>JAWQEG010000248.1:0-182500 GCA_033782935.1 Petrolisthes cinctipes
CTCTTTCCAGGTAATACTAATCCTGGGAAGAGTATACCGTATAATATTATTGACAATTACACATGGCGAGACTTGATTAACTTAATAAATATGATGTTCTCCCGTCCATAAAACTCACTTGACCATTCACTCACTTCCTACGACAGGCCAATTGACAGTCATCATCACCATAATCATCACCATCACTAACATTATCATTGTTAATCCTTCTCATTATCATCACTGTCATTATCAGTATTATCAACATCCCCAACATCATATTCATCATAAATATCTTCATTTTCCCTATCATTATCATCATCATCGTATTCCCCACCATTATCCTTATCATTATCATCATCATCATCGTATTCACCACCATTATCCCTATCATCATCATCATCATCATCGTATTCACTATCATTATCCCTATCATCATCATCATCATCATCATCGTATTCACCACCATTATCCCTATCATCATCATCATCATCATCGTATTCACTATCATTATCCCTATCATCATCATCATCATCATTATCACCACCATTATCCCTATCATCATCATTACTATCTGCATTATATTGATCATCACCATCACTATATATATCACTACCACTTGGGTGTGATTTCTATTCTCTGTTTCTCCGGGTTCGAATTACCTCCTCCTCGCTACGATGCTGACGATTCTAATAATCTTCTTCCAACTTGTCCCGTGCATCCAAGCATTACGTCACGCTGAGTAGACTGTATACGTTCCAGTCATACATACGTTTTGTTTTTTCATATCACAAAAGTGGCTTATTTTTTTCATCATTATTTTTCATACGTTTTGTCTCTCATAACACAAAACTAGCTTATTTTTTTTTTTTCATCATTATTTTTCATATGTTTTGTCTTTCATAACACAAAACTGGCTTCTTTTTTTTTTCATCATTATTTTTCCTTTTACATTCGAATGCATTATCTTCCGCGCGATATATTGACGGCTGTTCCATTTCTTCCTCACAAATTATCTACAGTATAATTAATATATACAATAAGCGCGACCATTCTTTGTCTGATTGTTTGTTTGGTTGGTAGAATAAGCTGGACAGGCAAGTGAACTGAAGCACTAATGATGTGTATTATTATTATTATTATTATTATTATTATTATTATTATTATTATTGCTGGATATTGTAGTTTTGTTTGATGAATGTGTTTGTATGATATTTATCTTTTACATTATCTAGGTGAGGCGACAGTGCTTTTGTTAGTGAGAAACTCGTAAAATATTATGATTACAAGTTTACAAATGAACACACTTTAAGATTTCCCTCTCGCATAACCCAGCAGCAACATCAACGCAACTGAATAGAAATTAGACCAAATAAATACTGTTTTGGGAAGAATATCTCGTTGGTAATGGGGGGCAATTGATTCTCCAAAACTATGCCTGGAAACAGACGAACTTAGTGTTACCATTAGGAGATCTGTTTCATGGCATAGTTAGGAGGAATCAACAGACCTCCAGTTCACCTACAAGAGATTCTCCACTTAAGGTGTTTACTTTGCTTAAGAGAAAAAGAACGTGACGGAACTCTACTTTCTCTAACGTATACACTCGCTGTAACAACTATCGGTGAACTCCCCACGTGAATCTTTATAACACTACTGGAGATTGATGGTGGAAAAACAACCAGGACAACATGAGCTACAGTGATCATTCATTATTCAGTTTACAGTATCAGAACAAGGGTTAAAAGAAGGTCAGGAAAATTTTAATTAGGGGTAATACTGATTCTTCCAAACTATACCACAAACAGATTATAATCCTTGTATACTGAAGCATTAGTCTGCTTCCTGGCATATATGGGAGGAATCATATATATTATATATACCGTACTGTATATTGTTCGCTGGAAGTCTGGTACGTCATTTCGTGTTTTATGTCACCTCAACAACAAGTATCCTTCATGAGGCGCACACAGACATACAGATATTTCGGATATAATAGTTTCAGATTGAATGGGAGTCATCACAGTTGTATTAATTTTAATTTACTTACGAATATTGAAATAATCTATAATATTTAACCTAAAGTTACTGTGTTTCCTTCAAATTGTGCTGTACAATTTTGCAAACATACACTGCCCTCACTAAAGTAGCAATATTGTAACAGTGTAATAAATTCATAATAAATACATGATAATATCTTCTGCAAGGAAGTGCATTTATAGAGATTGCACTGACAAACATCAAAACACTGTCATGTCTTGCTCTCTGGGAATGATAAGCGGCGTGAGAGTGGACTTGACAAATCACACTAACTATCACCTGTTCCTTCGTCTGCCGTCCTTCATACTCCATCCTCGCGACAAACGTGGTCCAGTTCTGGTTCACGACTGTCCTTCAAGCCACTCAAGGGGTTCCTTTTGTTTTGGGTTTAGACTGTGACGGGAAACAGACTACTTCGGTAAATCAGTAGGGGATCTGTTTCATAGCATTGTTTGGATGGTTAAACAAACTCCAGTTCCAGATAAACTAAATGACCTCCTTAATTAAAACGAGTAGAAGAACGATGTCATTCACGGCGTTCTAGTATACACACAAAACACTGCCGTCGGATGAAGAAACTTAGATCGGGTTTATAGTTTTCGAAGTCCTTTTCAAACCCAATCGTCGAGTCCACTATAAATGTGTACAGGCCTATATATATGATTTTCTTTTACACTTTCGGTCGTTCGTTTCATCAGTCCACCGGGTTTGACTATACAGGTGGACGGTCCATCTCTGTGCACTAGTGTGACACCAGCTCAAGCGAGTATAGATAATATTATGGTAGTGTACGAGAGGGGAGCACCACCTGACACATCCACACTACACGGCTGACGAAGGCACACTAACGGAGGCACTGGTCCACTACCGAGAGAAGAGAGGGGAGGGAGGGGAGGGCCAGTTGCTGCCTGTCTCTCCCTCCAATACACACACACACACACACACACGCTCGTGCCGTCTAGACAGAGACAGAGAGAAAGAGAGAAAGGAGGAGAGAGTGACGGACATATGAACATTCAGATTGACAAATACAAATAGATAGTTCGATAAATAAATAGATAGATGGATAAATAAATGAACAGATGGACAGGGAGGCACACATACAGACAACATAACATGAACGTAAATATTGTGCAAGGAAGAAGGACCACACATATACCACAGATTTCCCAACCCCTCGCAGTTCTAAGCACCAATAGTATTTTTATATGTTCCTCCAGGCGAAAATACAGCATTACATTAACCCCAAGACTCAAATGAGAATCCACAATACGATCAGACCAGATTTTGAATTGAATGAATAAGTAAATGAATGTGTGACTGGGCAAGTGACTGAATGAGTGAGGAATTGAGGGCATGAGTGAGTGAGTGACTGTGTGAAGGAATAGATGAGTAAACACATAGCTAATTAAGTAAGCGAGTGAGTGAGCGAGCGAGTGAGGAAATGAATGTGTCGGGTCTGGCAGGAAACAACAACAACAACAACAACAACAATAACAAACAAACAAACAACAACAACAACAACAACAACGGGAAGAGAGAGGAGAATGAGAGAGAATAATGAAAGAAATGGAGAGATAGAAAGAGAGCAAGAGAGGTACTGAAAGGAGAGAGAGAGAGAGAGAGAGAGAGAGAGAGAGAGAGAGAGAGAGAGAGAGATTGGGGAATAATGAGAGAGAGAGAGAGAGAGAGAGAGAGAGAGAGAGAGAGAGAGAGACCATACACACATAAACTACCGAACAGAACAGTAGAGTATAACTTCTTCCGTCAGCCTCAATGGACTAGACTAGAGTGAGGCAACTTCCGCAGGTTAAGTTAGTGAGTTAATTGTTTATGAGAGACTTATGCTGATTGGCTACACACGGGGGTCAATGACTCTATGGGAGAGAGAGAGAGAGAGAGAGAGAGAGAGAGAGAGAGAGAGAGAGAGAGAGAGAGAGAGAGAGAGAGGAAGAGAGAGAGAGAGAGAGAAGAGAGAGAAGAGAGAGAGAGAGAGAGAGAGAGAGAGAGAGAGAGAGAGAGAGAGAGAGAGAGAGAGAGAGAGAGAGAGAGAGAGAGAGGAATAATGAAAGAGAGAGAGAGAGGAATAATGAAAGAGAGAGAGAGAGAGAGAGAGAGAGAGAGAGAGAGAGAGAGAGAGAGAGAGAGAGAATGAGAATGAGAATACCAGTAACGTTTGTATGTACTTGTATGAGGTAGATTTTATTTGGCTCCTACTGGTTATTCCAAAATATGCTAGGAAACAGAATCTATCATATATATATATATTTCTTAAAGCATCTTGTTTCTTAGAATGGTTTGGAGGAACTTTTTATTTCCAATTATGCTAACTCTATATCTAAATGTAAATGTCTGTCATACGTTCACATATATAAATAAGGCAAAGAGATGTATGTACTGTATATATCTATGTATATATGTATGTATGTATGTATCTTAACCTTTATCCACCTCTCAATCATTTTTTCCTCGGGCGCTACATGACCTCACTGTTGCGGCGCCTAATATCAATCAGACGTACTTGCCTAATATCAATCAGACGTCTTAGCGGTAGCATAATTATATCGTCTGGTGTTAGTCGAAGGAATAATAAAAGTTTCGCAGGCATTGTTAATTTAAAGAAGATTATTAATTACTTCTGCTTGCTGTCTCACCTCTCTATCACCTTTTTCTGGCGCTATATGACCTAGCTGTTGCGGCGCCCTAATATCAATCAATCAATCAATCAATCATTAATTATTTGGGGAGGGTGGGGGTGGCTGCTGATTCCTCCAAACTGCACGAATAAACAAACCACTTCAGTATACGTGTAGGGGATCTGTTTTCTTGTATTGTTTAGAAGGCTACTTAGACTCCAATGTACCCACAAACCCACAATAAAATTACGACCCCCTTAAACTAATTATAGGGTTGTTCAAGAGGAATATTATTATTATTATGTCAAACAACTTCATAATCTTAGTACATTTTATTGTGAGTTTATTTATTCGAGCGAGTGAATTGTTGGCAAATTTTATGTTATTTATTTATCTATCTATCTATTTATTTATTTTTATTTACTTTTATACTCTTTTCGAGTATTAATTAGTGTTGCTTATTACTTCTTATGTTGTGTGTGTGTGTGTTATTGTTTTTTTTCTTTTTTTTTTGGGGGGGAGGTGGAATTGATTCAGCTGGGTTTTCATTATTATTATTATTGACAAACAGCAATAAAGGCGTGAGACGAGATTGCTTGTTGAGCGTTTTCGTCTGATGTAACTTAATTGAGGAGTATCATTGTTAATAGTTCTTCTATAGTAAACTGCTGTTGTAAGATAATGTGAACATGCAAGAGCCCTTCTGTTTTCTCTATTTACTCTCTCCCTTATGCTCTATCTATTCTACAGTATTAACTTAGCCACATATAGACTGAAATATTATACAACGCTATTTAAAATTACGTCCTTTTTATGATTTTGTGATGAAGTTTGAAAAATTTGATTATACGTGTTAACTTAATGAGGATTACAGAAGTAAACAATAACGAAGAAGAAATAAGATGAAACAGATATTAAAATTTAGTTTAGTTTTAAAACAGTTACCAGTATCATAACTACATGTTCATGTTCTCTAAATGCTAATAGTAGAAAACGGTGCTTCAGCTGCTGTTTTAGGGGAGTAACCTCGGTAATATAACCTCATTCCATTCTCTTTAATACCTTCCTATTCCACTCTAATGTGAACCATAACCAAACCTAATTAAACCTATCTAAACCAACCCCTCTGATTGTTCAACAAAATATCTCAGTGCCTTTGAATGGATACCTCTTCTCTACATCTTCTCATGCCATTCTTTCCCATCCCTTTCAATTTACATTCTAACGTAACCTAACGTAACCTAACCCTACCAAATCAAACCTATCCAAACCAACCCCTGTGATTCTTCATTCAGTCACGCAAGGACCACTCGTGTGGTTCTTGAGTGGCTACTACCAAAGAGCCCGTGTGTCCTGGGCCTAAGAGGCGTCAATATTCTCATTGCTCGATCATTTATATACTGTTTGTACGATCTCATTTTGATTATTATGCACTTCGCTTGTCTTTTCTCCCTCCGACCTTGCTCAAACCTCTTGAAAAACTTCAAAATGTGAAGCTATGCGTATCATCTTACACTCCCCAGATCAATTCAAATAGTCAGTATGCTCACTTAAGTCAACCTCTCTCCTGTTCATAAAAGAATACATATGTTAAGTGTCTGTTTTGGCACACAATGATTGCCAACATCTCCCTCTCCCACTGCCAATTTTACATTACTTTTGGTTATGGTCATCTCTGATTACACTAAACTGGAGCAGGTCAAGCAGAACAACACCCCTGGCCTAGCATGACCTACTCACACCTCTTCACACCTACTCATTTCCTCCAGTTTGGACTAGAGTCGCCACAACTATCACATACACACCTCTTAGTAAACACAAGGACCGTCTGCCACTCCTTACACAATTTTCCATACTATGTGTATATGTGTATCTGGATATGTACTGTACAGTGGGCGGTGGGAGTGATGTCGCCTCGCCTGCCCTGAAGGGACCCACGGTGTTCAGGGGCTCGTGTCAGTGGGTGTCGTGGGGCTGGGTGGGTGCAGGTGGGTAGGTGATGCGGCGGATGTTTTCCCACCCGCTGTACAAATATGTTTATTATTGTTACTTCATATTATTATCAATGTTGTCTTTGTTCTCCTTCACGATATTACTGAAATTGTTTACATATATCTACTCATATTAATTTCCCACCATGTGTCAAATAACTTCATGATCTTTATTAGAGGCAATGTTCCCCAGAGTGTTGGGGCTTGTACTAAAGGTAAATAAAGAACTTAAAAAAAAATAATAACAATAACATCGAGTTCCAGCAGGCACTTTTTTTTTTTATTACTTAGGGACCCTGTGATGTAGTCAGAAATTTGGAGGTTATCGAGTCCTTCAAATATTGCCACGAAACACTATCAATATGGAATTAGCTTGTTTCGTGGCATAGTCAGGAGGAATCAGAAGCTTCCAAATCTCATACACGATCGATCATAGGGTCCCTTATTGTTTATATATACTCGGACTGAACGCCCCTTTGAACCCGAGCTCCCCCCTTTTTACCTCTTCAACTGTCCCTCATTCATTTCCTTCATGTTTTCTGTCCCTCTTGTCCAGTCTAACTTCTTCGTGTAAAAAAAAAAAAAAAACTGGTCTTCAATACTCAGCGCGGTCTTCCTTCTTTCATTTTAATTCATTACTTGATTTGAGGATTAAAAGTGTTCGACTGAATATGGAAAGTAGAATTGATACAAAAGTTACTCTAGAGGTACACTATGTATTGAACGTTTAATGCACGTAATCTATTCGATACTCACTATTTCATTGTTAATTCGGTTCAAACGTACATACATACATACATACATCATACATATATCTAAAATTATACATACAGTACATACATATATACATACATACATAGGGAACTGTGTGGTAATTTATATTCATACACACATACAGTCACTCATAATTTATCTTGTGTAATATTTCTCGTATTTATGTAAAGAATTTATTTTGGATTACATAATATATATTCAGACATTCGTAAGGCTAGAAGTATGGCTGGTATAAAATATTTAAGGGGATAGTACACTTTTGATATATTGGAGTGCCTTGATTCCTCCAAAGTATGCCAGGAAACAGGACCTGATGAACAAAAAATAATGGTGGTCTGTTGCTTGGAATAGTTTGGAGGGAGCAGTTACTCCAGATTGACCAAGACTCTACTGTACTATCCCCTCTATGTAATTACCTCACAAACTGATACAAAGAAATATAATTAATTAAGTCGTTATTATTATGTGATACAAACGCAACAATAATAATATCAATAAATGTATAAATAAATGTATATAATTATATACTGTAATAATTATATCTAAGCTTAAAAGGCAAATTATAGAGGTAAAGAAGAGACAAGTGTGTACTGGAATAACTGGAAGTGAGTGTTAGTGTGTACTGGAAATGACAAGTGTGTACTGGAAGTGGGTGTGTACTGGTACAACTGGAAGTGAATGTGTACTGGAAATGACAAATGTGTACTGGAAGTGAGTGTGTACTGGAAATGACAACTGTGTACTGGAAGTGGGTGTGTACTGGAAATAACAACTGTGTACTGGAATTGGGTGTGTACTACTGTAACTTACTTGCTAGATTACCGAAGTCTATTTGGCATCAAGATATTAATGTTATAATAATACTAAAGGTCCAAGGTATCATACACAAGCATAATAATAATTACTACTGGCTAAAAATACTGAAATAATACATATGCCATCGTGTATAGAATGTGAATATACAGGTAAATACTTATATACTATACTATATCTGTGATCTGTAGCTGAAGAATTAATAGCAGTGAAAGAGGAAAGTTTATGGGGCCCTGTGATGTCGTCAGAAAATTGGAGGTAAATGGGTCCTTCAAATATTTTTTACATATTATATTGGTCAGACAAGCATGAATGGTAAAATACAATAATCTTTTCATACTAAAGATCTTCAGTTTGGTCTTATCTTTTACACGAGTACTTCCTCCTCAACAAAGCTTAATCTTATTTATTTAATATTTAAGGGCAAATCCATACTGCTGGGTCTTCTTCAGTAACAAAGAATCTCGTGTGCTGTAATGTGAATCTACTGCTTCTAAGAAAATGTGGAGTAGAATCATCACTGTCAGGACCTGAGACTCGTTCTAAAGTAACTGATGTTGTTTTATGATAATTTCCAAAGCGTGCATCCTGGTCTGGTGTGTTGGGTTCGAGTCCAGGATCTGTCAGTACAATTTCCTCTACAAGAATAACAAACAACACACACAGAGTCGGGTTTATAAGCTCTATATAATAAGTACAGTCACCACTAAAAGTCCTGCATTGGGTAAATGAAAGTGAGCCATTTGAGTGAATATTATGAATCCTTATAACGAAGCCAACGTATATAATTTGCATCATTCTTCAAGACCGTTTCATTGGAAGGTGTTGCAGGACTTTTGGGCGCGACTGTACGAATATCACTCAGTCCTTGTTGCTGCTGCATGTTTAATTAAGGAAGGCTTTTCTGTTCACCGCCGGCAGAGTTTTCTTCAATCTCCAACCAGCTCAAAGGATGGGGAGAGAAACTTCGCCTTAGAGTGTGTGTGTGTCTTGTGTGAGAACCTGCATGGAACCTGGCACTCATGACTTCTGGCAACCCACGCCTTCACCTACCTGGAAAGAAAGGTAAATACTAATGTTGTAGCTGAGTTCTCATGGATTGGATATTATTCACAATAGCTGAAAATTTTAACAGAATGTCTTAGGTTTTCTAAGGAGATTATATGACTTACTTTAATCAACTTCCTCTAATCAACTTACTCCCACACTCTCACTCATGTAAATTATGTAGTTTGTTATATGAACTAATTAGAAAATCCCATCAGAAAGACCAAATAACAGGCCAATTAGTATAGACCATAAAAAAAAAAAAAAAAAAAAATTCGCCCACCTATGCATGTCATACCTTGTAAACTCGAAAACCATTCTAACCATTCTGAAAACTGACAAAAATGGCTGGGACTATTGAGAGAAATATTCCACACGTTGATAATTATGTTTATAATAATTATTCGGTTTTGTAGGAAATCAGACTATACCACCGCGATATTTTATTTTATGGAGTGTACATACACCATCAGTCACATATTGATTGGCAGGCACATAACATAATCTTCAGACACATATAAATTATCAGTCACATAAAAATGATCAGTTACATATACAGTCGTCAATCACATATAAATAGGAAGGCACATAACATAATCTTCAGACACATATAAATTATAACAGTCACATATACAGTCATCAGTCACATATAGATAGGAAGGCACATAACATAATATTCAGACACATATAAATTATCAGTCACATATTCAGTCGTCAGTCACATATAGATAAGGTGTCACATGTGTTTTTTTTTCAACCCACGCCCACCGTCACTAATTTGGAAAGGTAGTGGAGTTGCGTGTTACTTCTCATATTATTTTCCACCCTGACTTCCCCATGTGTGTGTGTGTGTGTGTGTGTGTGGCGTGGGAACCTGCTGTAGTTGAGGCATTGGGTTCTCCTGTCATGGGAACAGAATGGGAAGAGTAAGTTGTTCTCTGGGTGTTCGCTAAATCGGCTTTGTTTCTTTTCTGTGCCCTCGTTCATTTTACGGAATGGATTGAGTCTTGACGTTCTGGCCTTTGAGGTTAGCGGCTTGACATTCTCATTCGACTTGTAATTAACTTATAGAAAAGCATCCGGATCAACACTAGAGAATAAATACTTATTTTACATGTACCGTATCAATATATGAGGAAATTTTTGATAATGCTTAGATATGGGAATACAATATTATATCACTATCATCTAAAGATACGGAAATATATTATTATCAAAATATAAAAATACAAAAACATGAAGAGAATTATAATATTTTCCCAGGCTGTCCCACAAATCAGCATCAAGGCGTAGCAGTGTAATGTGTGGCGGGGTGTACCCAGTGTAGTACCTGTCAGCTTCCTAGAGACACGATACAAGGGAAGGAAATTTGGGTTGGCTGAGGCGTGACCAAATTTCCTGTGTAATGTTTGTATGTATCTCGGATATTCTGCCTTGCGTGCGCACACCTACACTATGACTGCCAGCTCACACACACACACACACACACGCGCACACGCACATCCTTCCATATAAACATTTCTATATCACACACACACACACACACACACACACACACACACACACACACATTATTATATCCTTCCATTTAAGCATTTCTAAATGAAACACACACACACACACACACGCATCCATATAAACATTTCTATATGACACACACACACACACACACACACACACACACACACACACACACACACACACACACACACACACACACACACACACACACACACACACACACACACACACACACACACACACACACATACATATATAACCTTCCATATAAACATTTCTATATGAAACACACACACACATCCATATAAACATTCCTAAATGAAATACACACACACACACACACACACACACACGCATCCATATAAAACACACACACACACACACACACACGCATCCATATAAAACACACACACACACACACATACACATCACAGAAGTAGGTTGCTAGCTGAAGCATGACAGGGGTTCTTCTCCGGTTGGCCTTGAACAGAAGACGACCCTGAATATAATCCGTCTAGCCCATCATCACCATTCCAGACACTCGGTTACAATATGATGATAATTCGCTGCTCACTGCATCATTGAAACATTAGGAAACGACGTGTGAGAGTGTTCAACTAAAGTACTGAACATTTTACCTTTTTCTATCCTGGATTTGTAGATATTAGTGATTAGGTTTGTATCCCATCGAGTGTGTGTTGTGTGTGTGTTGTGTGTGTGTTGAATGTTGTTGTGTGTGTGTTGTGTGTGTGTTGTGTTGTGTACGTTGTGTTGTGTGTGTGTGTGTGTGTGTGTGTACGTTGTGTGTGTTGTGTTGTGTTGTGTTATGTGTTGTGTATTGTTATGTTGTGTGTGGTGTGTTGTGTAGTGTTATGTTGTGTGTGTGTTGTTTAGTGTTATGTTGTGCGTGTGTTATGTGTGTGCGTGTGTGTTGCGTTATGTTATGTGTGTGTGTGCGTGTGTGTGTATTTCTGTGAACGCAATCAACCTACAGCAAAAACTTCTCTTAACAAAACTCCGACAACACGCCCCGATTACCGTCATTAGAGGCGGACACATTCCCCCTCCAGGCAGTCACTCTCTCAGGCTTGTTTACCGCCCTTCCCTCCCAGCTTTTCTCCCTCTCTCTTCCTGCCTCTTTCTCTCCCTGCCTCCCTATACCTTCTTGCTTCCTTCTCTCCCTGCCTCTTTCTCTCTCTCTCCGCCTCTTTCTCTCCCTGCCTCTTTCTCTCCCTGCCTCCCTATACCTTCTTGCTTCCTTCTCTCCCTGCCTCTCTCTCTCTCTCCCTGCCTCTTTCACTCCTTGCCTCTTTCCCTTCTTACTTCCTTCCTTTCGAACCTCCTTCCCTTTCTACCTTTTTCCTTCCCTGCCTCCTTTCCTCTTTCCTTCCCTGCCTCCTTTCCCCTTTTCTCAGTTGTCTTCACCTTGGGTTGCTTAGGATTTTCCGTTTAATACAGAACAATGTTACATGTCACACAGGCCACCTCAAAGGTTAATAATTTCCTCGAATGTCTTGCAGTTTAGGTCACCCGCGTGGACACACTTCATCATCGAAATGTTATATTGCATTTGCTTTTCCATTGATTTTCAGACACTTTTTCGTTAGTAACACTTCTCTCGCAAGTCAGTATTTACCGGTACATTATGGCTCCTCCAAATTAAAAAGTATGATAGATATATTAAGGCTACCGACCATCACCAAAGAGTGTACAAGTGGAAGATGAAGACACTGACTGCTATTCGAATGTCCGTCTTCCTAGGCAATTGTCCGTCGAAATTCCCCAGCTTGGTGACTAAGGCAATGCGGTAGTGTACAGGTGGGTGGGAAAGTTGGGGTGAGAGTGTTCCACCGTCAACAACAACAATAATGACAACTAAACAACAGTGTGGGAGGATGTAGGCCAACGCAACCAACTTTCCTCTCCATATATTTTGCTTCCTGGTAAACACGTCAACAGTTCATAACAACCACTTTTGTATAGGCTTGTATGTAACTGACTGGTTCAATAATTATCTGCAGTAGACATCGTAAAGGCTAATCGAACCGTGATTGATCAAAACTTGCTTCCCAGGAGTCAGGAGTCACGAAATAGCCAATGAAATGCATCGTGTTTATTTCACTTTGGAACATTTACGATCATCATACGAAAAAAAAAAAATAAATAAATAAAAAAAAAAATAAGACAATGGATGTTACGTTACAAGTTCTAGAAATATTATTAGTAGTCTGTTGGTATCTTACTATCCTGCAAAGGTTATCATGCGGTCAGGGCAAACTATTATCCTTGGGTGGTTCATTTTACATAGTGTGTCGGAGGCTAGAATGAGTGTCACTATCTCGGTATGCCTACAGTGAAAAATAAAACTCGTGTCAACTTTGAGTCCAATAATTGCTTATATATATAAAAAAAAATTGGTGGAATGGTTTGTTAGTTTCCAAATTATCATCACCAATCTTCTGAACATCAATTTTGTTATGCCTTGTACCCAAATACTGGGTTAATAGGGAATATTCTAATGAGCTGTTCTCCTATGTCGAACCTTGAACGCCAAAAATGTATCACACAAAAAGCTTGATAATGTAGGAACTTACTGGTCGCATGAATTTGGATGTCTACGATGACAACGCAGACATCTTTGTGTAAGTTAACAATGGGTATATTATAAGTAAGTCTCTTCGTGTGTG
Source organism: Petrolisthes cinctipes (assembly GCA_033782935.1). Classification (NCBI taxonomy): domain Eukaryota; kingdom Metazoa; phylum Arthropoda; class Malacostraca; order Decapoda; family Porcellanidae; genus Petrolisthes; species Petrolisthes cinctipes. Next base: position 13,489 of record JAWQEG010000248.1, read on the forward strand.
TTCTGCTTGAGTCATCGGTTGGACGTTCACCATAACTATGTTCAGGATGTGGAACAATGACTTCTTACAGAGGGTAATTATTCTCCTGTCAGACAGTATTTGTATGTGTGCTTGCTGGGACAGATACTATATTTCTTTGTATGCTACCAAGAAAATTATTTTGTGTATAATTATATATATATATTATTTTTTTTTTCTTTTGTTGCGAACTTGAATTAGTACAAATATATGAAAAACTAAACACTTTCTTTCCTGAGAGCAAAAATTAAAAATTAAAATGAAGACGTTGAAAATCAATCTTAGTATCGAGAAAACTGGAAAGCAAATTTCGAGAAATAGGCATTGGTAAAATACTGGTACAATTTGGCAAAGGAGTGACAGACCAAATCGACTGCGAATAAATTTACAGACATTACTGTATAAAAGACACTCGATAATAAGGAGCTTTTACTTGAACTGTTAGTTTCGATTACTTAATGTGAGGGAAACGACCGCTTCAAACTCTCTTCCCCTTGAGGTAGAAGGGAATAATGGACTGGTCATAAATATTGTTCGTCGTAATTATCCGAATGATTTTATGCTTTAGTGATCGTGTTATTTTTATTTTTTTTCTTATGAAAGGTGAAAAGTAATGGTTTCTGTTTTGCTCATGCATATTCATTCATACTCATATTATCAGATACCTCATCACCACTTCAAGATGCCAAAATTATATGAGAATAGTTGTATGGTTTCAGAAAATGCAAGACAACCTTTAAATAATGGGTTGGTAGGTGAGGTTGGTGGTCTGGGTGGTAGTGTTATGTGGTCCTGTCAGTAAACATTATACCCAAAGCCCTTGAAGCGTACTACTAGAATACTGGTTATATTTTCCCTATAATACGCAAGTAGGAACTATATTTTTCGTGTGATTGTTGAAGACTATTTTGTGGCAGTCATAGTGTGATTCTTCCTGTGGGGCGCTCTTTCTGTTTGTCCTGCATACAGCTGTTATTTCAGAAGAGAGAAAATGAGAGAGAGAGAAGATAAAGAAAAAGTTTAAATTAAAAAAAAAGTATAAACAATGTCAATTATCCACAATACTTTGGTCGTGAAGCACAGCGGTACATAGAAGGTCTTTGTGGCGACGTACACAGTTCAACCTGACCAATACGGATATTCTCACGCTTATTGAAGGACGGATTATCAACTTAAATGAAATCTATAATGTATTATATTTGTTTGTATTTTTTTGCTATTTAAGGAGCTCATCAACTGTTTCGTAAATAACGTTAAGATAACATGATTATTAATTTTCCGGCTTATTTCCAGCTGATATTACAATTTATATTCTAATTTTTTTTTTCTCACAAAGGATAATCGAGCGTTTAATTAATTTCTTCTCTATTGTGGAAGATGAGGATGGAATGCTGAGAGTCTTCCCGCTTATTGCCTTCGAATTGTGATAACCCTGGTCGAAGGAGAAGAGAAGATTTATCTCAGTGTAATATAGTTTTATGTGGCTTCAATAAAGATCTGTGACCCCCACATTACTCCAACAACCTTTACAGTCTCATTCGTCCAAACTCTCACTTCAACACTAATCCAGTTTGCCATAAACTCACACACAGTAACGTGTGAGATAGGAGATGACTGGACACTGAGACAGAATGATTGAAGTGTCACCAGAGAATGCTAGCCTGCCTTCAGCCAAGGCGACAGTTATCCAGTTAACAAGAACAAAAATAGTTTCTGTATTGCTTATAGCGAGGACTAAAACAAATAGATATGATAGACGTTCTCACATGGAAAGTACGCATACATTTTTCGAGTGATCCAGACTGAGACAGATGGTCATGCAAGAGAGAGAAATACACCGCAAGACATTGGTTAAGAAAGTATATGGCTCTTGACAATTAATCTTGTTGAGAATCATATTGCAAAGACGAATTTCTGTAGATGAGTGAAACTTTTCTTCTCATGATGACCAGCATGTATTGGCGCTCAACCAATTCCCTAATAGAGTGTATTTGTGGTTGAGCTGGAGCTAACAGAGCCAATCAACCTTCGACAAGAATAAATATTAGCAGAACGTGACCCAAGTACAACATTACCATCCATGAGTAAAATTATGTGTAAGTTCAATTGAACAGAGCGAGGCCAAGTGTGACACCAAGTTGTTTGGTTGTTTTTTGGCCTTAACCCCTATCGACTACCTAATGGTCATATATTTATAGAGTGATAGTGTGTGTATGTGGAGAAGTGTATGTGTGTGTCAGGGTGAGTGTATGTGGATAAGTGTACGTGTGTGTCAGGGTGTATGTGGAGAAGTGTATACGTGTGTGTTGTGTGGTGTCTGTGAGTGTGTTATCCTCGTGACACCAATTCTACACTTTGTACGGGTCACACACGTCGGTATTACAGGATATGATGGTACTTTATGAGGATAATATCATACGGCAAATTGAGAGGCAACTAATTTCTCCAAACTAATCCGGGAAACATGCTACGCTAACCCAATGAGCTAACATGTCCTGTTTCTTGACCTTCTTTTGAGGAATCATTAGCCTCCAGGAAAGAGAAAATGCCAAAGAATAAAACACTATAGGCACATACAATACATCCCCTAGAATATCATTAAGCCTGGGAAACCCTGTGATTGACCCGCCCTAACCTCACAGACCTTGTTGATAGGCTTCGGTTTCTGAACTCTGACTCGATAACCGTTCCAGGCCATCACACACACACACACACACACACACACACACACACACACACACACACACACACACCCCTCCCACTAGACACATCCACCCACCCTCCTTTAGCAACCCACCATCAGCTACATAACACACCCACTTAGGCCACCCCACCCACAGGCAGTCTTTAATAGGCACTCAGTCCCCTCACTCGCCTTCCACAATATTAAGACATTTCCCCTTCACACACACAAGACAACCCCTTCCCCTTTCACCTACAAGGCATTCTCCTTCCATTTCTTCCACCTTCCATAACTCTCCCGTCCACCCCATCCCCATTCTAAAGTTCACCTCTCCACTTTTGTTCCCAAGAAGCAAATGTAAAATATAATAATTATTTTTATAGCTTATTTACACCTTTGTGAAAGCAACTTCTCGACTCTGCGGCGAAGAAACTGTTAACTCTGGTTACATGCTTCTCCACAGACGCCATAATCCTGGCTTTATTGTATGTGACAGCTGTACAGGACTTTTCCTTTGCACTCACTCTGATAAATTATTATTTCAATGTTGTAAGGAAAGTTGATGTAAGCTCTCATTGGCTTCGGTGAACATTATTGGCGGGAAGCTAGACCATCAAAGTTGAAAAATAATACAGTTCTCAAGTCTCTGTCCCACGCTTGATATATATACATCTGTATCATATTAATCTCCTCGGCACGATATACAATGATCAGACAATAAATATAAAGATTACGAAGCCTACCGTTCTTATTAATTATGGGACTCAGTGGTGTAGTCAGAAAATTGAAGTTCAACGAGTCCTTCAAATATTGCCACGAAACACCACCTATAAGGAAGTCGCTCGTTTCGTGGTATGGTCAGGAGAAATCAACAGTCTCCAATTTTTATACATGATCACAGGGTCCTTAATGTCGACCACTCGTAGGTACTTGACTTAACACTCTCCTACTCTCCTGACATCAATAATCAAAGGTTTAAGCGTCCATTATTAACTCTAAATTTCACTAAGCTCCTCGTGTGGCAAAATGACAACCCTTGAAGTTTCAACAAAGAGACATAACAAAAGGAAGAAAATTGAGCAGTAACATACATCTCGCTGAATTACGAGGCGACCCACATGTTTTCAAGAACAATGCTTAGCCTGGAGGGAGTTCAAATCCAAGTTCTTGTTGAGTGGTGTTCCTTCGCCGACGGCACTGCATTATGTTACGACACAGTTCAAAGGAGGTGAAGGTCACTGAGCCTTCTCTCCTGAAAAATTATCAGACCATTGTGGCTCTCTGTCTGAACACTTCATTGCTTGGGGGGATTAAGAAGAATGTGTCAAGTCACGTCTCTCACAATATAGCCCTCACCTATAATTAGTCCATTATAGGACAAAACACCTCGCTCAGCTTTCTCTTCTCTTTTGTGTCAATGTGGAAAATAGGTAAATATAATTCTTTATCAGCTGGTTAAGTAGGAAGGAGAGATATACAGTATAATACTCGCTTTGATCCAATTCACGTGAGGAAATACACTTGTTCATACCACCTACTGAGAAGGTGTCTTATAATACGTCTGTGTCTGATATCAAGTAGTTAACCATGTACTTATAACTATACTGAGGTGAGTGACCGAGAGGAAGGTGGTCAGGAGGGAAATGACCAGGACTGAGATGGCCTAGGGAATACACAGTGAGGGTTGTGATAAAGTAGGGTTGCAGGATAGCCCCGGGCGTTAGGTGGTGGTGGTGGTGGTGGTGGTGGGGGCCGCGGTGCCTGGTGGTCGTGGTTGCAGCCCCTTCACTTTCCAACACACGTCCCACTTTGTCATGTTTACTATGCTGCAGGGACAAGTCGGACACCCATAACATCATTATTTCTTTGTCAATATCATTATCATTATGTTTCGACTATGGAAATTGGAATCATGCCCATAACACGTCACCACCAATTCGTACACATATATATATTTCACTGTTTGTGACTGGTACCTGTCTGCAGGGAAATGCGACGAGGATTTGTACATGCTTGACCGTTTTCCAGTATGGGTTAGAAGCGTTTATTTCAATATTTCATTGAGTATTCTCAGTGGAGATTGCAACATTACCTCGTCCATACTAAGCTGTTCTATAATTGTTTATGTTAATTTTTCTTGTGCTGTTGCTGTCAATAAATCCACTTTGACTCCCTGAGTTACACAGGAAGGGATCCAAGCGTCTACAGTTTCAACATACGAATATTATCCAGCGAATTCATGAAAGATGCATACTTACATTTTCAATAATTTCTTGTTTCCCCCGTATTGCCTGTAGTGATGTGGGCAATACCATGGCCGAGGAATGCCTCGGTATTCCTCGGCCATGGAGAATACTTTAAGAGTTTTCGGGCCCCTTCGGCCCCTGCCACTCCTTTTCAGTTCTTCAACTGTCCCTCCTTTCTTTCTATTATCTTCCTGCATGCTGTTTCACCTCTATATTACCTTCTCCTAGCGCTATATGACCTCGCTGTTGCGGCTCCTAAAATCAATCAATCAATCAATTCTGTTGTTTCAAGAAGACACTTAATTCAAAACTATACCGTGAAAGCATTAATAGTAACGTTTTCAAAATTCTTGATGGATAAAAGACAAAGAGCTGTTGTACAATACCTTTGAGCCGCGCAACTTTGCATTCTCTCTTACATTACCCGAGAATGGCAATGTAAAAATAATTAGGCTTCTAGATGTCATAGAATCAACTGAATTTCGTTCCAGAATCAGTATTTGTTATCAATATACTTTCGTGAAATGGTGTTTATCGTTTAAATATGGCAAAATATTTAGTTAGGTCCTGCACATCTGTATATTATGGCTCATTGTTTTCAAGAAAAAGGTTGTTAGTTAGTGATAAACGGTACGAAAATTAATGTCAGGTTAGTATCCAGTCTCTCCACAGTATTGTCAGTGCAGTATATGTCAGATCCAAAGGTATCATATCAGTAGGTGTCATATCAATCAATTATCTATAGGCATAAAGTAATAATCTGGCAAAATAATTCTGTTTGACAAGTCTGATCACATTATTGAGTCAGCTTGTTCGAAACTGAAGAAACATGTTACAACACTTACTGGCGCAGTGGTAGATAGGTAATTATCAAAGGCGAATGACAGGGAGATTTCAACGCAAACGTAAAGAGTAATCCATAATTATTTCTTTCGACATTATGAAAGGAAATTCCAACATAATTGAATAAAGTAAGCGAAGTTGTCTGTTTCATATATAACGCCAACAGGGGCACAAATTCAGTCACATGAAAACACACAGCTAGGCATATAAGAAAACATTCAGTCTAGAAAAGTAAACTCCTACTCCTCTTGTGACACCTCCCTCTAGCCGTCGGATATACAGAAGATATACCCTACTTCCCTCCCTCCTTCCCTCCCTTCCACATAACTTGCAACCAGTATAATGAGTCGCTTCCAGATACAATTCACCCTCAGCCAAAAAATCTAGAACAAGTACAGGATAATCGTGCCGTTGTGGCCAGATGTTTTGTGGCCTTCCTGTAATCACTAGTGAGCCCATTCATGTGGCAGGTAGTACGGTGTGTGTGATACATGAATGGATCACAGACTCTGCCTTGAGGGAACAGTTGCCAAAGTCTTCTGTTGGTGATATCCCGACCTTCGCTCTAAATATATAAAGACTTGACTATTTATTTCAGCTAAACAAACAATATGATAAAAGTAATGATCATCACGATGTAACGTTGTGCCTTTTTTTTGTTTTGATAAGGTTACGTTGAATATTTATTGGTACCCTTGCAGAAGCAGTGGCAAAAATCGAGTTTAAAAAAAAAAAAAAAAAAAACGTAAATTATGATAAACAAAGAGCTAAACCAATACTCCCTTTATACCAAATCCTCCAAACATTATTAGAAAACAAAACCCCAACTCGTTGACTGAGGTAGTATGTTAAATGGCATACCTTGGATCAATCGAAAGCCGAAATTGGTTCACACAGGATTTCCCCAATTAGATGTATCGTAATTTCCAATATCTTACATTAGTTATACTTAAGCCTCTACAGAACATCTAGGGGTTTGTCATGTACTCAGCAATATCAAAGAATAGCATTCCTCCAAACTATACCAGGAAACAAAACACACAGGCTATTACACTGAGGCATCATGCTTCTTGGTGCAGTATGGAGGAATCAGTTACTTCCAATATTTTCCTAAAGCATCTCGGGTCCCTTAAAGCTTGTCTCTGTGTTTCATTCTTGTAACTCAGGTTCCTTAAAACTTGTCTCTGTGTTTCATTCTTGTAACTCAGGTTCCTTAAAACTTGTCTCTGTGTTTCATTCTTGTTGCTGCCGGGAGAACGGAACACGACATACACACACACACAGAGCATTGACAGTCACAGGGAACATTATCAAGTTGAGCCACGTATTGTGTGGCCGAGGTACACAACACAACACAACACAACACAACACAACACAGCGGTCCCAACATTCCCCAGCAAGAGGAAGGAAAGGGAAAAAAGTTAATGTCGGGGCTTGAGATGTTGGAGGAACGGAAATGTTTGTGTGTGTGTGTGTGTGTGTGTGTGTGAATCCGAACATCTTTTCCTACTATGTTCACTTGTGTTCGTTTCTTGTCTACACAGTCTGTCTAAAAATATATTTCCCGCTAACCTTCCACTGCCACAGCTGGGGTAAATACGAATTGTTAATGAGTAAGGTTATGGAGCTAACTGGGTAAAATATTGTACACAGGCGACGCGATGCATTGATGAAGCTGCAACGACATAGGAAATCGTAAATGCATCTCAAGTAGTGATAAATATGAACGGGGGTAAACGAACCTGTATACCTGAATGTATTGCTGTGGATATGAAACACTCTACAATCCAAACTTGTATCAAGTTATAAACCTTGTTTTACACAACAATGTAAGAGCTACAGCTTAGTAATCAAATATGGAAAGGTCTGTATTGTTCCCACCTTCCTGAATATTCAATGATTAAGTAGATATGATAAAACATATCATGGGTACAATTCTAGAAACAATGCAGTATAATGCAATGCGCAATGCTGTACAATGAATACAATACAGAGAAAAAAAAAGTTTATGTGTGTGGAATTACGAAAAGTTGACGGAACCATTCTTGCGTGATTGAATTTACAGTACAGTTGCAGACGAACATTCTTTACCTCGTCTCAGAATTCGGTCTACTGGAATAAAATGTTGAACCAATAGAGAAATGATGTTTACCTGTGTCACCTACAGTACTTTGCTTGTGCTGAAGTTTTAGTTGTGTTTAAAGAACTTAGTGTCCGCAACTCTACATAACAAATATAATTATTTTTACTTTTTTAAGTTCGTAGATATCAGTGTCAGACAATAATGCATGTACAGTAGCGGTCAGTAATTTAGATACACATAGGAGTGACTTAAGGTAACATTTTGATCATTTATCGCTAGTGGTGAGCTCTTTATTGTTCCTCTGAAATAGTTTAAGGGACCCTGTGTTGTAGTCGGAATATTTTGTAGGTAGATGAGTCCTTCAAGTATTGCCACGAAACACCACCCATATGGAAGGAGCTTGTTTCGTGGCATAGTCAGGAGGAATTAGAAGCCTCCAATTCTCGTACACGATCACAGGGTCCTTAACAGTAGCTTCTATTTTCCAGTAAACAGATAGAAAATACCAAACACAGGAGCACATAACAACATTGGTCAGCGATATATTTGAGTCATTCCTATATATATGTGTATTAAAACTCATGTCCGCAACTGTACATTCAACCACAAAGCCACAACAAACACATCGAGCATCCACTGACTGAGATTCATTTAACTCGTCCGCTTCCCTGTACCTTAGACAATTACACTGTGAGAGTGGTGGTGGTAATGTGAGAGCGTTTACTAAAAAGAAATGTCACGCGAGTTGCTACAGTTCCACCTGACTCTATAATTATCTAGCTTTGCAGTGATGATAATGTAGAAGTATTTATAATTTTAAACACGAAGGGATCATATGACTAACCCTCCTAACACACCTTAAGCAAATTGCATGTGAATTCCCTGAGTTATCGTGGGAAAACACAAGCACACACTAACAAGGGTGAAACCAATACCATGACCTAAACTCACTAACTGTTGAGCATTAATCAACGTAAATGCTTAGTTGTGCTTGGTGCTAATAATAATAATAATAATAATAATAATAATAGTAACAAGATCATTGATGATGATGACTGCTTCGTTCTAATATTGCTACTATATACTGCACTTCTTCCCTCAAATTTATACAATAATTATAATCTTGAAGAACTGAAGGGCAAGAATGGAGAAGCAACTAAGGCCCACGACTGTACATATCTCCCTCTATATCCTGTGTTAATATCGGAGCATTAATTGGAGGCTACAGGTTCCTCCAAAATACATATAAAATAAACGCCTCAGTATAGCCCTGGTCTTTCGTTTCCTCCTGACATAGATCGGAGGCCTCACTAGAAGAATCGAATTTTCCGACTTTATCACAGACCTATGAATCCGGAAAAAAAAAAAAAATCTGAATCCGGAAAAAAACAAAAAAAAAATCTGAATCCGGGAAACAATTACAGAAATATTTAGGACATCATAAAGGGGAATTAAAGAAGATATATTACGGGGCTGTTATGTGAGGAATGATGAATCAGTCGACACAACAATCTTTCAGCATAAGAAAAAAGTTGCTCGTCAACACACTAAAACAAACCCTTGCCTCTCCTCTGTTCTGCCGACACGGGGGTTACACGATTGCCTTATATAATTTCACATTCCAAAACTGTACCATTGTTAGCGATCTCCTGTGTTCACTGTTGCTACTCAAATTATGACACAGGTAATTTTTATGTCAACAAATGTATAAAAACAGGCAATCCAGTTTCCACCCTGTATATTTTTTGCTAAATCTAATGATCAATATAATTAAAAGAAAAATTAGCTTTGAAAAGAAAGAAGACTAAAAAAATATCAGGAAAAAGAATACGGTAACAAAAGACATAAGCAAGGTTCAATGGAGCGTCGGTAATGTACGAGAGACACTATTGGCACCAAGTAACCACAGAGGGCTTACCTGGTGAAGCCACTACGGTCTGTAACCTCCTCCTCCTCCTCCTCCCCTTATTGTGGTCGAGGTAGGAGGTATATTAAGCACATGGTCATGACTGCATACCATTTTCTCTTCGTATTTGTTCATTCCTTCATTCATTCCTTCATTCATTCCTTCCTTTCTTCATTCATTCATTCATTCATTCATTCACACACACAAACACACACACACACACACACACACACACACACACACACACACACAACAAAACCAAAAAGACACACACACACACACAAAACAAAACAAAAAAAGACACACACACACACACACACACACACACACACACACACACACACACACACAAACACACACAGGAAGCACTGGAACAGTAGGAGGAAGGAAGGAAGGAAAGGGGGAATTCACCGGGACCCACTGACCAGCAGCCAACCAGTTCACATCATTATTACAGGGTGGAGGACGGAGCGGAGTTAAGAGGGCCTTTTATATATAGTGGCCAACTTGGAGGGCTACTGATTCCTCCTGCCTGTGCTATAAAAACAGATCCCCCTACTCGTCTCTCTGAAGTTCTGCTGGTCTGTTTCCGGGTATAGTTTGGAGGAAGCAGTAGCCCTTCATATTCCCACACCAACAGATGACCGACCCCCTTAAGTGGTGGGTGCACGAGGGCAGACGACGGAAACGGGTCAGTGTGGTGGTGGTGAGTCCCGTCTGAAGAAGGAAGTAGTGCTGAATGAATGAATGAATGACCGACAGGATGAATGAATGAATGAATGAATGAATGACCGACAGGCTGAATGAATGAATGAATGAATGAAAAATGACCGACACAATGAATGAATGACAGAATGAATGAATGACAAAATTACCGACAGAATGAATGAATGAATGACAAAATGACCGACACAATGAATGAATGACAAAATGACTGACAGAATGAATGAATGAATGAAGAAAGGAATGTCAATATGACTGACAGAAGGAATGAATTAAAAAGAAAGGAATCAGTGAGTTAGTGAGTGCATGAATAAATGAAAGGAGGAAAGGAGAGGAGGGATGGAATATATGCTTGATTAAATGAAATGTGGATGGCTTATTGAATTACGCAATTAACTGAATTATTGCATAATCGGATGAATAAATCAATGGAAGTGTGGATGTACTGATAGCCTGGGAAAAAAGAAAGGGAGAAGGCAATATCTAAACTGGAAGGAGGAGAGGAAATAAAGAAGGAAAATGTAAAAGGAAGTTACTGTTTGCAAATGGTAACCAACCCTCCTGGTCTTTCATACACACGACTATGGTCAACTCTGGAACACACTACCGTCATCTAACTTTTCCTAATAGTTGAAAAATCAAACTTAATACCACTAACAAAATTGGTTCTGAAACCCACCACCACCGCCTGAGTACTGAGGAGGCGAGACTCAGTTGGTAAGACACCCACCAATATAGTTTATCTCCCGTGCTCAGCCTAGCGTGGGTTTAAGAGGGATGTGTCTGAGAAGCGTCATATATTCCCATCATATCATAACCCACCACAAGATAGTCATGTACTCTCAGTGTATCAATCTCCAGGACGTGACATCTTCTTTGTGACGCAAGGATATTAATAATCTTGACTGAAGCACCCACGTCTGAGAATGGGTAAATATAGATCTGATTACATTCTCTTTAAGCATCGATATGCCTGTTCGTAGAAATTAAGTGGATTACTGTGGATGCCAGATATTTAACAATGAGAGATCTAAGAAGAAAAGCTATGTCTTGATTTAGAACACTACCTTCTGGAAAATCTTTAAGACATTTTTACTACTGGAAGACTTTATCACCGAAGACTGAGTATGTCTGACGAGGATGAATAACAAGACGATGACGACGACAGTGATCCATGGTGCTCCTGAACCTCTCCCTCCCATTAAAGGAAGGAGGAAGAAGCTTATCATTGTCAACATCATCATCATCAACATCATCATCGCAAATATTCATCATTCTCATCATCACAATTATAGATCATCATTCATTATCAAGAACACATTACAAAGAGATAGTCATCATCAACATCATCGCAAATATTCATCATTCTCATCATCACAATTATAGATCATCGTTCATTATCAAGAACACATTACAAAGAGATAGTACCATGGCTGACGTGTGAAGAAGAAAGTATAATGACCAACTTGCCCGAAAGGTAAAACTATATTAATGTGTTTCATCTGGTGGTGAGTGGATGAGTTGTCGTTGTTCTTATTTCCTCTATAAATGAGTTGGTTGCTGCCTGGCTATAATTATGATACATGGTTGTCTGATGACTTCCAGAATAAATAGAAAAAAATCTTTGCAACGTAACGAAAACTGCAACACAAGCCATATTGCCTATTTATTTTGCAACCGTTGGTAATTCCACTTTTGTTTTTGTTTTTGCAATGGTTGATAATTCCTCTTTTTGTCTTTTTGCAATGTTTTTTTTTATTTTTGCAATCGCTGGCTGGTCAGTTGCAACAAATACTCTGACACCATCAAACGCTACACTGGTTCCCCGATGGATACACAATGTTTTCACACCACGTTCACATTTTTAATAACTTTGTAAGCTTCCTGTTTATTGTTCATGTTCGTTTGAGTTACCCAGGTGTTATTAAAGATGAAGAAATATTACTCTTTCTCTCTGCAGTAGATACGTAACAGGAACATTAATGACTTACTGTTCACTTTTTCTTAGGCAACACCATTATATATTTTTGGGATATAAAAAGTTATACAATGTCATGTTTTTTTAAGGTTTGCATTATTTGTTTAATGTCAGTATTAACAACTTCATGCTTTACAGGTTATGCTTTTTAAGTTTCTTTCTTTTTTTCCTGTAGTTACTTGCTTGCTTGCTGACTTTTACACGTTTCACTTATTTTTATTGTTAACTCCTCACTTTTCCTTAAATATTTACTTGCTATCATTTAACATCTTTTCTCGTGCTTACTATTATTGTTTTTTAATACATTTCCATTCTGTAGCTGGTCACATTTTATATATCAATTTTCGCTCCATTGTGTATCAGAACAAATTGTTATACCATTCAACAGATGAGATGAACGTATGTACAGTACAGTGTGTGTGTGTGTGTGTACGTGCATGAGTTTGCGTTTGTTTGCGTGTGTTTTCGTACGTGGGTGTGTTCGTACGTGAGGGTGCGCTCGTGCGTCTGTGTGTGTGGGGTTACGAGACTACAGTCATATCTGTTGACACCCTCTGACAACTTTCTTCGCCTTGAGCCCCAAGCAGCAGCCAGCCTTGTGGTGGTGGTGATGGTGATGAGGGTGGTAGTAATTGTGGTAGTGGGTGATGGGTGGTGGTAGTAGTGGTAGTGGGGTGGTAGTGGAAGGAGTGATGATAGTGGCAGTATTGGGAATCGTGGTGGTAATGGTAAAGGTAGTAGTGATAGTGGTATTGATGATGGAAGTGGCGGTGGTGGTGAGAATGGTGATGGTGGTAATGAGAATGGTAGTAGCAAAGGTGGTGGTGGTGGTGGTGGTGGTGGTGGTGGTGGTGGAGGGCAACAGGAAAAACAACAGAAACGGTGAACATGAAGAAGGAATGCGGGAGGGACAATAAACCAAGGAAAGGGAGGAAGGAGGGAGGCAGGGAGGAAACAGAGGCCACAAAGCCTTCCTTCCACACATAGTAAAACTCTCAGGCTCGTCACTCAGGGTTTGGTTGGCCATATAAACGTAGCCCACTGACTGACAGGGCCGAGTACCCATACAATTTTAATACAGTGTAGTCATATGGGACAACTAATGGGATACGGTACGCTTGTGGTTAGACTGAGAGGCTGTTGAATCCTCCAAACTATGCCAGGAAAGGGATAGTTTATTTAGTGTAGGAGTATAGTTTAGAGGAGCATAGTTTAGAGGAGTCCAATCAGCAGCCCTTGAGTAAAATCATAAGAGAGCATCCCTTTTAAATTACGGAATCACAAGCTTCCTCTGCTGTAATTATCCGTGTATGATTCACTCGGAGTGCTGACTTTCATTCGCCAGGTGCAAGACTTTTGATCGTGAATGTACATTAAAGCTACGAATACTGAAAAGCGGGACGAAAGTCAAAATAACATAAGAAATGGGGAAAAGAGGCAGCTAATAAAAAACCCAGCAAAGAATGGAAAAAAAAGCAACAACAAAGCAAATGGGAGGAGAATAATAGGCAGACGAGGCGGAACAATATATCATGGTAGAGAACAAGACAGGAGATTGATTTATATGTCATGATTCAGAGTGATCATTAACGCCTGTATGTCATGTGAAGGTGTGTTTGTCTCACTCTGGTCGATCGATCTCTGAGCCACTCCCCTCTCCTCTTCCCCTCTCCTCTTCATCAACATCATCTCTGGAATCTAACCCTCTCCCTCCTCCTCCTCCTACTCCTCCTCATTCCTCTCCATCAGCACCACCACCACTATCACTATCACTATCATCAACATCAACACTTCCAACATCACCAACTCCTCTTCATTCACCATCCCTACCAACACCACTCCCATCATCACCAACATTACCAACCACCCGCCATCTCCTCTCACCACCACTCACCATACCTACTATCACTACCACCATCACTACCACCACCATCACCATCACCCCCACCACCACCACCACCACCATCACCATCACCACATCACCACCACCATCATCTCCCCCACCCCCACTATCACCCCCACCACCACCATCACTACCCCACCATCATCTCCCCCACCCCCACTATCACCCCCATCACCACATCACCACCACCATTACCACCCCCACCACCTCCCACACCCCCACCATCACCCCCACCACCACCATCACTACCCCACCACCACTATCACCCCCACCACCACCATCACTACCCCACCATCATCACCACCCCCATCACCACCCCCACCACCACCACAACCACCAACAACCACCGATATGACGAGACTCAAACACCAAAGGAAATAATATCAGTGAAGCTCCGAATAATAACACATGCAGGTATAATGATAATCAGAACTAACAAGTGCTGTATAGTACGTACAATACCTCTCATTATCCATTATACACAGTCACGAAAAATTACCTTCTTGACACACATAGGGATGGATGAATGGGGTGGTACAGTGTTGGTGGTTAAGGTGGTAATTCTTTTTTGGTACATTGGAGTGCCTTGATTCCTCCAAAGTATGCTAGGAAACAGGACCAGATGAGCAAAAATAATGGTGTTCTGTTGCTTGGACTAATTTGGATGCTTCAGTTGCTCCAGATTTACCAACACAAAACTTCCCCCTTAATGTGGAGCAACTGATACCTCGAAACTATTCCAGGCAACAGGCCATCATTTTTGTTGTTGTTGTTGTTAATCTGTCCCTGTTTCCTGGAATACTTTGGAGGAATTAGGAAGCTTAAAAAATGTAGCAAAATTATACTACCCCCTTTAGAAAACATTTGACAGTTTCTTCCCTCTAGGAGAAAGGTGGATTTGATTCCTGTAAATTTTTATGATGAGCAGCAGATTTCAATGTGTTGTAGTGAGCTGTAGATTTAAGGGGGTGCGGGAGTAGGGGGACAGGCTTGGGGGGAGGGGGGGTTTAGGTGGGTCGGGGTTTTTTGGGGGGTGCGGGAGTAGGGGACAGGCTTAGGGGGGGGGGTTTAGGTGGATCGGGGGTTTTGGGGGGGTGAGGGAGTAGGGGGACAGGCTGGGGGGGGGGTTAGGTGGGTCAGGGGGGTTTTGGGGGGTGAGGGAGTAGGGGGACAGGCTTAGGGTGGGGGGGGGTTAGGGGGGTGCGGGAATAGGTTACAGGCTTTCTACCCACCCCAAGTCCGTCCCCCTATTCCCGCACCCCCCCCCTTCAGTCCCTCCACCCCAAGCCTGTCCCCTACTCCTGCACCCCCTTAATTAACAAGACAATCATATTATAGGAGTATCTACATAAAAGTAAGACCTGGATATCCTTCTGTGTCCCTCCATGTGTATCAGAATGCATGCTCACAATTTTACATCCTCAATAAATGTAATAATAATAATAATATTCTTACATCTTACACTATGAATCAGTTTACCAAAATTTCAGTTCATGGTTCTAAAGTCCTCGCTCGATCTCTTCTATAACCTTAGCGAGACTGTAGGTGCAATAATCAGTTCAGAAGAGAGACGAGAGAGTTGTACCCGAGAGATGAGACTGTTATTGTTTTGTTTTTGCAAGGTTTATTATTAACCTCGTTCCCGATAGTTTTCTTTGTATCAATATATTTGCTGTAGACCATCACATATCATCTTTATTAAATAGCATTAAGGTGGTAATTCTTTTTTGGTACATTGGAGTGCCTTGATTCCTCCAAAGTATGCTTAGAAACAGGACCAGAAGAGCAAAAATAGTAGTGTTCTGTTGCTTTGGAATAGTTTGGAAGATTCAGTTGCTCCAGATTCACTAACACAAAACTTCCTCCTTAAAACGCCTCAAATCACTTCTAGCTCCTCACACTATCTCCTGTCACACCCTTCCCTGACTCACTCAACTCCGTTACACACCGCACACTAGTCACACCACACCCTTTGTCACACCACACTCTCTGTCACACCATATAATCTGCCCTTCTCACACCACTCCTGCCACACACCAAATCCGGCTTCCCACCACACCTTTCACCGGATGTAAAACTGTAGACTCCATCCTTAGAGTTTGTTTAGCCTTGGGCAAACTGGATGGATATAACTTGATATGGTGTGTTGTTTTTAGTAGTCTCATTTTCCTCCTTCCCCTTTTCCTCTCTTCTCCTACAGCTTCTCCCTTTTCTCCTTCCCTTTATAGTTCTCCTCCTCATTCTCCTTTCTCTTTTTATCGTCTTCTTTTTCTCCTTTCCCATCTTGTCCTCTTCCTCCTTCACCCTTTTCTCCTTTCTCTTCTTATCCTCCTACTCCTTCTCCTCTTCCAGCTGCTGCTGCTCCTCCTCCTCCTCCTCCTCCTCCTCCTCTTACCGTTCCTCCTCCTCCACCTCGTCCCCCTTCTAAACTGCCCTGGGGATGTTTTGCAATCAGCTGCTCCAAGTATAAGTGCCTATGATGGCGCCTTCTCCTCCTTCCTTCAGGCTAACACCGGACCACAAGACACTGATACCATGGTGTTTCTGGCACGTGCTTTACGGTACAGTCCATCACTACCAGTTTATTTGTTTCTGTCTCTGTCGGCACTGTTATTCATTGGCTCATGATGATATGTTATTGGTTCGGTTCTATCTTAGTTTGTTCGCTTTTCTGTTTGTTGTCACCATTATGCAAAAGAAAGTGTGAATTTTGACGAAATAATTGAAATAATTATGTGTATGTGTGTGTGTGTGTGTGTGTGTGTGTGTGTGTGTGTGTGTGTGTGTGTGTGTGTGTGTGTGTGTGTGTGTGTGTGTGTGTGTGTGTGTGTGTGTGTGTGTGTGTGCTATAATGCAACCTTGGTAACTGGAAATAGCATTTAAAGAAGTTATAGAAATTAGAATTTTAATGGTAGAAGGAACAAAGGAACAAGCGCATGTTGAACAAATAATATAAATCCTTCGAGAATACTTTTGGCTGAGTATAATGCCTTTTGAGTGATGTAAGCCAATATCGAGTGGAAGTAAGGGAGATTATTGTAGTTCAGTGATTATTTCTTGTATCGAGGCCAAATGAAAAGTTATTGATTCCTCCAAACTGAACTAAGTAACAAATCACCAGTTGTATACTAAGGGACTAAACTGTTTCCAGGTATAGTTTGGAGGATTCACAAACCCTTCAATATCACCACAACAAATGACCCACTTCCCCTCCTTAAGGTATATATATGCATTCCGAATTCCTAACATAAATTTGACTCGTATGTTTATATTCTTATTATTTCCTCTATTTCAACTTTGTATTCGTCATTCGTTGCGATCTCACCGATGCTGTGGGTACGAACGGAAATTGCAAATGGATGAAAAAAGAAGAGTAAAAACATGTTAAGACATTAGATACACCAGTAAACGTCGGTACACACACGTTTCACCTCCTCCTCCAGCTTACTCCTCTTCCTCCCCATCCCTCCTCCTCCTCCTCTTCATCCCTCCTCTCCATCCCACTCCATCCGAGTTCCGTTGATATACTCGTTTGACCTCTCCTTCAATCACTTAACTCACGATAATATATATATATATATATATATATATATATATATATATATATATATATATATATATATATATATATATATATATATATATATATATATATATATATATATATATATATATATATATTTTTTTTTTTTTTTTTTTTTTTTTTTTCAGAAGTGAGAGATTTTTGGTTACCCATCAGCTCAGGTACTATTGGCCACAAGTATTCGTACCCACCTCTGTTTTGGTTCAACCAGAATTCATCTGGTAACACTGACTCGCATGTCCAGATGTATGATATCCTTCTGTTCCCCCTCTTCACTTTCCCTTCACATGAATAAGGTGATATATATCTGTAGCTATTTACTTACATTGTGGCGATATTATATAATTAGTGTGCTTTATCCCTTCATTCTGTCAAACTGTTTACTTTAATGTCACTTTCATGTGTTAAAGATTAAGAGAACTGGTCCCCCTCCATCTTTCTTTCCCTTCTTTAGCTCCCCCTCCCTCATCCCTCCCCCCTCTTTCTCTCTACTGTTCCCTCCCACCTCACTCTTTCTCTCCACTGCCCCCTCTCTCCCTCTCTTTATCTCCACTGCTCCCTCCCTTCACCCTTTTTCTCTCCACTGCTCCCTCCCAACCCCTTCTTTCTCTCCACTGCCCCCTCTCTCCCCCCTCTTTCTCTCCACTGCTCCCTCCCATCCCCTCTTTCTCTCCATTGCTCCCTCCATCCCCTCTCTACCTAACAACATGCGCCCTCCATCCTCGTCTGTCTATCTTGTTCCCTTCCTCCCTCTCTTCCTCATTCCCTCAACTTATCATCTAACTCTCTCTATCTGTCGTTTTCCCTTCCTCTTTCCACTTACTCACACTCTCTTCTCTCCTAATCACTCTCATACTCTAAATGTTTTACCTCGTATTGAGTTCGAATTTCTTTCGTATTTATTGCTTTTATCTATGAGTAGAGTTTCCTAACTTCTTCCTTGTATCTAGTGGTTTATTAAAGGTATCATTTTTTGTCTGACTTATATTTTATAGTGATATTTGAGTCTGATGGATCAGGAAATTAAAAGGTTTGTTTATCACATGGGTGGACTCCACATTTCTCCTAGACCTTCTACTTTCCATCATTCCAGTCTAACGACAGGTTGGAATCTTTTTAGCCTCGCCCATTAATATTTCCAAATAACAGTGTAAAATATTTTAAAACTCTCTCTCTCTCTGCTTTTGTTTATAGAGCGGCGCAATATCAAAACAAATTAGTGGTTCGCACCCCTGCATTCCCAATAATGCTAACATTCACTTAATTTAATTCCTGATTCAGAAAGTGCTAATGGAGTAAAGAAGCTCCTTCACAAACATAGTTATTCATATTGGATTGCGTGTACTGATGTTAAAACTATGAATTTATTTTATCCGTATACTGTAGGGGACCTGGTATTAGTTTATTACAGTTGTAGTGAAATGCAGTGGTATGAATATAGTGTTAGGCACTGCCATGATATGTTTGTTTTTTCTTAATTAAATGTATAAATACTATGTTATTCCTAATTTTAATGCAACTGTTTTCTTGAGTTTTTACACTTGTTTTTTGATGGTTTCAAACATTTTTTTACACATTAATTTGACAATTGATTTATAATTTATTTTTTTATGATGCTAAGGAGAAACTGTGGACAGGCACGAACTGACCAGAGGTGGCTGAATCACATTTGTTTTCGACTTCGTTCGGCTGCATGAATCTTTCGAATCTTTAGGTTTGAAGCCAAAGGATTCATACTCATTGTAATACTGTTTTCTGTCCTTGGCTGCCGTCAATACCCTGCCAAATTAGCAAATTTTTTCGGGATAGAATACAAGGGAACTACACATTCGTAGGATCATAAGCCTAATGAAATTATTATCCGCCGACTTGGCGGAGTTTAACTTATCTGAAAACGATCCAGATGTATTCATACCTTATTTCCGAGAATAAATGGTTCTGTTCTTACTCATGTTAAAATCTTTTCCTTGGATTTATATAAGTTCAAGGAAACCAGAGCACACCAATGTCTAAAATGGGAACAGTAATACTTGTGCAGCTATGTTGAACAAATATGTTTATGCAAAAACGTAAACATTCGTAATTATTCGTTTACGGTAAACAAGGGTCATGTGCTTTAACCAGTGTTGTCGAGTGTTTGCAAAGGTTTGAAATTACTTCATGAATTTTTAGGTGAAAAAAATAATGTGGCTAATACTGAACTTTGTGCTCAGAATGGGAATTGTAACTAAAAAACACAACACACACAGGAGAGAGAGAGAGTAATCGAGGGAGGGAGGGAGGTAGGGAGCAAGAAGAGACAGGCAGGGGAAGCGAAGGAGGTAGCAGGGGAGACAGAGAGGGAGGGTGGTAGCACAGGAGACAGAGAGGGGGGAGGGAAGGAGCAGGAGATAGAGATGGAGAGGAGGAGGGGGATAGGAAACGGAAACCTCATTATTCATCAATAAAATCATTCTAATTTCCCAGTAAATACAGTTTGACTGAATAGATGGATAAACCACAATATTCATAGAATATTACTTCAAGGTATATACAGTAAATAACTACGAGAATGTGAAAGGAAAGTGAGGTAGGAAATAGAGGATATCATACATCTGGACATGGGGGATGGGGTTCAGTGTTACCAGATGAATTCTGCGTTAGGCAAAACTGAGGTGGGTACGAATACTTGTGGCCGATAGTACAGTGCTTACAGCGTTAAGTTCCTTATCTTGTATAATTTGCTTATACCTCAACGGAATATGTAAATATGGAATATGAATATCGTACAACAGATTTCTCTCATATAGATATGCGTTAATAATGAATGAAGATGCCTTGCCATTTCGAACCGACATTGACACTGACTACTCTCTAAGGCTTTTACTTCAGTATTTATATTTTGTATGTGAATAGAACTTGCGTGTAGAATCTGATGATGTCTCCTTTCTTGTCAGGGGAAAGAGGGACCAGAGCTTGCATATGACATGAGCACTTGTCCTGTATAGTAAAATAATAGAGTTGAGAGAGAAAACAAATCAAGAGCGGCCTACAGTTATAACTCTGTTTGTTGTGGAGTGAGGGAGCGAGGATGGAATGGGCAGACGTCAGGGTCAGGTGCAGCCTGGGGGTACAGTAGTGGTGGTGGTGGTGGTGGTGGTGGTGGGCAGAGAGGCGTGACTCCTGCCCTGAGGCACAGTACCCAGCGAGGGGCACTAACACAGCCAGGGGTAGGTGAGGAGGATAGAAAGTAGGAGGGGCTAGAGAAGAGAGGTATGATGGATTATAAAGGATCTTCAAACAATAAGAACCATGCTAGTGTTTACATGGTTGCTTGATTATACGGGTAAGGAAAAGTATAGTCATAAGAAGAAGAGCATTAGTGAGGAAACAAAGGAGATATGAGAGACTGGAGAAAGGAACGCCAAGAGAGAGGGAGAGGGAGAGGGAGAGGGAGAGGGAGAGGGAGAAGGGGGGAGAAAACACAACAGGGTGGAAGGGCTGGAGAGAGTGAGAGTACAAGGGAGGAAGTGCAGGGGGAGAAACCACAGGAGGGAGAGAGGGTAGGAGAGTGGAAAGGGGCAGGAAAGGGAAAGCACTGGAAGGAGAAGGGGCTGGAGAGAAGGAAGGAACAAGGGGGGAAGTGCAGGAGGGAGAATGGTGATGGAGAATGTGAGGAGATATAAACCCAAGAGGCCATGTTAGCAGGAAAGGACGAAGAAAAGTGGCCAGAGGGGCAGGAAGGGCCAAAACATACGAGGTAGAGAGGGCAGTGGCAGAGCGTATAGGAGAGGGTTGGGAGGCAATAGAAGTGCAGAGGGAGCTAGGAGAATGACAACTACTCAAAGAAAATCCTAAAAGACTATACAATATGCTATTAAGTTTAGAAATATCTCTGTCCATCAGCCGTGAAAAAGGGGAGGTGATGGAGATGAAGGAAAAGCGGAATGTGGTTTTCAAAATAGGTCTCATGACTGGCAACAAATTATTAGATTTTGGAAGTGACCCAGATCTGAATCCAAATGCTGATTGAAATGCATTTTATCTCGGCATCTCGAACGAAAAGTGGTAATTATTTTGAAATTTTCTCACTCTTTTCATTTCACCGGTGAGGACATTAAGCATTCTTCTTGCAATTAGTCTTCACCTTTCTCAATATAAGTAATGATAGTGAAAAGTGGACTCATTTCCCGTAGACTTTCACGAGTTAGTGGAGGCAACTTGCGGTTTCTGAACGTGTTCTTGTTTTAGATATTTTATTCGTCGTGCCAATCGTATTCTCACTTAACTGTACGTGGATAGTTTTTTTTTAGTAGGAATGCACCAGGTCTGAACAATAGCAGCACAGTGGTTCCCGTCGTCACCCTCCAGATATGACAGGCCATTATTTAAGTCAGGTAAAAATAGTGACAGATCTCCAGAATTCCAGGTACCGACCAGAGCACACACGCGGAACACACACGCACACACAATGGCCACCCCAGAGTCTGTGTCTGTAGGAAACTATGCAACAACAGATGCATAAGTGTCCTGTAATATGTAATGCTCCGTCACAGTGTTCACGGGTCTCAAAGTGTTCATGTATTTTTTATTACAAGTACAGTGGCATTTACAAGTGCTTCTAATTTAATAATCTGTTCCCCTTAATGGAAAATATCTGGCTATAAAAGTCTATTATATTACTATTCAAACCTCTCTTCAGAGCACCTTTCCACCATGCCCAGCTCACAGCAGTTATAATTCTTTTGTTGTAACTGTTATGTAAGAGGAAAGAAATTACTGCTGCATGAAGTATTTCCTTATTTTCTTTACTCTTCCTCATATTTATTTCCTCACAAAGTGATAATGATGAGTAAAAAAATATAGATTATATGTATATGACATTACTATAGAACAGAGGAAGCTATGTTACTTCAATAAGCCTTCACTCAGTATGTTTATGGCTGTGATGATGATGATAATGATGATGATAATGGGGTTAAGACTAAAGATTATGCTGAACCAATAGATCATTCCTGGACCAGACAGAGTAACACACTTCACTACGCAGACACTCGCCTCGTCCGTGCACGATCCCGTCTGGCTTTCACTGCTAAACTTTTCGCTGAGAAAGAGAGAGAGAGAGTTAACTTTCTCTCGCTTCAATATGCCTATAATTTCAGGACTTGACAGAGGAATATTTTTTTAAGGAGAGAGAGAGAGAGATGCCGGAATGAAAAAGTCGCTCCGAACACTAATTGATTAAATGAGTATCTTCCTTATTTATTTTATGTCTGGTCGATGTAGTCATGTTGCTGAAGGTGAGGACAAAAGTATAAATTGATAATGTATGTTCCTGTTGTACTTTCATCTATTTTCTTTCTTGTGTTTGATGAATATGGTAGGAAACGTAAATACACACAAAAATTATGGGCTATAAACGTTGGCGAATTGTATTGTTTCTGTTGACAACCATTTTTATCCTTCCTTCTAGCATTCAAGGATATCTAGAGTGCGAGTTTTTTTAGTTGAATCTGAATAATGTAGCCTTTCGTTTATGTAACCCCTTGGAAACCTAAACATAAGTATCATCGTAGTCATCGGCTTTCTTGAACGATCAGGTCCTTATCATTGTATTGTCTATATTTTATGGGTCATCTGCCTTGGACACATTGGAGGACTATTGACTTCTCAAGACTATCCCAGAAAATGGTCTTGCATTTCCGAGTTGGGAATCTATTTTGTAGCATTGTTTGAAGGAATTATTAGCCCCAAAAATGCATTCAATTCTATAGGTCTTTGACATGAAAAACTTATATCTTACCATATCTATATATCATTCAGGTCACTTCTTGAGTGGTCGAGAAGAAGGGTGGGGGGGCTGATGGTGGTGAAGAGATGTAATATGTCTGTAGTGGTTGTGGTGCTGATGGTGAAACACGACAGGATGTGGTGTGGAAATGGTGAAGGAAAGGAGGAGATGGACGGGGCGAAGGGGTGAGTACCGTACTTTTGAGGCCAGGATCAGAAATATATGTGAATCAGGAAGAGTCGGTTTGGAGAAGCAGGAAGGAAGGAATAGAGGTAATAAGAGGAGGTGAGAGTGAGCCAAAGAGGAGGACTCACTCTTGTGGTGATTCAAATTGGTCTCAGTCTAGTGATAAAGCAGAGTGGTCGCAATCAAGTGACAAGGTAAAGAGGACTCAATCTCATGGCGAGGGAAGGTAAACTGAAGTAATTATGTTTACAAGGATACGAGACTTGCTGTGTGTGTGTGTGTGTGTGTGTGTGTGTGTGTGTGTGTGTGTGTTTTGGTTTTGATGACACGAGAAAAGGGTACAGATGTTGTGCTCAGTGTTATATAGTTTGGGCAAGTGAGAGACGTAGGACAAGCTGTGATGATCGAAAAAACGAACACAGCTGTTTGAAAATGAGTTGAGAGCAGGGAGTCGAGGAAAACGTGGAAAAAAACGACAGGAACATTTGTACTGGGAAACTAAATATCGAAAAACGGCGTGAGACAGGATGAATGACGCTTGACGAAAAAAAAGGAGAGGTTGAAATCATGGCTGAGCGGAAGAACGAGTAAACGATTGAAAAGGTAAGACGGAAATGTAACTGTGAGTGAATGGGGGTGGGTTGAGAAGGTGAGTCGCTGCATGGGAAGTGAGAGTTTACGTCAATGGATGAATGAGGAAGACAGGAAAGGGTATGGCTAATCCAGTCAGGGGATAAATGTTGATGAGAGTGACGGAGACATGGAGTGAAGGAAGTAGACGAGGGAAGGGTGGATGGTATCAGAATGTACTAAGGAGCAGAAGGAGGAGACGGATGGTGGCGTGGCAGTGGGTACGATATAAGGGATAGAAGCAGGGAGATATGCGATGAAGACACAGAGGGTGGCTGGAAGCAACAGATGATAGGTGAGAGAGGTTGAAAATGTGCCAGGAACTAGAAGGAAGGTGTGATATAAGAATAGAAGGAAGGTAGGGAGGAGCTTGTGGTAAGTGAGTGCCTATAGGAGAGGAAGGAGAGTGATGAGAAAGATTAGGAAAGTGATAATTGAGGAGGAGAGGAACGTGTCTGGGAGAAGGAGTTGGATGAAGGTAAAAATGAGAAGAGTTGGGCTGGGTAAGAAGGAGGGAGATAAGAAAAAAAAGGAATGAATAGGCGTGGACAAGAGAGAAAGGATGATGATGATGAAATAAAAAGCGTCGAAGAGGAGACTGGCTGGGAAAGTAGGCTGGGTAAGGAACGGAATGATGAAAGAAGATCAGAGAGAGAGTCAAATGAAAGTTACGGAAGACCTCAGTGTTCATATTTATACGGCAAAGCAGGATAGAAAGGTGTGTGTACCTAACTGACCTCCACCTGCCAACTCACTCACTACCTCTGACTTTTTCCCACAAGTTGTAACGGGGGTCGGACACATCTTGAATATAAATACTGTGGTTGTGTGTTTGCTTCAGATACCTCAAAGAGCCTTATACCATCTTACACAACATAGTGATGAGAATATTTTGATCATCATACCATGCGTGTGATATCTTAAATCCTTCTGTGTTTTCAAACATATAAACACACATCGCGCTGCAGACATATACCTACACCATTGAATCTTTACGAGTCGGTTCATAGTTATAGGGGCACAAGGTTTTCATAATAAAAACAGAACTTATGGTAATGAATTAGACTTTGGAGGAATTAGTAGCCCACTCCAATTTTTCCGAGAAGACACGTTCCCCTACATTAATGGCTCTGAAGTTCCAGACACTGCCCCTTCCTCCTCCTCCAAGCCAGACCTGTCCTCTTCCCCTCACTCGCTGGAGAAAACTGCCCACGAAACACTCAGATATGTTTTTTATTTAAGCGAACTTTCTCCACTTGATTGCGACGTGATTAAGTGGACTTTTTTTTTTTAATGGAGGGCTACTGATTCCTACAAACAAAACACCTAAATAATGCTAATGATGATCTGTTTCACAGTAGATTTTGGAGAAATCAGTAGCTGCCGTCTCCCAATTACCTCAAAAGAGAAGTGTAAAATATAATAATAGAGATGTTATTAACTGTCACTTGTTTTGATCATATCTGCTTTTATAACTTAGCAAGGTAAAGCTTGCTTTATTCATAAAAGTAAAATGGAACTTTAGAATAGGTTCGAAAAATCTCAATTACATAAAGCATAAAGATGTGTTGAGATGTAGAGCAAGGAACTCTAGACTTGAGACTGTACCCCACTTCCTGTGATGCCTTCCACCGTGGGATGTGTGGCGTGTGAAGCATCTACTGTATTGTGGCTGGGATGACATTCGTACCAAGTCCTGTATGATTCAGGGATAAACGTTCTGTTGATGTTTTCTTTTTGCAGTGCCCTTGTGTGATTAAGTGAAGCTTAACTTAACTTAATTAATTAACCTAACCAGATATGAATGGAATTGACATTATCGATACTTGCGTTAACTAATCAAACAAAGAACGCAGTCTCACTCGAATATACTCCAACCCAATTTATATATATAGGCTTTAAACCTTCTAGTCAGTCTTTGCATTATTTACTGTAAGTGAGAAATTCTGAAGCAACATCTCAGCTTGGTGTTCTTTATTTCAATAGGAAAATATATTGTTAAGTTCTTTAGTTGTTGTCGACCCAACTGAAGGAATCGATTCTTCAAAACAATCCCAAAAGACTCTACCATATATTACTGTAAATGCTCTTTTTGTGACATATTTATTTAATATTTGAGTACTCTACGATTAGCTCCACCACTTGTTATCCACCTCAAGTACTCCAGATGTTTAAAAAATGACCGATTGACTATCCTGGAAGTGGAATCTCCCCGAATAATGTAAGAGTTGGAGACGCAGCGATAAGATCAGGAGAGTAACGGAGGTCCGGGCCGTCACGCATTTCCTACCCAGCACCGTGACTCGTGCACGTGCCGCCGTGGAGGCTGACGATTTTCTGGGTCTTTGGGCTGACGAACCATTAGGGCCTCTGCCTCATATGGGATGACTGTGTGACGTGTTGTCTGTGTTTTTGTGTACAGAGAAAATGAAGGGTTTGGGTACGCTGCTAATGGAAGTGACAACTTTATACACATGTATTAAAAAAATGCTTCTCATGCTGTAAACTGTCTCTATTCCCCCGTATCCTACAAGGTTTTCCAGGTCTAGGGCGCTCTTCGTTTATCCTCTTCAAGTCAGTTCAAACGGTAGAAGAGTTTAGCTGAAAAGCTTATTCCTCTGTCACTCACATTTGGCTCTGATGGCAACGCTAGACGAACTCCTAAACTAAAACCATATACAAGTGATGGATGAGACATTGACGAAATACTGCATCCCAGGCCAGTATCATCTCTGATGATGACTTACATGACTTCAGTTTCTGATTGTCTACTGGTGAAGGTCTGTCACTGATGCTCCTTTTCGCTTGACTCGGCACTTTTCCAGTATGTATTTGCTTAACGATGCGTAAATCCATGATCCTTTCCGCGCTACGGGAAGAGGAGAGCTAATAGCGATATTCTTCCCATCACGTAAATGAAGTGTCTATTCCCGTAAAGAGCTATGCTTGCGTCACACTGTTTTAAACCCGTCAGTCATCTGGGAGAGTTTTATATCATGTTCTGGCTGGATTTCTTTTTATTTTTTTAAGTTCTTTATTTACCTTTAGTACAGTACAAGCCCCGTTGACGTTTTACCTTCGTTATACCTCCATTCACCACGAAAGATCTTGCTGTATAATGTTTTAACATTATCTAATGTAACTTAAATTCATTTATTTTTACGCCTATAGGTAATACATGTGTTGTTTCGGTAGAACTTAAGCCTCTCTGAAATAATACGCCTTCATCAGCCACTTTCTAATGTTTAGCTTGTGATCATAATATTGAGCAACGTGTTAGGTCACAAAGTAATTTTCTGTTATATTGGACAACGAAAAATATTTTTATTCTCATAAATGATTTCACAGCAGATGAAGATATAATAGTTCAACAATTTGCTCGGTTGGGTACTTGTTTTCCGCCTTTATTACGCTGAGAAGATAAAGAGTTCAATTACCCATGAGAGCCGTGATTTTTACTTTCTCCCAAACCCGGTAGAGCGATGACTTTCTTCCTCTTTTGATGACACAAGTGGAAGTAATGGTTTAATTACTTATGAAAGTTGGGTGATTTGAACTTCCCCAATCATAACACAGTAAAATGTTTCACCTTTTCACTTTTTCCTCAGAGAAGATCAAGGGTTTCAGTGCATGATTAACTTATCCTCTATGATTTTGCTGCGTTTCAAAAATATGTGTAACACTGAATGAGTTGTGTGTGTGTGTGTGTGTGTGTGTGAGTGTGTGTGTGTGTGTGTGTGTGTGTGTGTGTGTGTGTGTGTGTGTGTGTGTGTGTGTGTGTGTGTGTGTGTGTGTGTGTGTGTGTGTGTGTTCATTATATATTTCTGTATGTGTACGTGCTAGTAGGAGTTAAACTGAATGTTGGTCTTTGTTCGTGGGTGTGTGAGTTCAAACAACAAATTTACATTCAAGCCTCACTCAGCCTGTGAGCCAGCAGACCTCACAACCAGGACTACCCGGGTATACTCGGACAAAATCCAATCCAACTTAACGTACCAATAAAATTAATATGAAGATGATTTTACTCACCATATCCTTCGGCCTATGTGTAAGTAGACAACTCACCTAAGGAGGGAGAGAAGAGAGAATGGTTTAGTCTTGTGGTATATAATGTTTAAACACGTACTTACAGTATATTAATTAGTAACCACGGAAAGAGATGTCACTAATCACTACGTTTTGGTAAGCATTACAGACAATTCAGAGACCTAGAAGCAAAGTGTGAATGCAACCTCTGTTCTTCAGTAGGCAACAGCTGGACGATCCTGTGCGTATTTTCAGACAAGTAAAATAGTTTGGATATAACTTGAATACATGTCATCAACATCAGTCACATGATACAATGAAGTGGCTCAAAATGGATACTAGAGTAAAATCATGTTCTTACGGCTGATGAAACAATACTGTGATGTATATATTATTACTATTTTTCTTCATATATCTAAAAATGTTGACATTAATTCATAGATATCAACACTGAGATAACGTAGCGTAACATCAAGGCCATTTACGGTAACTCTCTTTAAAAAACAGAAATAGTATATGTTTGTGAGAGAAGTTTATGAACTTGCCTCTAGGTAAAAGTTAGTTTATCTGCATTCACGTCACCGTGTCTCTTGAAAGTCGCTGAATAATGGGAATGACTAATGAGGTGAAGTAAAGAGAGTGAGTGAGTGAGGGAAGGGTGTGATTGGAATTTTCTCAGATGAACCGTGTCATTATCGCATTGTAAAATTTATTACTCACTTTCCTTTCCTGACTCTGAAAAGATTAAGGATTTATGTGTAGCAGGGCAATAATGACACCTTGATTCATATGGATGGCGAGAAATTATACAATTGCCTTTCTTTATGATGAAGTAACATATGCATATAGTGTGTGTGTGTGTGTGTGTGTGTGTGTGTGTGTGTGTGTGTGTGTGTGCAGGAATAGAGAAGACAGTGAGGGGTGCGTGAGTTGCTACTATAGAGTGCCGCTATGATGCATTCTGTGTCCTGGTGGTGAACGTATGTAGCAGACTGGCGTGCGGTGCTGCCTCGGTTCACACAGCTATAATGATAGACTCTAGTGTTAGGTCACGTGGTCAGGCAAGCAAGCAAGCAAAGCAAGCATCTCACTCCACCAACATGCAGATGAAGTACAGGGTGAGCATCAAATCGTTCCCTGATTGTGGTACTTCACACTTCAATTCGTGGAGGGGCTTTGTGCTCACCCTGTATTTCACGCGTGAGAGGTCAGCCGGTATGTCGTGAGGTGACCAGAGTGCACAGACAGACCTTCTTTGAAATATTATAGTCTCAACCACCAGTGTACGACTCGGTCAACACTGCATGTCTCAAGTAACGGTGCAAGTCTCAGTCAACATTGAAAGCTTCAGTCAACAGTAACCTCTCAGCCAATAGTGTACTTTTCAGCCAGTAGTGCACTTTTCATCCGAGTACAGATCTCAGCCAACAGTGTTCCTCCCTGCAAACAGTGTACTTTTCAGCAAATAGTGTACTTCTCAGCCAATAGAGCTCCTCCTTGCCAACAGTGCACTTTTCAGCCAATAACGCACGTCACAGTTCAGCCAACACCCTGAGCTAACCTCTCACGTCCACTGCACTACCACTGAAGCGGGAATCACACCCTATTATAGTTACCATTTCTCCGTCCTCTGGTCAAACCTAAGGGAACCCCATTGGGGGAGGACCATATAAAGGGATCCTTATTTTTGCAAACTATGCCACAAAACAGATACGTTGCTCGTATACTAAAGTGTTGGTCTGTTTCCTACCACAATATGGAGGAATTGGCAGCCCTCTAATTGGCTGAGTTTAATTGACCCAATTAAGGCTCTCTCCGTCCTCGAACTTCCTTATCAGAAGTTTAAAGGACAGAACGGAGAAAATATGGCACAAGAAAGAAGGATGAATGACGGAGAAGGTAGGAAATGGTACCAATTGAAATTATACCAACTCCTCCATAGTATGCCAGGGAACTGACACAATATTATAACTCATTATTATTCTTAGGGGACCTGTTTAGTATCATGAGTTTGGAGGAATCAGTTGCTCTCCAATCTTTCAACACTATATATTATTACCACCTACCTACCCCCTTTGACCTCTCACGCCCGCTGCACCACCACCAACACACATCACTCTGCCAAGGCCGTGGGTGACAATGGTACACAAAGTCACACCGTTAACTGGAAAGCTTCACGGGATAAGATTATGAAATGGTACGTACTGTACTATGACTCTCAAAGGAACGTCGGCCGCAACTCATCAACCCCTGTTAATTAACCTCAGTAAGTGACTACGAAATACTTGGGAATAAAGATTTTGTGTAGGTAGTTTTTTGGTTCACTGGTTCAAGGTTATATATGATCGAGAAATTTCACCCAAAAGTTTGAATAAGGTTGCATAGAAGAAACAGTAATACCCTTCTTAATTAACCAAACTATGGATTGTAGTGACTGGAGGCAGGATTAATTTTGCCAGATTTTATACGGGCGGGCATTCAACTCCTACTATGCCATGACATGATATAAGTGTTAGTGATTGAGCAAGTTATGTAGAGCAAGTAAGTTTTGATAGTTTTGCAATGTTTAGCAATAAAGCGAAGGGAAAGCGTTGCAATTTGTTTATGTTACATTACGCAACCGTTTGTCTGGCTACACGTTTTAAATCAGCATAATCCAGTCATTCAATATTCTGTTATTTGAAGAACCCAGGGTCTAAATTCATCTGGAGACAGTAGTAGTTTTTATACGACCACATAATCACCAAGTCAAGAAATGAAGTGATTATCAGGAGTAAAAGATCATGTAGAAGTAGAGAAGCACCAAAAAAATTGAACAACGGAAACACAGTAGCTGTTTCCATCATAGAATTTGAGAGTTAAACGTGTACAAAAGTATATACTTGTACGTGAAAAAAGTTATGAATGAAAATCAACTCGCTCGCCGTCACTGATTATCTCTCTGACATGCATGAATTAGCCAAGTGTCAGCCACATAAATTGATATGGAGAGTGTTAATAATTCAGGCACTGGTGTTGGTAGAAGTGGATTATTACGCTCTCCTTATTATATCTAACCTTTGCTGAGAAAAATAACAGAACATTTGCCTCACTCAAACTCCACGTAGCAACCCAGATCACGAAAGATATAACATTTATCTGAATTTTTTTTACAGCAAAGGAAATCTAGGGCTCAGGCACTACTCAGAATCGTGTGTTTCTACTGTCTCCAAAATAATTCCCCAAACCATCATATGTCAACCCATTTTGTACTTTTAAACACTGAAGATACTTTGAATTTGGGTATCTCTGAGCCAAGCAACAGTTATATTTATATATATCTAAAACTTAATACACATTGAACGGTACACTGCTAATAATATAGAGTACAGTAGGTTAGCTTACAGTACAAAACGACTTTAGATCAGATAAGAGGAAGTTCTACGATAGAAAGCTGGCCCGAGAGTTCTGGTCCATTTCACTAGGACGAGAATCATTGCATCACGTCCCAACCAGCCAACCAACCAGCCAGCCAGCCAGCCAGCCAGCCAGTCAGCCAGCCAGCCAGCCTACAAGCTATCTGTACACGCCCTTTCTACTCCACGCCCTCGCCACACATTCTCCCCACGCCTACCCAATCTTCTCATACACTGCCGCCACGCCGTCTCAGACATTTTCTCAACACTTCTCCTCTGCTGGTCCTTCCATATCCCTCTCGGGCGTTTCCTTTCATTCTATTTCACACTTTTGTCTTAAGGGGAGATTCTTCTGTTCGAGAATTGGAGGCTACTGAGTAATCCAAACTATGCCAGAAAACAGACGTCCCTCATTGGAATAAATAGGGGATGTGTTTCGTGACTTAGTTTGGAGGAATCACAGACTTCACACGACACCAACAAAAGATTCTCCCCTTAAGTGCTTCATCTGTTGAGTCAAATTCTAGGGATAATTATCTCTTCAAACTATACCAGGAAAAAGATGAGAGTATTTCTGTTATCCAAGTAGGGGATCTGTTTTGTAGAAAGGCCTAGAGTGATTTGTAGCACTCTATTTCGCCCAATACAGAGGTCACCTTTATTAACAGGCACCTCACGTATTCCCTCCACGTCTTTTCAAGCATGCCCTCCACGCCTTCTCGCACACGCCTCCACCCCACTCACCTCACCCATTACTTCCTCTCACAATGTCTCAACGCCCTCAACCTCACACAACTTTTGCCTCACATTTCAAGAACATGTTATTTTACGCTTCTCTATGTACAGTCACGAGCACTAATAAGTATACAGGTGTGCTTCGAATACCAAGAGACAGTAAATGAAAATGCACAATAAGATCTCCATTGGTGGTGAATTGGACTGTTCGAAGCTTCAACTAAAGCTGTATACTTATTAGTGCTCGTGACTGTACAATACTGTCGGGGATTAAAGTATCTGAACACCTTTGACGGCTTCAGGCAGAAACACCAAGAGTGGACACATCATTGGTAGAGAAACTCATGAATGGAAGGGTAGCGTTTGTCTGAAGGTCTCTGATTGGTCGACATTATCAGTTTTTACCATACAGTCAATTATGAACTTTGTCTACCACTGATGTGTTTACTCCTGGTGTTGTTGTCAAAAGGAGCCAGCGGTGTTCACATATTTCGTTCCTCAACTGCACTTTTAATATGTACCCCAACACGGCTCTACCTACCTACTAGAAACACGACTTTGAACTACCTTGAACCCAACCAGACAGTGAGTGAGTGAGAGAGTGCGTGTGTATATGTGTGCGTGTGCGTGCGTGCGTGTGTGCATGTTTTTGTATTATAGTGTGTGTGTGTGTGTGTGTGTGTGTGTGTGTGTGTGTGTGTGTGTGTGTGTGTGTGTGTGTGTGTGTGTGTGTGTGTGTGTGTGTGTGTACTAAACCCCACAACAACACTGGGATGTAAAATGTAAAGGGTTGCGAGATGGTGGGAGCCAGGGGGAGTCATACAATGGAGAAAGTGGCCACAAGCCAACCAAGCTCCCTCCTTCATGCAGTCACTCAATCTCTCCCTTCCCCTCCACTCTCCTCCCCTGCCATGCACACCGTGATTCCACACCACACCACAACACACCACCTTACCATTTTCACTCTCACTCTCACAAGATACCACTTCATGCCACCTTATCACTCTCATGACACACCACCCCACACCACCTTACCACTCACTCTCACTATCACATCATACCACACAACATCACTCTCACTCCAAACTAATCCATCCCGCCTTACCACTCTCACTTTATATCAACCCAATTTTACTACACACTACAACAAAACAGATCTATAATTAAGCTTCTAGGTCTTTAACTCGGTTTCCTGGCAAAGTTTGAAAGAACCAGTCGCCCCCCAGTTTGCCCAGAACAAAATATTCCCTTAAGTTTTCAGACATTTGGTAATCATAAAAGTCAAATCTGTTTATATTATGAATGCACTCAGGGCGGCTCAACACAGCGTGACAGGGCAAATATTTCTGTAGACGTTACATTACAAGAAATAAGTTTTTTTTGTTTTGTTTTTTCGTGTAAATGTATTCTGTTGTAATGTGAAATACAACTGTCAAGCCCTTGGTTCAATGCCTATCATTTCAGTCCTTTTGCACTCTGTTCACCCACGTGTGAAGCATGATAATATTATTTGTATTGTGTGACTGATATTATTCTTGATGTCACTAAACGTTATACACTAATTCCTACTAGATTATATGAGGGTTTCTATGCTTTTTATCAGCACAGCTTTAAAAATGTCACGTGTGCACACCCTCCCCAACAAAACAGTAGCGAAAGTGCAGAGTGAGTTTAATTGCCTATGACAAACACAAATTTTTTGATATGCCACGATTTACTCCCTCCCAGAGAAATCAGCAAAGTGCAAAATGAGTGGCAATGCTTTTCTATGAGCAGCAACACTTTAGAAATGTCATGTTATTCACCCCATTCTAATCCCTCGACAAAATTAATAAAAAGTGCATAATAAAAAGTGCAGTACGACTTTAAATATGTCGCATCATTCTCCCTCTCTCCCTTCTCGAGACAAAACAGAATGTGTGGGAAACATTCTGGAAAATAATTACACTTGAAAAACCTAGCGTAAAATGAGGGGTTGCAGGGAGTGAACACCTTGACCAACTCCCGACGTGAAGTGCCTTATACGTCATACAGAAGAGTACTGCCAGAAAACCCAGCAGCCAGCCAGCCAGCCAGCCACACTCCAGGCACCACCACCACCACCACACTGCACTCCACTACACTCACTCTAGAAACTCTAATACCACCCTTACATCACACTGCACTCCGCTACACTCACTCTAGAAACTCTGATATCACCCTTACATCACACTGCACTCTACACATTTATTCTAGATATTCAAATACCACACTTACATCACACTGCACTCCATTATACTTACTCTAGAAACTCGAATACCACACTTGCACCACGCGACACTTTACTCTCCTCTAGGCACTGTATATATGTATCACTGTATTCAAGTCACACCCAGGCTTCACTTAACACACCAAATCACGCTCCACCCTAACACCTCACAGCAAGGGTCACTTTACTTTCAACACACTGATCAAATTTCCTAGGCAACACCACTCTCATCATGATGTTCCATTTGTCCACTGAGACGTTCACCTTGCCCACTCTGACGTTCTCCTTACCCTACCCCCCTGACATTCACCTTGCTACTTGGACTTCTTTCTTCTAACGCAGACACGCCTTTGTTATTCAGACTCCCCTTATTCCCTACCATAAAGAGGTTCATTTTACTACCTATAGATTCATATGCCACCTAGACGTCCGCTAAAACCTATATATACAGTACACGCTTTCTGCCACTTAGACATCCATTGCTACCTAAATGTGCCTGCCATCTAGACACCATTCTGCCATATAAACACTCCCTGCCATTTGAACATCCCATTGCTGCCCTAAGGTCCTCCCTGCCATCCTGACTGACTGACTGACTGACTCCCCCTGGCCACCACAAAGGAGCCAAGAGAAAAATTCGAGTACCTCCTCCGGGCAACGTCATGTGTTGCTGCCGGGGGACAGACAGAATGGCTGTGTGATGCAAGTCCCTCTTTGCCCCCTCACAACTCCTCAAGGTGATGTCACGACACCACCTTCCCTTCCTCCCTCCCTCCCTCCCTCCATGCAACACATAACTCCACGCACGTTTTTACGGGTAATTGTGTATATATTAAGGAATATTGGAAGTATATTATAAACATCAAGAAGTGAACATAAGAGAAAGAACACCTCAGACAAAGCACACTGAACACAAATCGGTAAGAAAGATTAACAAGGCAGAACGTGGCGAACGTAAAGGAAGACCCGACCACACACAAGATTACATATTTGTTACCACACATTAAATACTACATTAATTACAAATCTATGTCTCCTACAATCAAGTCTTGCTGTAGTAGTCACTCACCTAAAGAAGTAAGCATCTGTAACACTAGTATTGAAAATATAATAAAGACGGAAATACTACTTAAATGTGAAGTGAGTACACTCATCGGTATAACAATTATTATATTGTATCGTGAATATAGTTTAAAATTATCTTAGCTTAATGTTACTAGAATAAAACATAATAATTGAATATACCTTCAGCGTTTGTTATATCATTATGACAGGCATTCCTAACCTACATCCCAGAGGAAAAATAACAACCAATGAGGGTTGAAAAATCCTTTGTATTGAGTAAGTGAATGACTGTGTGGTCTTCACTTCCCATCACACGACAACAATGGTCTCGGTACACCTGAGCTGTCATATGACCCGGGATGTTTATGATGCAATGCCCTTCCCGTAAGGCACTGTGCATGAGACGGGGTATTGTTTTCATCCATCTCTGTTAATGGGTATTCTCTTTTTTATATATATTGTCTATGTTGAGAAAGGTGAGGACTAAAGACAGATTGCCTGCTTGTTGTCCTCACCTCATTATGTGAACATATATATATAGAGTCTGAGAAGTTTTAGAGCAGGTCCAGTTTAGTTCAAGATTCCTCCTGGTGTTCTCATAGTATTGCATCGAGTTTTATTTATACATGAGCCAACAACCATTGATTTATACCATTTATTTATACATGAGCCAAAATTTTAGATGTTTCGGGAAATATTATGTCTTTGCACCATTTTATTTAATCTTAATCCTAAGCAACATATAGAGATAGAGCATAGAATAGAGAGATGAGAAAAATGCAGAGGTATATAGATATATAGACAGCATAGAGAAAAAGAGGTAGAGATAGATAGAGGCAGAGAGATAGCAGGAGGGATAAGGATTATAGCTACTTAGGCCTGCATGACAAACTTTAATACATTTGTGATATTCTGAGAGTGTGAATATAAACTGCAAGAGGGCCATTACAACTAATAACTTTTACATATTCCTATCATGTTTTATATTATTCATAATTCAGAGGGGATGAAATCATATTTGTTTTTTGTTTTGTTTTTTATGATGCGAATTTGCTCGATGTTATAATTATTTTCCCGTTCTCGTATCTCTATCAACACTGTATTGAAGGCAGGTAATGTTTGGTAACCTGTCGACAGGAAGAAGTACCCAGCGGTCAAGAGAAAGCAGCGGGGGGCCAGACGGCTAAAATGAACTTTCCATTTTCCAGTCATATCAAAGTCCACTGGAGGGTCGAGTTTTTACGCCTAGTTGTCAGACCAGCAGAGATGAGTGTCCGAGAAGAGAGAAAGAAATTTGTCAGACTAACGAAAAAAAAAAAAAAAAATTCTTCTGACTCTTCTAATTTTTTCTCATATTTCAGTAGGCATAAAGGCATGTATTATTTTGATTGACGCGACTTTGCTCTTTGTTCAGAAAAAGGTGAGTTAAAAAAATAGTAACACTTACTCTGTAGGTATCTGTTGTCTTACAAGGGCAAGTGTACCTTATAATATAGAAAACAACAACTTATATGAGTACTGTCCACCTTGAAAACAGGTGAGACCAGTTCACCACCACGACCCTCACAACCCGAAAGTCCTGTCCTCAAGGCTTTGACCCGGTTAATGGAAAGGACTGTCCCAGAATCGGTAAGGGGGTCGTTTGTCGTGTAGGGGTAATTCTTGGAGTGTGTGTAGTCCTATGAAAAATGCAGGAAAACAGATACCCTACTCCTTTACTGAAGTGGTCTGTTTTATGGCAAAGTTTGGAGGAATCAATAACCCTCAAATTCACCCAATGAAATATTTATGATCCTTTTAAGTCAAAGACGCACGCAGGCCGGATGTATTATGTGTTTTTCTTGCTCTTGCCTCACTTCAGGTACAGTAGTGATATGGATTTCTATCGCCTCTCACGTGTGAGGCTCAACTTTGAGAATAATATTGTCGTGAATGACACGTGATTATTTTGTCTTACTGTTATTTTCATTGTTTACAGTCAAGCAGGAGAAACAGTCACGTTTTATTTACGACAATAGTATTTTCAAAATTCATCATCACACCAAAGAGGCAACAAATCTTTAGATACAACATTACCATTCCAAAGGCTCACCTCACAACAATATTAACCAATTAGTTAACCCTCTGCTTGCCGGTGTTGCTGTTTGTCATTATACAGACAATTTTTTAACTAGAAAATTGCAGACAGCCAAAGTTAAAAATTGCACCTTGCATAAATTTGGTTTGAAAGATTCTTGTTTCCTCTGTTTGTGGAAAAGGTGTTCCAAGCATTGTGTGTGGTTGTGTGGCAGTGTGTTTATGAGTGTGAT
The DNA here is from genome assembly GCA_033782935.1 of Petrolisthes cinctipes. NCBI lineage: Eukaryota > Metazoa > Arthropoda > Malacostraca > Decapoda > Porcellanidae > Petrolisthes > Petrolisthes cinctipes. The sequence continues at coordinate 51,819 of JAWQEG010000248.1, forward strand.
TCTATGCGTGTACTTGGTTATGTGTGTACTGTACGAACATGCTTGTTTGTATGTGATAGGTTGCGAATAGGCATGTATGTTTGTATGTAACTGTGCGCACTTTTTCGTGCATGCGTGTATACGAGAGTATTTGTAACAGTTTGAATATATAATTGTGTGCGTGTGAGTGTGTAAGTGTGCTTTACTGATTTTCTGAAGCCCAGTTATATTCCACAAGTCTATATTAAGATAAAAACACAGTAACACATCAGACGCAGTGGAGCAACAAAGGGGAGAGGATCAGGTTGAGAGGAAGGAAGGTACAGGTAGGGTTACAGGTCGGTAGGGTTACAGATGATACGGGTGAGGACGTCGATAAAATGTGTGGCCAAGATACATCCATCCATCCAGGTCATTCTACAGTGTACAGTCAGCAGTGAAGGATTGGTCACATATTCGACTTCAACATTTTGATAAATTGAAAGGATTGATGGATTTTTGTTCATAATTTAGATTGAAAGTGAATTAATATTGAAGGTGTATCGCCTCACATCTTTATAGGGCTTTGAAATTATTAAAAAGAGCGAGGGACTTTTATATGTTTCCTCTTATCATTGCACAGTGAAGGAAACTCTACTCACGTCTAAAGCTAATTCGGTCAACCCATAAACTGTTGTGAATCATAGATAGGTTGCTGTGACTTTAATGCAAAGAGATTTTATATAACTAAAGAGAACTCCCCTCGTCTACAGGCCTCCAGTTCCCGCTATTAGTATCCATGGTTTTAAGGCTCGTGGCCCTATGGTGTCGGCTGGAATATTTTTGTAGATGCCTCTGGTTTGATTTCTGACATGCCATTAAATGTAGATGTAAACGCCATCTGATGAGGAAACTTTCTTGTTTACCATCCAAACAGATGAATGAAAAGGAGAAAAAGGAATACTGTGCTAGGCCAGCAAAACCTCATCCAAATATAAGCAGGAGGATATGACATCAGAAAAATATCTCCACTGAACTTGTGCTTCCGTTTGCATTTGTACAGTTCACCATCTAAAAAAAATGTTTGCTCTGTTTAATACCATACACTCTGGAATGGGAGCTGAAGTGTGTGAAAAGTTCTCATTATCCTTTGGAATTCTACCCACGCATCGGTTTTCGTGGATATCACATCTTTATCAGGATGCTACTCGAATTCTTCCTCCCCTCCACAGGACCTGTTATCATTTTTATCATTAGAGTGTGGTGAAGTGGTCTACCGTTGTGTCTCACCTTTTTATCGGGACGAGCATGTTCTTCCCCGATGCTCTCTGCTTCCTCCTCTTCCTCTTCATGTAGGTTGGGTAGATCAGTGGTGGCGGTGTCTGAGAAGATGGTGGAACAGGGGGACCCCACCCTTATACACAGGGTCCCGCCCACTAGGTCCCCCACCACGCCCACGCCCTCTCCAAACTCGCCCGTCGCACCCACGTTTGTCTCGCCAATGACATTCCCATCGTTTTTACCCACGCCCACCGCCCCATCGTTCTCCCAGGCAGACATCACGTTAGTGTGTGTGTTCCACGCCTGCAAGGGACGTGGGGGTCACAGAACCTCCCCTCCTCACCCTAACACCGTCGTGGTTGGTCGTCCTATCGATGCTTTTGTAGTCGAGAGGCAGCAATCCCTATCACTAACATTTAGTGGCCTTCTTGTATATCACAACCTGACCAAGCATCACTACTGCAACTAAATCATGAGAGGGTACACGTGAATAATTTTCGTTAATATACCTGTATTTATCTTCTTCCAGAGTTTTTACTCGAACTTTGACCGGAAAATACCTCAAAGGTTGAATTATCACATACTCGTCTATCCTTAATCTTACCACTAAACTAGCATTTGTTTCGACAATATTGACAACACCCGAACCTTTATTTTTCTATCATTATTTTGCACACTGCAATTCACACATGAAATCGCAACACCAACACACTTTCACTGACTATTCAGGCATTTCAATATGTGTTTTCCTCCGTGAAAATGTATTCTGGTTGGATGATAATAATTTACCTTTCTTTCCCTTCCCTCTGATATATCGTCCAACGTCAATTATTTTAAAGGATCTCACAACTTTTCGATAATAAGTTTCACATGTAATAATTATGTAGTTCCCATTCTCAGGGATCCATCTCCACTGCCACCACGCGCCGGCATCAAACACACGCACACATACAGACACACACACAACACTACCGAGCTCAAGGGCTACACTAACTGTCTGACTGAGGCTAACGAGTAGAGATGCCACCACTACCTCTTCCAGACCCCGCCCAATTGCCATCCAAACCCCGCCCAACAGCCATCCAGAACCCGCCCAATGGCTATCCACAGGCGTCCCCAAGTAAACTATTGTAAATATCAATTAAATCGTTGTTGTCTTTTTATCAGGGTTGAACCTTCCCATTATAATCTTTCATTTTCTATGATTATGTCATCTTACATTAATAGTATCTTACGTATCCTTCAAACACGAGGCCTTCCAAAACTTCCATCAACATGATAGCCCAACGGATGAGTAGAACACAACACACTTGGCAACGTTGTACCTGACGAGACGCGGGACCCTTACTCACGTAACTCCTCCTCCTTCCCTCCTCCTCCACCTCCACCATCTCATCCTAATCCTCTTCCTCCTTCCCCTCCTCCTCCTCCTCTTCCTGGGGTGTATTTCTTTGGTATATTTTGAGAAATTAATAGATTTCAATTATCTTACTATTAGAATCAGTCCCTTTCATTCTTAATTTTTTTTAACATCTTTCTCTCTATATTATTATAAACATTTATCCCTTGTCCGCCTTTCCTATAATTGATGTTCCTTCAAACGTCATGTATTTAGGCTTTTCAAACGATATTGGAAATTATTTAGAATATTCTGCACTCTATTTTACTATTATCAATAGAGCGTCTTATCGTTAATCCTCACCTTTCTCAATATGAAAATAAAAGGTTTATGCGTTTCACATCTATATCATTAATTTGTAATGTCCTAAAGAATCATAATTATACAACTTCAGACATTTTCTTCCCTCTTATTATTTAGTGATATTTTTCTGTTGATATCCTAACCTAACCAAGCCAGGACAGAATTATCAGGTTAATCGGTGCAGTTCCCTCCCAAACTTGCCTAAGGGAAAATCCAAGCATAGTTGATCGAGCGGTAATATTCTCAGTTAATCTCAAGTTGAAATACTAGTGTTTTATGCTTTTAAGAATTCAATGAACATAGGAAATACAAAAGGTTTCTTCTTGCAGTAGCGGAAGTATTCTTTAGTCATCGTGAGCATTCGAATTCAGCACTGAATATTGTTTTTGCTCATTTTACAGGTCAAACACCAGTCCAGTTTTACGTGAAGACCGACGGGAACCTGCCAACATCCAAGTCACCACCTCATTCACGGCACCTGCTAGCGAGACCCGGCAACCAAACCAAATGGTAGGTGTTTGTCAGTGCCCCGGGCCAAGTACCACATTTCACCCAACTCTCTCAGGGTACGGATTAATATAATTCTTTGACAGTTACTTCACTTATGAATATGGTTGGTTGACTTCAGTACTGGGAAAAATAAGAAATAATTGTTTTTCGTGTGGTTATGTTCATGCAGGAAAGAAGCACACACACACACATACACACACACACACACACACACACACACACACACACACACACACACACAGAAATGGGTGCTGGATGAATGCGAGAAAATGTCCATGTTCCCTAGAGAAGTTGGTTGTTCTGGGGGCGGCCGTGTGGTGTCTGTCAGAGCCGAGTGTGTGTGTGTGTGCGCGTGTGTGTGTGTTTGTGGGGGGGTGGGGGGTGGGGTATAAGTACTCTCGTCTCACCTTCATGTGATGTAGGGGGCACAGAACCCCACAATATCAGTTACAACGGTTTGTCCTATTGTCAGCGTTAATGTCACTTATATTCTAGGAAATTAAATAGCACTTACAGTAGTGTTAGGAAAGTTAGAAAATTAGAGTAACCTAGAGGTAATAACATATGCTTAGTTTGTTCTGCTATCCTTCACTAACGGATAACTAATACATATCTATTAATTTATTATAGGTTGTAGAAGAAAATGGCATGTGTAAATTTACATTACCTCAAATCACTAGTGCCAGGATTTTATCAAGGATATCAAGGTAAAATTATGGTACATATCATAAGTACGTGTATGAACATCAATTTTATGCTGTTACATATGTGCTTTTTTCATAATCTTTAAAATTGGTGAATAGTCACAGTGATAAAAAATATATATGAATAGGGAATGTGAAGAGCATCATGTGACGAACACGTGATTAAGTTCGGCAAAAGCTCCAAAGACTCTCATTATTCCTTGGTAACGGGATGACAACCCACACAGAAAAAATGAGAGGCCGTGAAAAACTGATAACGTGGAGAAGAGGTTGATGTTATCAGTATGTTTCCTGGTGTGTGACGGAACGAATTTACTCTGAGGGAAATCATAAAAATAATAACAAAGTCAAAGATAGACATAGTCAGTAAGAGAATCTTGACACATGACATATTTCAATTTTCAGTAACTATTTATAGTGGTAACTATTGTATATTTTCTAGGTCATAGTATCGGACTCGGGCATTACAGCTACGTTTTTTAAGCATTGTTTTGGTGGCCATTGCACTGACAACTATTTGTGTGTGTTTAGGGATCAGTGACACAAGTCTGGCAGTGAGTAGGCTATGGGCGACTTTTGCTTGTGGCAGGACAATTGCAACTTATATAACGCGCACCCTTGGGTAATATAAAACATATAATCCGTATATATGTATATATTACTAATCTCCGACCCCTTGAGCAGTGATGTTTGCCTGTGTTATCTCTCATGGGTCGTGGTAACCTTGTGTTAGTGTGGGATTATTGAATTATTTCGTTTTGTTCAGCTTCAGTATGGTAGTAAAGTACTTTTGTCTACATCTGTGCACATATGTACTTACCTGAGAGTGCGTGAGGTCCGTGGCGAGTGGAAGGGCGGGGCCAGATAGCTGAAAGAGACAAGAGAATCACTTGTAAGTTTACGAGATGGGTGATATTTTATTATGAAGCGCAACATACTTGTGAATAGAAGAGGGTCTTTTGAGTGGTAGCATCAAATTATTTAACATTATCATTTAAATATTGTGTAGGATAATTAATGTGGCTAAAGTCTGTAGGAATAAAAGACAACATGAAGAAAGCAAAATTAAACAGATAATCCCCAATGATTTTAACTCTCATTCTAGTGAACAAATGTCTGGCATACTAAATATTGTAAAGTTAGAAAACCAAAATAACAACCAACACTTGCTCTAAACGGCTTAAAGTATTTTGAAGGACGGGGATAAAACTTATGTATTCTCCTGTGCAACAAAATAATTTCAATCATCTCTACTCATCCATCAACCCTGTGAATCGTGTCACCGTGAACCCCAGACAATACAACACACATGAAGTCATTGTTAGAACCATAGATCTGTCGAATTTATAGATACAAAAGTCTCAGAAATCAGGGAATTGGTGGGAGCAGCTGAAGGAATTGTTGTGGTTGTGTGTGGTGAGTGTACGAGAAAGGGGTGTAGCAATGGTTGTTGAATATTTTAATAGAATAGATTAAAAGAGTAAACACTGTCTTCTCTTCTGTTTGGGTTCGAGGCAAGAAAAATAACTATAGGGAATATTGCCTTAAAGGGGGTCATGTTTTGTGGGGGACCTGGAATGCGACTGATTTCTCCAAGCTATACCAGGAAACAGCTTAGGGCCTCACAATAAAAATGATATAGGATCTGCTTTGTGGCATAACTTGGAGGAATCAGTAGCCCATCAAATCACCCACAACAGATGTCCCCCATAATTAAGACATAACATGAGGCTCCATACGCTATCAGCATTCTTAGCATTCTCGTATCATACTTTTAAGGGCATCTGTTCTTTCTTCTTACATGTACTTAATGACCTAGTTCCTTCCTTTTTTGACAATGTATTAAATTCCGGACAGTTAATATTGTTTTAGCAAGACATATAGATTATCTGGCCATAATCCAACTATTGGACCAGAAGATGTTAGCTGTTGTTTACGGGTCAATTGAAATTTTTTTTTTTTCTTTCTTTGGAATTCTAAATTACTACTAACTCACGTCAAGTATAATCGTTTGGGGTCAAACCGAAAATATATGTATAAAATGTGGTCATCAAATGAATAAAAGTTAAAATTATTGCATTTATACAGCCAGCCAAGTACACAACCCAACAACATTCACTTACCTTTTCTGGGATGGTGACGGAAGCTAGGAGCTTGTGTAGATAACGGGCCGCAGCGGCGTAACACTCCCTGTTCTCCTCCCTGATGGTGGTCAGGAAGGTCGCCACGTTGCTCTCATACTCTATCAGCTCCATGAGGCGTTCAGCAGGCGTCAGGATGGCAGTGTGGCTTCCTGGAGTGTGACCCTTCAACGTGTATTTGGGGTTGATGGTCACTTGGCCCTCTATGGAATGTTGCTGGTCGTTTAGAGCCTGCTGGTGGCACCCTGGAGTGATATTATTACCACACTGTCCCTCTGAATCTTGGCACCCTGATCTGCTCATTCCTCTGGTGCTGCCTGTATATTGGTAGCACCCGGAATGTTTGTCAGTGTTGTCCTCTGTATTATATCGGTGGCCTTCTGTCGTACACTGATGGACTCCTGCAGCATATCCGTGACCCTCTTTGGTATGCTGGCTCTCCGAGTAAATAATGCCCTGTCTATGTGTATTGCCCTGGCCAGCTGTTGATCCCTCTGTGCTTTGATTACCTATTCTAATGCACCCAGTTTTCATTACTTCTGTGTGCATCTCCCCTACCTTGGTTGTGTCTGTCCTGCTTTCCTGTGTGTCCCCCTGTGTGCCCGAAGGTGTACTACTGTCCCCAGGTTTGCTTACGTGAAACACACAGATATGCTTCAGGTCCTCCGAAATGTTGAGAATATCCAGATATGAGCTTTTCTCAGTGGCAGGTGAGGAAGCATTGGTGCAATTTTCTGTCTGGTCTGCTGCGTCTAGCTCCTCTGGATACTCTGATGTAGAATTCTTAAGCCTCGTTTTGTTGTTTATATCATGCGTGCACTGTTCATAATTAGCCTTCCTGTTCTTCTCCATATACCTGTTGTACATTACGTCTAACCCATTTAATATTTCGTTTAGCTGATGTTGAATACCTGCAACTTCTACATGGTCGGTTAGATGAGAGAAGCTTTCGTCAGTGTGAGTGTGTATCTCTGCTTTAGCCATAGGTTTGTCCACAGAAGTTAGGCTGGCGGCATCAGTTTCTTTCACATTTTCTGGAGATGCATTTTCAGTTTTATTCAAAATTTCGTCTAATTTGGCGCACACCGTGGACCTGCGAAGTCTTCTTTCAGTCCCCTCTGAAATGAAGTCTGTATCTACATTTTCTCTAGATTGGATACGTAAGCTGTTTTCTGTAACTTTGATATATTGAGGACTAACTTCGCTAGTATCAAGATGCAGACTATTTATGCTTTTTTCTCTCGCATTTCTCTGATATTTTCCTTGTTTGGACTCTACCACTGGCGTTCCACGTTCTTTATCAAAAGTCCGATTATTTAACTCACTACTTTCCATCGTACATAAGTTTGACAAATCAATATCATATTCTTGACTCAGTCTTCTATATAATTTCTCCAGATTGTCTAGACAGGGGACGGTAGGTGGCGGAGAGTCATTTCTGCTCGAGGTATCTCTTCCTGCGTCAAAAATATTTTCATAATCCGGGGAAGTGGAAGCAGATGGGTGGGTGTCGTGTGAAATGAGACTATTTCCACCGTTTACCTGCTGACCCACATACACCTCACCTTGACTTTTTGATTGAAATCTTTCCGGAGGCGCTACGATAGACGATACTGCCAGTGAAGATGATTTATTGTCACAGTTCTGAAGAGGATCCAGACTGGCTAACAGTTCTGGATCAAGAATGTTAATACTATACTCAGAGGTGGCTTTCCAATTATCTCCAGAGACAGTAGTCGTGTCGTCTAAAGTTGCATGAAACATTTTTGAGTCTATTGGTCTGCTGCTTACATGGTCATCGATATTCCAATTTCTATAGTCTTGTTCGGCGTCAACAGTAGTTCGGTCAGACATGAGTTCTCGATGTACAGATGTATTGCCTAATTGTTCTTCGGAGACGGGATCACTGTACCCGTTCTTGGCGTTGGTGGTATTTAGACTACACATTACTTCTGGATCGAGGCTGCTGCTCCCATAGTCTTCAGAGGAGGACATCCACGAGTAGTCCTGTGTGTTGTCGAGGCTGGTGAAGAAAAACTCATCCTCCTCACTCCTTTCTGGGGGTTTGTAGAAAATGCGTGAACGGTGTTGTTGGTGGTGTTTCTGTCTGTTCCTCTCCTCCTCCCAGTCCAGGGCGTCCACAGCATCAGTAGAGGCTTCAGCGGCCGAGAAGTATTTGCTTTCCATGGAGGTTCTGGTTTCCATGAGTGTTTCGAAGACTTCGTGGCTTACGCTGCTTGTTAGGGAGTTCTGCTGACAATCGCCAGTAATAGTGACTTTTTCAGTATTTCTTACTTCGACTGGGGTCCCCCGGAAGTTTTGCAAGTTGTCACAACCTTCTTGATATGAAAATGGGTCTTGTTTCCGATTTTCTAATGATATCACATCTTCCCTTATATTGTCGTGCCCATGTTCATTGCCTAAATATTTTTCCGGCGTATTTCGCTTGGGATGTAATTCCTCTCTGATATTACTAATTGAGGATACATCTTTAGTAATGCCCGTATTGATTTGAAAGGTGGAATAATTTGGATCTATCTTCCGCCACTCCTTATTACAAACTTCTTTCCTTTCATGTGTACCGCTTCTTTTATCGGTTTCCCGGTGACGCTCTTGGTCGTGTTGTGTTGATGTCTGCTGGTGGTGATGTTGGTGGTGGTGGTATGGAAGTGAGGTAGTCCCTCTGGGTTGCCTGCCTGCTGCCTCGACGTCCTTCAGCATAAAATTAAACTGGTCCTGAATACTTAAACATAAATTTTCCACATCCAACCCACTCCTTGTTTTGGTCAATACAGTTTGCTGAGGCTTTGTGGATTCTTGTGTGTGGGTCGTGGTAGAAAATGTCTCCGATATCTCGTCACTACTTAAATCATCAACTTGGGAGCAGTGATTATTTCCATGAGACAAGCGAGAGTTGCAGCGTGAGTTTCCTTGACCATCATGCACAAGATCGGCTTCCCTCGGCACTGAAGGACTGACTTTGGTGTAGATGGACACCTTTTCCAGGAGTTTGGTTGTTTCTTTGAGGTAGCTCTCGATTTCAGTAGTCAGACACCTAAGCTTCTCGGTGTCGGATCCCTCTCCCGTGGCAGGAGGTCTGGACGATCCAAGATGACTGAAACGGGAGTCAATAGTGTGTGTGGAAGATGGACTCAGCAGCTCTCTTCCTTGTTTGGATTGGTCGTCCTTGCATTCTGTTCCTTTGACAGGAGACGTAAGCGTGTTACAATATAATATTTGGTTCTTAGAATTGGCTGATACGGTTGTGGAATTATTTGCTCTGGTCTCAACGTCACTGGATGTAAAGTTCTCAATATTTACATAGTCACGAAAATCTTCATCACTTGTTTGAAAAAAGGAAGAACGGATGGCATTTGAATTACTGTAAACATCCTCATGAACGACAATGTTTTCGTCTACGTTTACGTCATTTTTGCTGAACTCCTCACTGTAAGAGAACTTAATAAGGTCTTCACTCTCTTCTCGAAGTTTTCTAGTTTGCACCTCGACTGCTCCTGCCTCGCCATTCTCCTCTTCCTCCTCCTCGCCTAGTATCTCTAGTATGACTTCCAGGGGTTCTTGGTAATACGAGAGATGGTCATAATCGTGGTGCCTGGAGTGGGAGGAGGAGGAGGAGTCACTTGTTTCTTCCTCCTGGTACTCGGCGTCATCTACCAAGTATTCCTCTTCTTCCTCATCGTATTCTTCTTCATCCACCAGGTACTCATCTCCCTTGTACCCATCCTCAAGAATTTCGTCCCTGTGTTTACTATACTCAGGGAAGTATTCATGGTTTTCCTCTCCATCTTGCAAGTAATCATAATCGTATCTATTTCCATTTTGGCATTCATTTCCCTCGTACTCATCTTCATAAACACCTCTCATTTGTTTGCCATCCTTCTCCTCCTCCTCCTCCTCTTCACTCCCACACAAGGAATCGTAATCGTGGTCGTATCCTTCAACGTCGTCCTCATCTACATAATATTCATACTCCACAACAGACAGCGGCCGATCGCTTTTGTTTGTGGTCAGGTAAACACTAATGACAGTCTCCCCGTCACTGTCGCTATCGTTGTGAGAGGAGGAATAGGAGGACCCAGTGTCAGGCGAGGTGGGATCAAGAAAAATGTCAAAAGAGGTGGCAGCGACTTGTTGGGATGAGGTATAAGAGTCTGTGTGTGTGTTGTTGTCAAGGAAGGGTTTGGACAAGGCGATGGGAGAGGAGTTCGTCATCTTGGAGAGCGAGGTGTCATTCGGGGTGGAAGACGATGCATTATTCTCGTTTTCAGGAAAGGCAGAGGATGAGACATTAATAGTGGCTGCAGTTTCATGTTCAGAGGCTGATGCGGCATTAGCAGGACAGTTGTCAGGCACGGTGTCAGGGCTGAGCTGGTCGACACAACACCGAGGTCCAGTCAAGCAGGTCTGGCAGTATTGGGCTTGACTTGAGGCTGCTGCACATGAGGTGGGGTTCTGCTGGGAATGTTGATGTCCTTCCCTCCCGCTAAATATCTCTGTGTTTGTACTCTTCCCTTCTGTCGTCTGGTGTTCTACTATCTTCTCCTCACTGCTATACACTCTACTATAGCTCTTGTTCACCTTGTGTATTTCTCTGACTTCATCTTTAACACCAACACCACCATCATTCTGTATTTTACATTCCGCGATGGAGTGTATATTTTCCCCATGTTTCTCCACCCTCAACTCATCTCTCACATTATCCTCACCACAACCACCACCACCGCCATCTTTCTGCAATATCTCACACACTCTCACTGAACTCTGATTTTCCGTATGTATCAACACGTCCTCGTCACTAACCACAGCATCACAATATACTTCCTTCTCATTCTTCTCGTCCTCTTCGTCATCATTATCGCCTTCGTCGTCGTCGTCGTCACTGACTTTGCCTTGATAACTGACCTGTACGTTTTTCTTGATGTATTCTAATGTGTCAAATGTGGAAATTATATCCTCTCTATCCATCAAGATTCTGTCCGCCCACATGCTGCCTTCCATGGTGACGGGTTTCCAGCGACGCTCACTCACACCACCTCACCAGACCACACTCCACCACACATGAAACCTGAAAAATAATAATCCAACATTATAATTATTCAGAGCTGAAGAATAAATATCATTAAAATTATTTGTAATTCGTTAACATAACATATCAATCAGTGTTGTGCATAGTTTACATTGGTGAAAATTGCGCAGTATTTGATAAAACCCTTATTAATTAAAAGAATGCGAGGTTAAACAAGAATATGATTAGCACAAGAAATATTAATACTATATGTTTTTATAATTTACCCTTCAATACCGCTACACGGATCCTGAAGAGACAATAATAATTTTTTCTTCCCAAAATTCCATACTATGAATATTTGCTAAATCTTAGAACTGCGCAAATTACACATATCGTCCTATCGTACTATTACTATCAAGTCACCTCGCTAACAAATATACGATAACTTTAAAAATGATCAAGCAAAGTTTTAATTAAATACAGTACGTCAATAACAGGACACTTCAACATATTTCAAATCAACAGACATTAGTGTAAGGTATGAAGGTCTGGATATACTGTAGTCTTTGCAAAGTTAGTGGAACTGATTTCTCCATGCAGACGATTCCAAGCAAGAGGCTACCCAGACCTACATGATGTGGTGTGTTTCCTCGTTTTGTGTGGAGGAATAGCAAGCCACTAAAGTACCAAAAAGTATATTATCCACTTAATTAAGGGGAGGGTACAGTTTCGGCATTTTAGGAGATAATGATTCCTCCAAACTATTCCCAGCAACAGGTCACCATTATTTCTGTTAAGCTGGTCCTGTTTCCTGGCATACTTTGGAGGAATCAAGACGCTCTAATGTACCAAACGTATACTCTCCCCTTAACTCGTTCACACCTCTTGTTTATATTGTTTGCGGTAGGTGTTCTCGCCCCGTCTGATGCCTCGGTATACAGAGTTACGCAGGTGTCAACATAGTCCCATCTACCGCATTCCTAGTCCCTCAATCCGGGGATATTAAACACTAATAAACACTGAGTCGTCCGGGTTTTGTGCCTCTCGTAATCATGTGTTTGTTAAGTTTTGTTAAGGTGATTGGGGTTTGATAACATTTATAAATCAGCTTTTAGAAATTTTCCTACTGTAGAAGGTGGTCTAGTCATTTGGGTTCGTCCGATAGACTACGATACTTTATGTTTCAATAAGACGCACACTCTTAAAGGTATAGATAGCATTTGTAAAAGTTAAAGTATTCATAGTATATTCAAAATTCCAATGTGTGCTGAAAGAAGACCTGATGACTATAATATTGATAATGAAAAAGAAACAAAAATTGGAAAATTAAAACATACAGAGTACCCAAAGTATTTACGTGTTAATAAAGTTCCTGGATTTCCAAGGAGAGAAGTTGAAATGATGATTTTTATGATTATGAAGAGAAATAAAAAAATGGGAAAAAAATGCACACACACACACACACACACACACACACACACACACACACACACACACACACACACACTCCATGCTAGTCTCATCAACATAAAAGTTTCTCTTACGTCATGGCTGGATATAAACACACAACGCCTGGTCAGGGGTATGTACTGTATGAAGAGGAGTGTGAAGTTATGTCGTCCCTATCTTCTACATTCTCCCAAGAGATTAAATTCTACACTTTTAAGGATGAGATATACCGGTACCGTACTGTATTTAACCGTACTGTCCGATTGCAGGTCATTGCTTTGTAGCAGGATGCGTAATTCTTTATCATAAACTTATTCCTCTGTTTGTACTTCGTGTTAGTGCTAGTGTGTTTAATGAAACGTGTAAGCGTATGGGTTAATGTAATGCACTTGACTGTGTGTGTGTGTGTGTATGAGTGATAACCTTAACTCCACTTATGATCCTGCAACCTCTGTTCTGAACCTAGCATCAAAGCAATACAGACGACCCCAGCCCCTCCACCCGGCAGGCGTCCAGGTGGCGGGAGAGGGAAGCATAGTTCACCGAGCATAATTATACGGACGCGAGCTGCATATTCATGAAGGTGAAGATGCTACCCCGGGTTGTCTGTTTCGTGAGAACACCGAGGAGCGGGGAGTGGGGGGGTGAGCTATGTAGGAAGACCAGGAGAACAGACAACTTACTCCCCTCAAAGATGTACCCTTGGTTTTTGTAGCACTTTACCAGGAGGAGGGGATGGTATAAGGTAATAGGAGAGCAGATTGGATGTAAGTACAATGTATCGATGAAACTAAAAGGAAGGGGTAACTCTAATGTACAGGTAGGCTCTGGTCAGATGTGCACAGTTGTAGAAGATGAAGGGGAAACACTGCCTCAGTCTCTTTCTACACTTGAATAGGATCGATGGTAACCTCCTGTTTGATTTTTTGTGGTGTGGTGGTGAGGCATAGAGTGTTGGGCATAAACAGTTCCCTATGAGGGATGTTTACATTTGTGTATTAATTTTTGGTGTACTGGCACCCAATGTTTACGTCCTACGGCTGAGAGTGTACTTCCCTTTCATTTGCTCGGATGTAAGCACACACTCATTGGTAAACACATATTGTAAACACACACACACACACACACACACACACACACACACACACACACACACACACACACACACACACACACACACACACACACACACACACACACACACACACACACACACACACACACACACACACACACACACAAACACACACACACATTGGTATAGCGAGAAATGGATATACAGTGTCAGGAAACAACAACACATGAACGACGTGGAAGACGAGTGTAAGAAAACAAGTCTCAAAAAAGATGAGAGAAAAATACAAATCCTTCATGTGATGTTGTGTTTAGCCAAGATTCCACAATACCCAGTAGAGCCAGTCTCGGGAACCTGTTAACATGTGTTACGTCAACCACTGAGGGAGCGACGAGCCCCTCTCAGTCGATGACGTAACCTCTGCGTAAACACCGTCTTGTATACCTCCTGCACCCTCGAGGTAATGATGGATGGATGGATGGATGTTTACTCGAGCCCATCATTACGTGGTACAGGTGTTGGGGCCCCTTTCAGTACTCTGTGCCTTCCGTCTCCCTAAATACATCGGAGGAACAGGACTCAGTGTTGGGTATGGTAGCAGTTATGTAGACAGTGATCGCAAATAGTCATGTTGTGATAAATAGTGGTAGCATAAGTCGATTACCTAAATATCTGGTAAATTTCACCGTGTGTTATTTTGCTGTCATAAATGTTTTACAAGTTACAGTATATCTTCATACAAATCATATCACGACAAAAGATTCTCACCGCACCATATCAAACATATAATATATAGGTGTGAACATGGTACTGAAAGGGACACAACATTTCCCATTTGGCTTGTATGTATGTCTGTGGTCGAACGGGTGGAGAGCAGTAGTTGTTTTCGTCACTGGGATTTCGAAACGATGAAATAAATCTTCGTATTATTGGAGTAATAATATTTGCCTGTTCTATTATATCTGCATTTGGAACAGTTTCATAAGTAAGGTAAGGAAAGAGCTGGCGTTGACAACTCGTCGGAATCCTTCAAAGAGGGAAGCATCTGATGTCAGTATTGTCCGAGCCACCAACGTGAAAATGCGAAGAGTAAATATTGGTTCTGTTGATTATGGTTGCGGAGAGTCTCTCGACTTTGTCCTTCGCTTGGATTTATAGCGATGTTAGTGTCTCAGTCTGTCACCACACCTGTTATCCCTATCACCACCATCACCACCAAACCAAGAATTTTCCCGCTCCTATAATACTTGTCAGTTCAGCGACGTCACTAGGGAAGACATAATTTCCATGAAGTTTCTAGAATTCAGGAAAATCGTTCTTACTTTTATATTTCTTTCCCAGAGAGTTCAAAATTCAGCTTAACTTACTTTGTGGTCTGATCTACATAACCCGACTTAGTCCCTTAATCCCTATGCTCTCATCTGTATCTTATCTGTATTGGGAGAAAAATATCATAACTGTTTACATTATTGCATCCGAGACAGAATTTGTTTGCATACCTAATAATTACGCTTATTTTCATAATCTGCTATAGCGCTTGGGTATGAATAATATGGAATAGTCTAATAACTACAGAGTATGTGATTGCTCGTGCCAATATGTGCACATCAATACACGGAAGTACGTATGCTGTTTTGTTTTCTCTCTCTCATTCATGTACCATTATTGTAGGAAACACTCAGTTTAATAATGCGAACAAGACAGAACTTCTATCTCTGGCTACCCAATGTATCCTTTGTAGAGGTGAGTGCTGGCTGGCTGGCTGGAAGTGAAGGGAATGAATGGCCTCTCCACCAAGGTCTTATAAAGGATGCCTATGGAAGGAGAAAAATGCCGCTTATATATAGAGAGGCCGAGAGGAATGCCGTTGAGATGAAAACAGTAAAATCCACTATATGGCCTTATGAACACTTTACTACTCGGGAGGTTCTGTTAAAGATGTCCGACTTTAATTCTTGGTCACTTTTAGACAAGAAAATAGGTTATAATAGTATGGTTCCTATATCAGTCAGGGAGACGGATTGGATTAATATGATCAAGTTAAGAACGATATAATAAAGTTGCTGTTGAAAAAAATAGGTTTTAACTCTGTGAGACAAAAGAGTATAATATTATACGATGTTGGTGGCAGCGTGTATAAGGAGAAGTGGAAGGTGGAAGCAAGGGGTGGAAGTGACTTAGCAGCGATGGTGGAAGTGGTTGAAGTGAGAGTTGGATATGAGTGTAAGTAACGATGGAGGGAGGAAGATGAATGGAGCGTGGTGGTGGTGGTGGTGGTGGTGTTGGGTAGTGAGTTAGAGTGGTGGAATGTGGAATTGAGAAGTAGTGATAGTGGTGGTGGTGGTGGTGGTGGTGGTAATGGTGGTTAGTGGGTAAGATTGGTGGAATGTGGGATTGATAAGTAATAATAGTGGTGGTAATGGTAATGGTGGTTAGTAAATAGGAGTGGTGGAAAGTGGGTTTGAGAAATAATTATAGTGGTGGATGAAATGGTGGTGGTAATGGTAATGGTGGTTAGTGAATATAGGAGTGGTGGAAAGTGGGGTTGAGAAATAGGTCTGGAGGTGGAGGAGTAGGTGGAGGTGGAAGATGAATATGACTGGAGGTGGAGGAGTTGGTGGGGGTGAAAGGGGTGGTGGTGGGGGGGGGGGACGTCAGTATGCAAGGCACGTGTTCTCTACATACCCTCCACCCACACACACACATACACACACACATACAAACACACCTCCTCCCACCCACCCACCACCACCTCACACCTGAACCTGCAGTGAAGTTTGTTTTACGTTTGTTTCCCTGTATTTTTAGTTTGGTGTTGTGGGCTATAGGTTGTGGCTAATACTTTTTTAATTGAGAGTTTTGTCGACCCTTTCTACTCGAGTCGTTCCCTTCTTCTATTCAACTGTCCCTGTTTTTCTTTTTTCCTTCGTGCTGGCTGTTCCTCTTCTCTATCTCCTTTTCCTTTTCTCTTCTAATTTTGCATCATTGTCTCGTTTCCCTACATGTACGTACATTTGGATTAGTAAACAAAGATGCCTAAAACAATGCCTAAATGAAACTAATGTGTTGTGGCAGTTTTGTGACTCCATACAACATATTCCAATCACTAGAGGAAGGTTGTACTCGACCAGGTTGTATATGCATTAACTATAATTGCTATTACACAACAGGTAGGCATTAGTAATGCTTAAGTTGGTGTTGTAGTGTTGGCAAATTTTGAGCAAATAATTCCTCCAAACAATTCCAGGCAACAGGCCACCCATATATTTTTTTTCATCTGGTCCTGTTTCCTGACATACTTTGGAGGAATCAAGGCGTTCTTCTGTACCAACAGTGTATTACTCCCTTAAACCCAGTCTTCATTATTTTTTCATGATGACTTTATCTATATATTCTAACGAAGGGTGAAGTGTTCCTCGCTTATGGGTGGACCTCAAGGCGATGCATGTGAACCAAGACCTCAATAGCATGTTCATAAATTGCACACCCCGTCATCAGAAGCTGGAAGAGGGAAGCGAGCCGTACAATTACGCTTTCCAGTGCCTGTGCTATCAGTTACGGTGCTTCCTTGTACGGCTACGAAAACAAACGATTATTTAGTCGAGGCTCGTACCGTCACAGTCACTAGTTTTTACCCATCTGAGAACTGTATCAAATCCGAATATAATAACCGAGGTCAGTATCGAGGCTCATGCAGACTTTTATAGGTTCATTCCTTCAGTTGTGTATCACAGGAGTCGGTAGAAAATATTAAGGAGGAAATTCACTTCTGTTACATTGGAGTGCCTTGATTCCTCCAAAGTATGCCAGGAAACAGGACCAGATGAACAAAAATAATGGTGTTCTGTTGCTTGGAATAGTTTGGGGGAATTATTTACTCCAGATTTACCAACACTGGACTTCCCCCTTAATTAAACCACGATTGCTCATTGTATTCAGCCTTATTGTTAGGGATTACCTTCTCTCTGAATTTTCTTCGAGGAGCTGCTCTCTGTAAGGAATGAAGGAAGGAATAGATAGTTAGAGATACTGTAGATTGACAGATAGATAGATAGATAGATAAATAGATAAATAGATAGATAGATAGATAGATAGATAGATAGATAGATAGATAGATAGATAGATAGATAGATAGATAGATAGATAGATATTTTGTTGGGGCGACGGTACCCCTGACACCCCCACTCATAAATCACAATATGAGCGGGAGGTGACTGAACCTTATCCTCTCCCATAAGAGCTAAGGAACGTGGGGGTCACAGATCATCCCGTCTTCAACTTTATCCATTATGGTTTGCTTTGATGATCCACGTGTAGTTGTTGTTGTTGTGTAGTTGTTTTATATATAACGTTGCCTCCACTAGTAACGAACACAGGGTCGGGTGGGTTTGGGGAAATGTTGCACCACTGGGTTCTTATACCTGTACTCGTAGTAATAGTAAATGAATGTTCAGAACTCACCACCGTGTTGGTATTCGCTGTATTACTACGAGTCAACAAACATATTGCTGCCACATTTCGCTAAAACTACCGGACGCTGTGATCGTTACTAGTGGAGGCAACATGTACACTCGCAATCCAAAATATGTATCTAGGCTTGTTACGAATAGCCTGATCCAGTATTAATTAAGCGAGCTCAAGCAAATAAGAAACAGGATAAGCGTTGTAATTGGTTCACTAGTAAGTTAAATTAATCGAAACTTCAACAAGACCTGGATACAATATTTGGATTGCGAGTGTACTGTACATAAAACTACTTCATCCAACTACAACAATATACATAATTATACTGTACAGTCATGGTTAGAAGTTTCGCATCGGTGCATAACAGCGAGTTGTTTGAGTTAATTGTATGGACCAATATTACTGAGACAAACATTGATACTGGTATACGTTTATTCGAGGCTGCTCTATTCGAAACTGTTGCACTAATATTGGACTTGACTGTATAGTACAGTACCTATGCGTATAATATACACAGAAAGTTCAATTTTTCCGTAATACTGCTGTATTTTGTTGAATACACAGAATATTGATGTTGGATGCAAGTGTAAAAATGTAATAATGTCTTAATTTAACAAATTTTTCCTCTCACTTGAAAACCTTTAAAGGTCACAGAAAATAAATATACCTTGACAATTGTATATACTTAACAACTAGCCTACTGGTCCTTTCTTACACCAGAAGTTATGTTTTTTTTTTTTCTACTTTTTTTTTTCTTAAACCCCAGTACGACTTTCCAATCCCCGTATATCTAAATTAGTCCCTGTTGAGGTCGGCCTACAACATCAGAACCGGATCCCAACGCCCCTTCAACCCAGTTCGTATATGGAGAGTTATAAGGAAGTTATTATTATTATACCCTTGGCGGCACGATAGTCACTGAATCAAGGATGAACGCTTTTGCAATACACTGGTTTCGTATCTGTTACAACCTTAGGCCTATCCATGAACTCGGTTGAAAAAGTATAGTGGTCTTAAAGGGTGTGAAGGTGAAAATATAATATAGAGGTTTTGAAAGTGAAGGGGGTACTGTATGTATTGTTGTATAGATATCTGTTTTCTTGTCTGTATAATTTTCTATCTGGCACTCTATCATATTTTACGGTTGATCTTTTTATTTATTCTTCTGCCTATCTGTTTATTTATCGCGTTGTAAACTGTATCTGTTTGTCTGTTCTGTCTGTCTGTCTGTCTGTCTGTTATTCTGCACATTCATATTAATTTTTATGTATGCATTTGTGTGTATATGTGCGTGTGTGGGCAAGTGCGAGTGTATGCATACAATACTATGTATCCACACAGCAGAACTATTCCTCAATAGGGAGTTGCCAACAGAGACTGACCTCCAAATTCTACTTACGAGGGCTTTCCATTGTGGATGAATAGAAGGGCAGGTGATTCCTCCAAACTATCCTTGGAAACAGACTGGCACCTCAGCCTACCTGTAATAGATCTGTTGTGTAGCATGGTTTGGAGGAATCAGTAGCCCTCCGTTTCGTCCACAAGAAAGGGGCCTTCTACCATTCATAAAAGAGCTACAACGCGAGCACCTTGTTACAAACACCACTGAGGGACCCCATTTGTTTAGGGAGTGACCATGAGCACCTAGAATAGTACCTCAACACAAGTCTCTCATCCTTGCCTCAACATACCTCAAGTGGATTTATATTGTGGTATAGAAAACATAGAAGGCATAAGTAACCATTCATTATATTCACAAGAGACGGACGGTCCCCTCACATATACGTCTTCGATCCACATAGGGGCAACAACGAATATCACTGAGAAACACACACCATTATTTTGTTAGGCTAGTGACCTTGAGCAGCTGGTGGCCACATTATTGCACCATCACACACAACACTCGGAATATCTCCCCTGATAAGGCGATTGTTTTATGTCCACGAGTCGAGGTTAATGCTACTCTCCCTATTTTCTTTATTTTATACTTAATACAGATGAGTTCAAAGGCTTGGCTAGCATTATGCAACCATTAAGTTAGTGTATCTCTGTCTGTCATGATAAAAACACATAATCGTCTCTAGTAAGGCAGTATGCTATCACAATAAACCACTCTGGTATTAAAGTGTTAATTATTTGACTCTTACGGTGAAATTATAATGATAGGGCAATACACATTATTCCTTTATTTCTCTATCTGTATCTATCTATCTAGCTTGCTATTTATTTATCAATCTCTGTACTCTCTATACCAATCTCTATCTCTATCTCGCTTTCCTTTTTCTCTTTCTCTTTCTCTGACCATCTGTTCTCGCCCTGACCCTGGACCCACCCCACCGACCGTCACCCCTGCAGCATCACGCTTTGACCCAGGTATAGAGGGACGCTAAGTGCTGGGTGTCGCTACCTGGCGGCGTCTTACCAGTGTACAGTTACCACCAAAAATAATGTTGGGCATTGGATGGGTGTGAATATGGTAGCTGCGTGACATCTTCCCAGTGCACAGTCGCCAGCAATATTATGTGTTGCATTAGATGGGTGAAACTATACTGTGGTGCACGAAAGTTCATTCCTTCAACCAGCAACAAACAATATGAATGAATTTTGTGCGGTCTCAACTAGAAAACACAGTCTGCCATTCATTCATTTATATTGTGGCTGACTGAGAAAACGAAGTTAAGTACAACATAACACGGCTGGAATGAACCTTGAAAACTATAACAACCGCGACCTACAGTTAGAGTTTTGCATTATTATTATTATTATTAATTTGAGAATCTAGTAAGTTGAAAAGTTTTGCTTAACTATTGCACGTGACTGTTCCTCTATAAGGGTGAAAGTGAGAGGTTTCTAGTTTGTTTATAGCCACCATTAACACTTGACCCCTGACAGAGCCTGGAATCAAACCTATTAACGTCATCATGATGGTGTGTGTGACTCGCTGGTGTACTTACATAGAAAGATTCCACAAAACAGA
Source organism: Petrolisthes cinctipes (assembly GCA_033782935.1). Classification (NCBI taxonomy): domain Eukaryota; kingdom Metazoa; phylum Arthropoda; class Malacostraca; order Decapoda; family Porcellanidae; genus Petrolisthes; species Petrolisthes cinctipes. The sequence goes on from JAWQEG010000248.1 coordinate 73,109, forward strand.
AATTCCACTGTAAATGTAGACAAGCGAATACGCACCCTGTTGTTTCAGGAATTTACCGTTGTCAAGTATGGATGCTACTACCTCCTATTCTTTTTTGGTACTTTGGAGTGCCTTGATTCCTCCAAAGTATGCCAGGAAACAGGACCAGAATAGCAAAAGTAATGGTGTTCTGTTGCTTGGAATAGTTTGGAGGATTCAGTTGCTCCAGAATTACCAATACAAAACTTTCCCTTTAAAATGTCATGCTTACTAGACCACCACTAATAAGGCTGTGTTAGTTTGTGCAGTTTGGAGAAATCTGGAGCCTTCAACTTTAATAATATGTCTAATAACAAACTTTTTAGAAATATCACCACCTGTAAATTCTAGGTACGTACACCAAGTAACATCTGGATAAGCACCAACATGTTAAGAACAATCGCAAGTCACTCATAGCGTTGATAATATTGCATTTTTTATGTGTGGAGTATATAGAGTAATTATATATTAAATTTGTGTGGAGTATAGGAAAAAAATTGTACATGCTATTTTTGCCTACGCGATCTCAAACACACAGTTAGAACTATGAAGAAAATATTAATCTGGTGATGGTAAATGTTGTTGGTTGACATCAGCTTCAGAGTACAACACAGACGCTGTCAATAGTTTGGATTCAATAGTAGATCTTAATAGAACCACATGTAACATTACATGATTTCAAAATTGCAAATCTTTATGCAGTTACATTATCCAGACTATGTACACCATGATATTAATATAGTCAATGCATACATTCCATTTTGCCCCATCATAAGAAAGTAGTCTATTTAGGAATCACTTATTAGGAACCGACAGACTCTAGAAGCAGTATTTATGTTGACGACTGTACTTCATAATTACAAGTTGCAGCAGCAGTAGCAAGTCGTGACATTGACATTTAGCTCCAGGCCTGACCTACTATACTGCACTTGGAAGCCACCGCCGTCACCTGGCTTGGCTCGGGAGGAGGTCAAACGCTTGAGTGAGTCCAGGGAATGAAAAGATCGGGGGTGTAGAATGAAAAGAGATGAGGTGGAGAGAGTAGAATTGGAGAGCTAGAGGGGAGGAAAGAATAATTGGGAGGGAAAATAGAACATTACAGTAGAATATGGAATAGAGAAAGGTGGAAAGAAACGAAAGATATGAGAGGAAGGGGTACTAATGAAAGTGAATAGAGAAAGATAGATATAAGAGAAAGTTAATGGAGGAAACAGAAAGGGAAAAGGGGATAGAACAAAAATAATGCTAAAAGAGAGAGAGAGAGAGAGAGAGAGAGAGAGAGAGAGAGAGAGAGAGAGAGAGAGAGAGAGAGGAATCATAGTAACATCTGTCATCAAAACAATATCGATATCGGATAGTTGGAAGTCGCGTCACTATTATACATTACGGTTAGTTATATTGTATCATTGTGTCTGTTATCACGCTTTTCACAAGATTAACATGACTCTTTTTGAAACTATAGAAATCAATAGCCTTCAATATTTATCCAAGAAAATCACAGGGCTCATAGTTTTTCTCTTTGTATTATTAATTAATATTTACTATACTATCACAACATATTTTCCTGTTGTGTTGTTCTCTTGTCATAAACTGGATTGCAAGTTTACTGTTATCTCACCTCGCCCATGCACCGACCCCAGTGCATTGTGCAATATTCTGTTCACGTGAGGCAACGCTACACACACACACACACACACACACACACACACACACACACACACACACACACACACTCATGCAATTTGTATTAGGTTAAACTATATACGTCATTAGGACCATAAGATATAGCCTATTTAATCAGTGTATAAGTGCAAGTCTTACTGTGTGTGCAAATCTTTGTATGTATGTATATATGTATGCATTTATGTATGTATGTATGCATGTATGTATGTATGTATTTGTCAATTTACTTATCTCCCTCAGAATTTAATCACCTTGCAACCTATCATCCACACACTCATTCACTCATTCATTCACTCACCCCCAAGCAGACAATGAATGACCTTATTTCATTGTTCCCTTTAAAGAGTCACTACCCAGCCCTTCTGTCATGCGGCTCACGTTTCCTTCCCCGTAACCTGCCACGACCCTCAGTACGACCACGGCGTTAGTGGACAGTAATAATTAAAGGCACGTCTTCCTCCTCCTTCTCCTCTTCTCCTTTATCTTCTTCGTCGTCCTCCTCCTCCTCCTCCTCCTCCTCCTCCTCCTCCTCCTCCTCCTCCTCCTCCTCCTCCTCCTCTCCCTTATCTTCTTCTTCGTCCTCCTCCTCCTCCTCCTCCTCCTCTCCCTTATCTTCTTCTTCGTCCTCCTCCTCCTCCTCCTCCTCCTCCTCCTCCTCCTCTCCCTTATCTTCTTCTTCGTCCTCCTCCTCCTCCTCCTCCTCCGATATGTATGTGTTGAAGGCATTGAAATAACGGTTGGATAGTGATTCAGATATCTTCCACATATAAATATCAAAGTTCGAAAATTGTAGCCATAGTTATTTAAATTCAAAGGAATGTCTGTCACGAGGAATGCCAAGGAGAACATAATATGGTTAGGTTATATGGTTGTGTTATATTGACGGAATCTTAACGGAAAGGAACATTAAGGGACCCTGTGATGTAGTAAGACAATTAGAGATTAATGAGTCCTTAATATATTGCCACGAAACACCACTTATCTGGAAGGAGTTTGTTTCGTGGCATGGTCAAAAGGAATCAGAAGCCTCCAATTTTTATATACGATCACAGAGTCATTAAAGGAACACAAAATTTAGGAGCTTGATTACTCTTGCGTTTCAGCTTCGCATTTATTTGGACAAATTAATATAATTTCTTAGTAGTATTCCCTGACGAACGAATTCTAAGAAAAATGAATAGACTCCTGGTTGTCTGGAGTTCCTCGTCAATAACATTCCTTTACTTTATATTCTTCAGCGTGTCTCTTTGTGGGACACGACGCCCTTCACCATGACGTGTGTGATGCCTGGGACACGACCATAGCCTACCAATGTTGTGTCCTGACGTATAAGGAAGTGAGTGGGTTGGCATACTATTGTTATTCTTCCATGCAGGAGGCCTCACTGGGAACACCAGCTGACACCTTCACCCCAGAGGCCCAGAGTAACCCGAAATAATGGCTTGCACGTGTCCAGTATTTTATTCAGTCTATTGTAAACCTAACCTACAGTATTTTTTATCTAATCAAACCGAATCCGTTGTTGCTCGTTTCAAGTAATTGTTTCATCCTTGACTGACTTATTCTAATATATCCAATGTACTGGATTAACTTATAGAATACAGGAAGGACGCACTTTGTCGCCAGAATTTATGAGTTAAAATGTGAGATTCGAAAGTAATGCTCCGTTTGCAAGATGAAATGTGAGAGTCGAAGCAGTTTTTCGGCCTAAGAATAGTTAGTTAGTCTATGGGGAATGCTTTTGCTTCGACAACCCTACGTGGTATCCCATTATCAATTTGCCTCTTACCTATATTCTGGAGACATGGACTGGTTTGTCAAATTTAACCTAAAAACTCGCATCTTCGTGGCCGCTAGAGGGACACATAGATAAATAAGCAAGTTAGTCGTGTATAATAATTGATGTGCATATTTTTATGTTCCGTGCAATTGGTTGTACAGTTAACGAGTTCTGATACCATCTTCAGACCCCAAGTGTACCCATCGGAGAGAGTAAGTGTACAGTCGACAGCAAAAATTCTCTCCTTCCTTCTGCTTCCAAGTGACTCACACTAGAAAGCCAGTTAGTTTATTTATTATTATCTGCAGCTTACACTGGTGACGGAATAAGAGAACTTCCCAGCGTCGAGTGTGTAGCATTGAAATTACCCTAGAAAGTCTAATTGCACATGTTCGGTAAGAGTCGATGCATCTGCAGACTTAAGTATAGAAACCAAAATTATGCCCAAGGTAACACGAGACTTATGGCCGTGACTGTACAAGCCACCCCACCAAAGGCAAAGATGGGGTCGAAGCATTGTAACATTCGTACCTGTGAGTAAGTTAGTGACTGACCTTTGAGTCCACCTGTGTTGCATAAACCCAATAATATTTTCAGCTACCTCGTGAACTACTCAGCCTGCTGGTGTTTGAAGGAGGTCATTTCATGCTAGAGAATTGAAAGGTTACCGATTCCTCCAAGCTATTATGCTACAAGGCTGATCTGCTTAATTAAAAATCAAAGTGCATATTTCTCTGGCATAGACTGTGGTAGGAATCAGAAGCCCTCTATTTTATCCGGAACAAATGAATCACTTAAGGGCCATATAATTTATAGGAAGGCTATTAATACCTCCATACTTAGCTGCCATGAAATAGACTCCATCAGTGTACGAACAAGGAACCCATTTTATACTGCAATTCTCTAGAGGAATCAGTATCACACCAATTTGTCTACAATAAAATACCCACTTAATGAATGGTAGTGTGGCAGGTTTGTTTGTGTCATTGTCAGGTGAATTGTCAGTTTGTATCGATTGTAAACCTGGGTAGGAGTAAGTGAGACTACATAAACATAACTGTATTTAAGGACCCTGTGATCGTGTATGAAAATTGGAGGCTTCTGATTCCTCCTGACAATGCCACAAAACATGCTCCTTCCCTCTAGGTGGTGTTTCGTGGCAATATATGAAGGACTCGTTTATCTCCAATATTCTTACTACTTTACAGGGTCCCTTAAGTGTAAAATAGCATAAACATAACTGTATTTAAATGCGTAATAACATTCACTCACAATAAATTTAACATTAGTTTTACAGTTGCAGTACTGAATGTTATTTAAATTTTTATTCAACAAGAACAAATCTATGAAGATTATTATGATTCACAACTAGCTACATGTAGAAAAACTAAATGTAAAACGTAAAATAACAACGAAAAACATATTCTTCTATACCATTTGTGTTTCATTAACTGCATCCGAAAAATTTAATGCACGCCGGACAAACCATCCCAAAACATACTGTCTTTATTAGAGTTTGATTTGCATTCATAAAGTCTAGCACATTTTTCACGGGGCTCCCTACAAATAAGGCCTTAGTAATAGGTAATAGTCATGTAACTACAGACAGGTATTAGACAGGAAACCAAGACTAGGACATATGACATAAATTCACAAAAGGTTTGTAAGAGGAGTAATGCAAAATAATAGTAAAAATGATGATGATGATGATAATAATAATTATGATGGTTGATGGCTGTGAATGGTTGATGGTTGTGCTGATGATGATAATGATGGTGATATTGATAATGAAAATAGTAATGAGATGATAAATGATGACGATGATGATAATAATAATGATGACAATGACGATAGTTTTTGATGATGATGACGACGACGACAATGGTTATAAAGATGATGATAATTATGATAATGATGTTGACCAAGATGATGTGTTTGTCCAGCAACTTTCACTTCTTGCCCGCTGGTCCTTCTTCCTAAACGAGTTATTAGAACCGAGAAATTTCGTTTGAACCCGAGGCGGTGGTCGAGTCGTGGAACCACTTTCAATTAACCCAGCGGCGGTGGTGGTGGCATCGGCACACTTTAGTTTTGTGTTGGTAAATCTGGAGCAACTGAATCCTCCAAACTATTCCAAGCAGTTTCGGAACATATGAAAAAAAAAGAAAAAAAAAATGTAGACCGCCATTATTTTTTGCTCTTCTGGTCCTGTTTCCTAGCATACTTTGGAGGAATCAAGGAACTCCAATGAACCCAAAAAAGAATTACCAGCTTAAAGACACAGTACCCAAATGTGATCGGTTAGAGAAACACGCGTAAACCAATTGAATTTTCTTCTCCCGGGATGAAACACTCGTCTTCATTCAATATTTGTCACGACTCAAAGAATGTCGGTAAGAAGGAAATTATATTATAGGCAAATTTGTAGTAAGTGTTTCCTCCATAGCACGTCAAGAAACAGCCGACCTTAAAAATAAGATGTTTTGGTCAATTTCTCAGCATATCTTTGGAAAAATTGGTAGCCCCATGTATTACCTCAACTATTAAGGCTACTATCATGGCCTAACCTACTATAACTTAACAAAGCAATCTTTAATACAAAATAACTCATTCTGCTTCCCCTGAAAATGAGAATTATTTTGAGTACACTTCAGATAATGTGCTCCAGGTAACAGACAGTAATGTGTGTGTGTGTGTGTGTGTGTGTGTGTGTGTGTATCTTTATGTATATGTGTGTGTGTGTGTGTGTGTGTGTGTGTGTGTGTGTGTGTGTGTGTTCAGGGTGGGTCCAAGAAACGAGTTTGATCCCCCGCCCAGAATTATTGCATTATTATCATCTCCCTTCACCACCAGACAGATAGTCAACAAACACCCCACGTCATAACAGTAAACAGTGGACCATAATTATAGTGACTCTTACTATGTCTTTGATTTGTGAGAAGTATTTATCAACTTCGTATAATATAATACTAAACTATCATCTATGCAAATTGATTTCAAATGCAAATAATGTATATTATTTATAGTACACTTAGCATCTTATAAGTAGTCCAACAGATTCATTATCATTCACTTTCTAAACACAGGTCGAATCAAATGTTTCCTGTCTAATGCAACACTTATATATATATACTGTTCTGTACACATAAGCATCTCGACTTCGCTATTTTTTATATCCAAACTGAGAATTATTTGTGCTAATGATATATTTATTTTTTCGTGATGTGATGCCTATTTCTCCCAATTCCTTGCACTATAAAGTTATACTATACAAAATATACTTCGTAATGAGGCTTTACCGCAGTGCTCCTTAGTCGTGTATGGCTGGGGCAACATACAATACAGTAGCAATATTATATATACGCTTCCTTACTGCAAAATTAATATATACCTGTAATATTTTCCTTGCTGATGCCTATTAACAAGTAGGATTTGCCTCATTGTGTGTTCCACTAATTTATTACTTTCTATATATTGTTAAAATGATAGTAAGGGAATCATAATTTTTCATTTCATTTAGTCAATAACTTTTATTATTATATGAATGTGTACTGTATATCATAAATTTACATATTTTAAAAGCATTATTTGCCACCTAACTTTTGCGAATTTAATTAATTATAACAGTGAGGATGGAGTTAAGGGGGAAGTACAGTGCTGGCAAATCTGGAGCAACTGATTCCTCCAAACAATTCCAACCAACAACAGAACACCATTATTTTTGTTCATCTGGTCCTGTTTCCTGGCATACTTTGGAGGAATCATGGCACTCCAATGTAACAAAAGTGAATTAACCCCCTTATGGCCTGAGGGTGGTCATTAATACAGGTAGGTGGTGGCCAGGTGGGGGCAGGGGAAGGGTGCTGGGGGGTTCACGGTCTGGGGGGTTCACGGTTAGTCAGTGGTAGAGAGTCCCACCCCATCACACCCCACCCCACCCTACCCAGCCTTGACACGCAGAGAGCCACGTATACACACACACACACACACACACACACACATATACATTCTTACATACTAATACATACACAGGTACAGTACAGTCAGATTATAAAATCGTGTCCGTAACCATCAGAGGTCACGTCACAGGAATTGCCTCGCTTGATCTTTATTTATTTATTTATTTATTTATTTATATTTATTTATTTATTTATTTATTTATTTATATTTATTTATTTATTTATTTATATATTTATCTTTATTTATTTATTTATTTATTTATTTATTTATTTATTTATATATTTATCTTTATTTATTTATTCATTTATTTATTTATTTATTTACTTATTTATTTATTTATTTATATATTTTTGCAAAAGAAACGTATATCTTGTGGGAAAACTAGACGGGATAATGCTCCACAGTCCAAGCCATTGCACTGACCTCTGGATTGATACGGACATGTCTTTAAAATTTGACTACACACACACACACACACACACACACACACACACACACACACACACCAATACCCAACATGCTTGACCCACTCCCATCGTCACGCGTATTGCCGCTACGGTCATACAAAAAAGTCCTGACACACACACACACACACACACACACACACACACACACACACACACACAACACCAGGCCACAAAGGTTTATAAGACCAAATTTAGAGTTTTTCTGATGATGATAATCCTCTGTACTTGTGAGGTATGACAGGCCCCAGTGGAATAAGGCAGATACCATACAAGGCTGTGTGTGTATAGAGGTTAGTTCCCCCTTACCTCACACAACATTATCACGCACCAGATAGAGGTCAGTTCTCCCTACCTCACCACACAGTATTTTCAGGAAGGGTTGATTCAGTGGTTATTTTTTTATGACTTAGGTTTTTGACAACACAGTATTTACAGGAAGGGTTGATTCAGTGGTTATTTTTTTATTGGTTAGGATTTTAGTGGAGGAAGAATAACAGGGATGTGGTAATGGATGAAAATTAATGAAGATCGACCATGCAGGACTAATGGATGAAAAGATTAGTTTCCTCATAATATTCAGGTACTTTTTGTCTCCCTGTGTATGTTCTATCGACGCATCTTGAATTTCGAGGATGTCGCTTGGGTGTAATAATATGATGGTTGTACTTTTTTAATATTGCAGTGCTCTGTGTCGTTATTAGTTATTGCACCTAAACCCTTGACCTCTTTTAAGGGGGTGCGGGAATAGGGGGACACTCTTGGTGGGGGGGGGGGGGGTTTAGTGGGGTGCAGGAATAGGTTACAGACTTTCTACCCACCCCAAGCCTGTCCCCCTATTCCCGTACCCGCCCCATTCCCCCCCCCCCAAGCCTGTCCCCTACTCCCGCACCCCCTTAAAGGAATCAGTAGTCCTCCAATCTGCCAACCATAGATAACCCTCTTAAAAGGCAGGCAACCACAGAGGTAATAATTTGTAAGAGGGATGTTCAGATACAGACCCCCAGCCGCCTCTCACTACACAAATGGAAGGGATTCGTTACGTACAGTGAGAGTGAATGACCACGGTGGGTGAGAAGGTACAGTCACTACCTAAAGTTTTGTGATCTATTCTGGTATGTTGGTAAACTTTGAGTATAATGTTGTCGTGTATGAGACGTTGTTTGTTGCTTCTTCTGCCTGACTGTAAACCGTGAATATAAAAGCTAGAAGAAAGAATTCACGCCCCAGCCACGGTTACGTTATTCTCAAAAACCATTATCATATCAAAAAGGCGACAAAACTTTAGAGAGCGACTATACCACCAACTCACTCACACTCGTATCTCGTGTTTTGACAGTGACTAACAGCTCTTACACCCAGGGAGGTAAGCAGAGGACGAGGCTTCCAAGGATGTCCAGTTTAACCAGGCAGTTGTTTTGTTTAATTAGCTCTTTTAGACTTTCCCGACGCAGAGGGTGTCTTGGTGTTTCTCCATTACATGAATAATATTAACCTCCCATTATTACAACCTTCAGCAGAGAACGGTCGTATAGCAGGATATATAGGCTATAATTATACTCCATTAATATTACTGACGTTATGTGAATTCTTATAGTTTGTTTGGTTCTTTAGTGGTGAAGCAGCATGAGAAGAGTGCAAGGTGTTCATCTGCTGTCGTTTATTTCCCGTAACCTTTCCTATCAAAACTATCGTCAAAACTTTCTACGCCTTGGAGTCACAGTGTCGAGTAATTATTATTCTGTTCTGATTTCCTCCAGACGAGTTAAATAGAACACAGAATACCTGCAGAAACCAGGGTAAAGAAATGTACTGTGATTGCTTTTTTTTTCTTGGTCCTTACTTCTTTACTATAAATGATGATGTAACTCCACAAGATATTATTCAACGGAGGAAACATTACAGGCACTTAAAGGCTATAATTTAAAAGATAATCCAGTGTTGACAAATCTTAAGACGAAAGATTCCTCCTCTAAGCTATTCCGAGGGACAAAATGCCCCGTAGTGTACTTGCATTGATCTGTTTCTTAGCATAGATTAGTAGAATTGGTATCCTTCAATATACTGAAAGTTTATTATCCTTTTACATTATGGTTATATACTGGCAGCTTGGATGACCAGAGAAGGAGTGAAACCACCACCAGGGGTCATCCATAGTGTTCCGTCTGCCGGCATTGTTAAGACTTTCTCAGGCAGGCCCTCAAGGTAGCATACCGGATGAGGACACTGGCTGGCTGACTGACTGGTTCCCTGGCAAGGACTGGGGGTTCAGGAGTTGTATTTTTTTGTTTTGTTTTTCGGAAGGAAAGCCAGTTTGCTGTAGAAAGTCAGGTAGTTGTCGTTCACTTCATTAAGCTCTTTTTTGCGACGGGCGTGGAGGTGCAACATATCCCCCGATCTGTAATGCACTGTGGGCTAATCCCAGGTTGATCGTCTACAGCAATGGTCCGGTATTGTACAAAATTGATGCATTTTTTTTTTTAATATATATATATGCAGAAAGATGAGGACTAAAGGCTGTGAGCTTGCTTGTCGTCCTCATGTACTGTACACCTGCGGTACTGTATATACCAACTGTTCATGCCCGACCCAGTACCTGTCAAACAGCTTAGGCAGGTGCATGGTGTGTGTGTGTGTGTGTGTGTGTGTGTGAATGTATGCATGTGTGGCTTGCTTGCAGAGACCTTGCCCAGCGACACAACACTCATATTAATGAATGTGTTAACGTACAGTACATTAGATGACACTGTGTATACCCAAAGCTTCCGTTGCTGTCCCTTTAATTAGAACTATATTCTATCTGTTCCTCTGCTGATTTCAGCAGAATTTCTCCATCTAACTGTCATTTCAAAGAGGGATACAGAGTTTCATGGAGTATGGGTGAATCTAATGGCAAGAAAATATGCTCGTGATACAAAATAGAATAATATTATATGGAGAAGTAAAATATGTTCGGTCTTGATTAGACCTTCATCAGTGAAGATGAAGAGGATCCAAACAGGGACGAAATGTTGTAGCTCAGACTGTTTGGAGATAAGTTTCACAGCTTTGAATTTCCAGAATGGAAATATAATACTGTAATGTATGAAACTGTATCTATGACCGAAACAAGTTTGAGCCATTTTCTAAATGTCCCTATGTACTTGACTTTGATAAGAACTTTTACTTATACGCTAGATAACCTCAGACGATGTTAGTTGCAGATAAGTTGATAAAGTGTGGATGGGGGTTAGGTAAATACATTACACTGTAACAGAATCATGTTGGATTTGTTTATGAAAACCTATTGAAACACTAGAAATATGACTTTGAAAAGCACTATACACTAAACCCGTCTATACTTCTATTCAACAATAACAGCAGAGGCAACCCAAGTACTTAACTGGGGCGAACAGAGCCACACTTCCTGCCCGTCGTGAAACATACCCTAGTAATAACAGGGAGGCTACACAACACCCGCCCTTGTACCCACACAGCCTGGCCTCCACCACCACCAGGACTTAACTTACGCAAGCGCTCAGGCACGCAAAGTAATTTACAGATTGATGGATTGATTACAGATAAATCTCCAAGCTGCAACGGCTGATATATATTTAAGTTGGTATTTCCTTTCCACTATTATTTAACTCTCTTATTTTTTCTCTTTTCCACATCCTTGGTATAGATTGGATGGCTGTCTTGATTTCTATTGATCGACAGACTTTGATGAAATATATTGAAGAGTATCTTGAAAGGAAATGGTCCCAGCGTAACAACAAGTGAGGATTATTATTTACTATATTTCATAATTTTTTCTTCGTAATTTTGTATCTCCTTAATTGACCAGATCTGAGGCAATCGGTTCTTCTCTTCATATTGGACCTGGAAGTGAGTTGAGTAACGTGTTGGCCTCAGCGATCAGTGTGCAGTACATGTCACACTGAAGGGAGAAAGCCATCACACACCCCAGGTAATCTATAAGTATCCTGTCTGAATGATTGACAGCACTTGTGTTTGGGTTTTTTCATGTTTGCCTTTTTTTTTTTTTTTTACCACATTTATGTTTAATTTGTACTTAAGAAACTAAAGCTGCATTTTTCTACGATTGGCATTTATTTCTTATGATATCTTATTGTTGGTAAATTGATAATACCATTCTGGTCAAACAAATAATATAAACATCTCCACAACATTGCATAATTTAATCTGAAAAGAAAGAGGTTCCAGCACAGAAGTCAAATTATTAGTATATAAATGCCACGTTAACCAAGTAAGTACAAAGGGCTTCCATCAGATTCCAGTAAAGTCCTATTTCAGTCATATGATACGTAATTACATATCGTATTCATTTCCGTAAACAGTAGTTATATATCCACTTGAAAACGGACCACGGTTGTCCCTTTGTCAGAATGTTTACACCCACCAACAAACACTCTGTTGCCTAATCTGCCAAATAGTTACCTGAATTATGTTGTTATCGTACGCTTCACAGACACGTGAACTGAATCACCAGAGAAGTATATTCATTATGTATGGCGAATGTGTTAGTTCAATAATTAATATCTATATCATCCTTCAAGAAACGCTTAACGCAATGAACAGAAAGGCTGGCAGAGATTATTTCCGGGACCTTACAACAACATTCATGATACAAGCATTACCCATAGTAAAAGAGAGAGGCTCTGAAACCTGACAAGAGCCTCCTCTACTTAACCTGACCTCATAATTTCTTACTGACCTACTGCACTGGAGGGGATGATCCAGTACGGAGCCTCAGTCCACTACTAAGGCATTTTTTGGTTCTCTTTCTGCTGTCTGAAAACGTCACTGGTTAATCATACTTAATGTTCTTTGTTTTCCATCTGCTTGGCCATCTTTCTGCTGATGAAGAGGGTAAAATATTTAATTAATCATGTACGTAATTATCTTTCTCCATTCTCTCTCATTATATGTTTACAAGAAGGTAAAAAAATAATGGAATTCAGATATGGGCATAATCATTATTTCCAGTTTTGGAATCAACATTTTTTTCTACGTCAACACGGCACAGACACAAGCACACAATAATTATCCAGGCTTGGTGTGATAATTTGTGTCAATTATATCCACTGGTGTACGCTTCATCAACGTCTTCAGACATCAGACAGACACTGAAATCTCACACGTTTACAGATAATAAGACCCGACACGTCAATAGACAGTAAGACTTGACACGCCAACAGGCAGTAAGGCCTCACACTTCAAACAGACACTGAGGTCCCAAACGTCAAACTGTCACTGAAGCCCCATACATTAAGCAGACACTGAAACCCCATACGTACTTTGAACAGACAATGGGGCTCCACACGTCAACTGAGAGTCGGAATGCCATGTTAAGGAAACAACGGGGCTCCCACGACACACACACACACACACACTGGGGCACTGGATATCAAATACAAGGCACTAAGAACCTACGTATCAGTCAGGCACTACACATTTATATGGCACAAAAATTGGGACCTACATTGTCACCAAGGGAACTCATCACATAACACTGGCATTGATACCCAGGGGTTATAGGAGCGGGATGGATGCTGCACCGTGCCACTTCCACTCTCCATCCCAGTCCACACCACTCCTTACTTTCATTTTCTTTTGTCACGCCTGATGCTATAATGACGGGTTGAGGGTCACTTGGCCAATACACCTCATCATTGTGTCACTCTCCATAGTCATTGCATGCCATTGTCACTTACTGAAACATCTGATGTCACAGACTTCTTTCCTCTAACCAACAAGTGTCATCATTGAGACACTTCATTTTATCAGTGCCACATCCACTCAGCAATATAATTACTCGTATGGGAGATCACTAGTGCTTAAGGATGCATGATAGAAGCTCCGAGAAACAGCTGTCATATTACCAACACGGTCATTACATGCAATAATAGTTGGTGCTTGAAAGTGTCAAGCATTGAAACCCAAAAAACATTGTGATAAGAACAGTCGTATATCATGAATGTTTTTCCGATTCGCTGTGTAATTATCGTGCAAATTGCATTAATTATGATAATTTGGCACTTTTTCCTTTATTTTGGCATTTGGCGAGGTGCGTCTGAAAGCTTCACACATCGCAGTGCCCCAGATCAAGTTCAGTTTAGTAAACATACGACTTCAATGTTTACGACTACCATATGACATGTATATTGTCATAGCAACAGGATTTTCAGTTTCCTCTACATTGCACAAAGTATTTGGTATGTTTTCAGATAATGATAATAATCAGCTACAATTCTCTTGTTCCTGTCTATACATTCCTATACATACGCATAGTTTGTTCATAATTACAGTACCGCTTTTGAAAACTTTTCTTTGCTGTTTATCCCACATTATATTGTCGAACCAGACAAGTATTAGAAAAGAGGTATTCACAATATATTTTTCTTTGAAAGATTAAACTCTGGTGCGCAACAAATCACAGCAGCGCAAACATTATTTCAAGCGTTCCATAACTTTTAACTTTTCAAATTACTAGCGATAAAAAAAGCATTAATCTGACCACTCAGAAGATGAAAGTCACTAACATTTATTATTTGTCAAAGCGTTTCCGAGTTTAGTATATTAATGCCAAGTAGTGATATAGCGAGTAGTGTCCGGGCACCGACTGCTGACACAACACAACACAACACAACACACACCTCGACACACCCGCTGCGCCAAGACAAGTGTGCCGCCTCTCAGAAGGGTGCAAGTTGTGTGGCTTCATCTGTGTGTGAGAGAGACAGAGAGAGAGAGAGAGACAGAGAGAGAGAGAGAGAGCGTGCGTGGCCAGTCCTTACCTTCACTTTCAGAGGGCAGGACCTTTGCTTCACAATGGTTAGAGATCTGAGCGAAGAATTCTGGGACGCTGGTGGTGGGGCATTTTTCTTGAACTTGAAAGATGTGAGATGTAGATGCAGACCTTCTCCTCTTCTATATTAATCATTATCTTAGTGTTGTTTAGTGGGCAAATATTTTGTACTTATAATTATGTCCTTGATCTTTTATTTTTTAAGGCAAATTTACAAGAGTGACCAGGCAGTCTCAATCTTCCATATGCACAATTTATGCAAAATTAGTCAATTCTGAAGCATTGTACTGTCATTCATCTCTGCCCTTTCCTACGACTACTTCTCCTTCAAAAGCAATGTGTCTCAGCATCTCGATATGAAATTGGACATGATTTTGGACTTCTCCCGCCCGATTTTTCATATTATCAATGAGGATATTAAGCAGACTTTTTACCCCTCGTCCCCACATTCCAAAATACAGAAGAAAAAGATAGTGCAAAAAGTCACATGACGCATCGATGTATCAAAACATAACAAAATGAATTACTCGGTCACTCATAGTCCCAGGTGTGCATTCCTTTGGATTAACAAGTCATGTTGAGGTCTTGGTCTTGGAGCTTCCTTGGAATCTTAAACAACCCTGGCCGGACCTCACCTAGACCATGGTAATGTCTGGAAGGCATAACTATAAAGCTTATCATATTCCTTGTAACACCAGGACAGCTGATTTCTTTTTGTATCGGCGTCTGAAAAGGGGTATCATTGAACCGATGAACTACAACAACAACAAAAACAACAACAGTGACAATTTAAAATTAAAATCACCCTTATATAGGAAAACTGCAGCGGTCATTCAACAACAACTACTACAACAACGTCAAACACAACAACCACAACAATATGGCCTACAAGTTGAAAAGACGGGTTACACTGTGACCTCCACGTCCTTCAGTAACTCACCTTAATAATTCCGGTACATGGCCGCTGACGGATCGAGACGAGAGCACCTCCAGGAAGAGACGCCCCTCCTCTCCTTCCTCCCGGAGATGATGATGATGCGGCGGAAAAGTCAAGGATGTATGTACAGTATATATTGATTTACAGGCGTCAGCACAGGAACGATAGTGCAGTCACGAACAAACAAAAGTCGGGCTCAGCTTATGATCCCAGGTTGGTCTGTCTGTACTCATGAGGCATATAATGTTGACAGAAATGGTTGTACATGTGTGTTGCTTTAGCTCGCTGGTTCTGGGTTACTTGGTATCGAGAAATGAGTCCGACTTTTGAAAGTGTCATTACTGCCGAAGAGAAGAGTTCATTCCTCTCCTTCATGTTCTACCCGACCTTCAAATAAATTATCATATGTCCTCTTGAAGTGTCCGTGAGTCATCATCCTCGTGTGCCCAATAAAGTGACACACGACGACCACTTCAGTTGCCCACCAGTGAGCCATGCGGGTGAGACCTGCCACGTGTCACGGAGCTTGTCCAGGCCATGACAGAAATGAACAGAGGATTTTTATAAGGGGTCATTTATCTTAAGTAAATTCGAGGGTTACTGATTCCAAACCGGTACAAGAAAACTGATTATCTACTCGTATACTGAAGTTGTCTGTGTTACTGGTATATAAGTTTAAGGAACATTAGTCTTCTATTTCAACAACTAGGTAATATCCCCTTAATAAAACCGTCAGGAGTTAGTTTGAGTAGAGTCACGTCAAGGGGAACCTGTATTTTGTCAGTGGGTCAAATAGATATGGATAGTGACAGACTCCAGGCACATCGTTATGGGAAAACCTCTTAATTGTTGGTGAATGTGATGGTTAGTGATTCCTTCAAAGTATGCCAGGAAATGTGTGACTTTCAGTATTGCAAATAGAGGATCTTTTCTCAATCTAGTTTTGAGGAATCAGAATCCCTCCACTTTACCGTCACGTGAGTCCTCCTTGGCAGATCACCTGGGTTATGTTACGAGTGTTGGATTGAACTGAATTTTTATCCTGTCGACGTTACAATTGACAACCCGGAACTCTACTGGAGGCCTTGTCAGAGAGGGACAGTATTATGTTGACAGAGAGGAGGAAGGGCTACCGATTCCTCCAAGCTGTGTCACTTAACACCACAACAGATGCATTACGAGGAGGAGTCTGTTTCGTGGATCATTTTTGGAGGAATCGGGTGCCTCCAGTTCGTCGACAAAATCTTACCTTAATCATCATGACAAGAGATTCTTTGACACACAGAATTATTATAGCCAAAGAGTTCATGGATTTCATTTCAGACAATATAATTATAGGTAATGAATAAACTCTATGGGAACAATATTGATCATGCCATAATATAAAGCAATAGCTAACTCCCCCAAGCTATTCCACAGAACAGAGTTTGGCTTATTTGGGATCAAGAGTTCAGGTGTCAGTGAGAGTCATGTTTGTCTCCCAAAACATCCTCTGAATTGCAAATAGTTTAAATATACCTCAGAACCTCACCATAACATCGTCTAAAGTTTGATATGAGTAAAATTAATAACAGATTCGTGCCACTCATATCACGAGGGACTTACAAGCTAAACAATCCCTGTAAGGAGTTGTAGTAGGAGGAAGGCAGGTTGTGTGGCCTTCACCTCCTTAAGCACTGAAGTATGTATAACCTTTGATCTCCTCCTTTGTCAATAGATATCGTGGTGGGGCAGAAAGGAGTTGCTTCCTTATCCCGTTACTCGCTCAAGAAGGAGATAAAGCTACATCCTTCTTTGTGTGAAAAGGGATGTTAGACTAGATTATATATTTTAATCCATACCACTGCTCACCACTACTACCACCACCACCACCTCCACAGCAGCAACAACAACCCTCAGTTCCACCACCACTACAATCATACCACCACTATCATAATACCACCACTACCATAGTACCACCAATACTATCATTACAACACTACCGTCATACATACCATCATAACCATCAAAGCACCACTCCACCAATGACATCACGCCAACTATTAACATATAGACGGTATGTATATACAATAATGATATGTAAACACGAGTTCATTAATTCGTGATATTTTTTTAAGTGCAAAATACAGAAAATTAAGTGAAAATTGTAGCCAAATTTCTGTAGTTTGGTATCTTAAGGGGATAACTCTCTCTTGAAGGTAAGTTGGAGGGCTATTGATTCTTCTTCTGTTTTTTGGCATAGCTTGGGGGAATCAATAGCCCTTCATTTTGTGCACAAGAGTTGATCCCCTATAAACTTATTCCACCACATCTGCACATCACTCCCTTCCCGCCCGTCAACACACACTATGATGGATGAATCTATTTATTTACGTTTGGGGAGGGTGTCTGCTGCTGTGGTGGTGGTGGTGGTGATGGTGGTGGTGATGGTGTAATGATGGTGGTGGTTGTGGTAGTGATATTTTGTAATGATGGTGGTAGTTGTAGTGGTGGTACTGTGATGGTGGTATTGTGATGGTGTAATGATGGTGGTGGTTGTGGTAGTGTTATTTTGTAATGATGGTGGTAGTGGTAGTGGTATGTGGTGGTGATGGTGGTTGTAATGTGATGGTGGTGGTGATAGTGGTGGTAGTGATATTGTAATGATGGTGGTAGTGGTGTGTGGTGGTGATGGTGGTTGTGATGTGATGGTGGTGGTGATAGTAGTGGTAGTGATATTGTTATGATGGTGGTAGTGGTAGTGGTGTGTGGTGGTGATGATGGTTGTGATGTGAGGGTGGTGGTGATAGTGGTGGTAGTGGTATTGTAGTGATAGTGGTAGTGGTGTGTGGTGGTGGTGATGGTTGTGATGTGATAGTGGTGGTGGTGATGTAATGGTAGTGATGGTACTGTGATGGTGGTGGTGGTAGTGGAAATGTTATAAAGACAGTGGCGGTCGTTGTGTGATGGTAGTAGTGGTGTGTTGGCAGTGGTGGTGGTCGTGAAGGTAATAGTTGATTGAGATGGTGGTTATGGTGTCATCATTGTTGGTGGTGGAGGGGTTACGACTCTTCACGCTACAAGGGAGATACTTGAACACTGAGTAGAAATCATACATGAAATAATTATAAAAAAATTTGAATCTTTTTAAGTACAATATGTTTCAAGTCTTAATATTGTTTTGATTCGGGGGGGGGGGTTAAGGGGAGATTTTCTTGTTGAAGCATGGGAAAGTCTGTGATTCCTGCAAGCAATGTCAGGAAACAGATCCCATATTAGTACCATTAAGGGGGTGCGGTAATAGGGGGACAGGCTTGGGGAGGATTTAGGGGGGTGCAGGAGTAGGGGACAGGCTTGGGGGGGGGGGTGCGGGAGTAGGGGACAGGCTTAGGGGGGGGGGGTTAGGGGGGTGCAGGAATAGGGGACAGGCTTTCTACCCACCCCAAGCCTGTCCCCCTATTCCCTCACCCCCCAAACCCCCCCCAAGCCTGCCCCTTATTACCGCACCCCCTTAATGGTACTAATATGGGATCTGTTTCCTGACATTGTTTGCAGGAATCACAGACTTTCCCATGCTTCAACAAGAAAATCCCCCCCTAACCTCCCCCCCCCCGAGTCAAAACAATATTAAGACTTGAAACATATTGTACTTAAAAAGATTCAAACAATTTTATAATTATTTCATGTATGATTTCTACTCAATGTTCAAGTATCTCCCTTGTAGCGTAAAGAGTCGTAACCCCTCCACCACCACCAACAATGATGACACCATAACCACCACCTCAATCAGCTATTACCTTCACGACCTCTGTTTTCCGGCATAGTTAGAAGGAATCAGTAGCCTTCCAATTAATAAAAAAAAAATCTTTCCTAAATGACCCAAGCAAAGATCGAGGGTATTTATATTCCTTAATAGTTAGAATACCCCATATCCACGAACACCGTCAAACTATTTCCCATCTGCTGTTAGATAGAAGAGAGTTTCTATCTGAACTTTCCACAAAATTTATTCGTATTTGTAAATTATGCAAAAGAAAGGTTTAAAGGGTGTCTGGGATGGTGGATTCTGCAGGGAGGGAGTAAGGCGATGCTGGTAGTAAATTCAGGCTGGCACGGCAGGAGAAAATTGCCCATAAAGGGATTATTTGATATATGGTGCAGTGCAGGACGTAAGTGATTTATGCTCCTACACTGCTGGAGAATTATTATTAGACGCCGTTTTTACAGTCTTTCTCCAAGATGATCGGGAGATGCATCCTATAAAAATCCTTCCTTATCCATTCTTGCTACTCATTTTATTTTGATGGAGATTCGACAAAAGAAACATTTGGAGGAAACTGTAAATATGTTGTAGGTTGTGGACATTGTTTTATTTATATATTTTTTTTATATTAATTTTGTTTTGATTCATGTTAAACTCTACATCTAATTCTAAAATTAATGTATTATCCAGGATTTATGTTTTTTTGTTTTGTTTTTTTTGTACGTTATCTGACATGTCTCTTTTAGCATTTTGAAGAATTGAATAATGCTGAAATAAAAGACAACAAAAGTATATCGCACGCCTTTGTGACGACATGATAAACCAAAATAATTCCTTTAGGCTAACAACAAATGAGTGTAATCGTCACCTGAACCCGTAGAATAATAAACTGATTGAACTGTATTGTACATTACATTACCTGAATCTTGGTGTATAAATTCAACATTATTTCAGAGTGGGTGGTTATATATTATTGTATACAAACTTGAACATTTCTGATGGGTCCAAGCTTCAACACGAAACGCACACATGTACTGCCTCGGGTACATTAAGGGGAGAGTATACTTTTGGTACATTGGAGTGCCTTGATTCCTCCAAACTATGCCAGGAAACAGGACCAGATGAACAAAAATAATGGTGTCCTGTTGCTTGGAATAGTTTGGAGGAATGAGTTGCTCCAGATTTGCCAACACTGTACTTCCCCCTTAAGTTGCCTGTCTGTTTTGTGGGATAGTATGGTTTAATCGGTAACCTCTCTTGAAGTGGACAGGATTACCTACCAGGACCACAGTATAGACGGTTGGACCTCCACGTCTGCTGTTAAGTGTGGCAATACGTGATGATTGAACCCTATTCCCAGCTTGTGAAATACTGTCTGTCCCACCTCACGACTTGAGCTGAACTGGGGTAAGATATATATGTATTGTACAGCCACCAACGAAACGCTGTCACTTTATTTGTCACGTCATGGGCCACTTGAATTATGGTACCGTCAGCTTCACAGGCTCGTTAACTGAAGCACTTGAGAAGATTAATAATATTCCTTCCTGATATTGTAATTGTGTTTGGTGAATGTGATTGTTCGATGATTGTCTTTATATTATCCTTCAAAAAGTGGTCGATGGAGATCATTTTCTTCCTTCCTCTAACCAGTCTTTTTTAAACTCTATCGAATATTTAGTCAATCTGTTATCAAAGGTATAAAAAACACAACCCAAAGAACTGATATGGAGGAAGTAGGTGTTGGTGTTGGTTCGATAGACTATTTTATCGAAGTCATGCCATTATTTGGGAGAACTAATGGGCTACTGCTTCCTTCAGATTATGCCTCGAAACCGACAACCTCACCGATATTATTACCGGAATTGTTTCGTGGCTTAACTCTTGTTTCGTGCCATTAATTCTTCATTCTACATTTACTTGGACCAGTCTTGCTGTCGGGAACACCTGTTAGCTTATGTCTTTCCGTGTTATGTCTCAGTGTTTTCTCACATCCTCTTGTTTGCCTGGGAATGAGATCCCTGCAGCTGTGTCTGTTGTGTTTCCTCTAATGACAGTGTGTTGAGAATGCTGAATCATGAGGCTGTGTTGCAAGATCACCGTGTCTCGCATCTCTGAAGAAAAAGAATTCATTTATTTCTCGCAGGCTTCTCTCTTAACAAATAAAAAATTAATTTGTTCGTGTGAAGAAACAATCCATAATCCATGATGCATATCTTACGTGCTAATTATTGTTTTGCCTTTTAAGGAAAGTGTTTAATGATAGAAGAAAGCTGCACTATTCTTATGTTCGCCATCCTATCGTTTGTCTCTAAAGAAAAAAGTTGTGAACTGTAGAATATTTTCAGTTTCATATTCCCTTGGGTAAATCCACTTTGCTCAAATGTGCCTTAACCTTGGTCCCTTCACCTGGAACCTAGGCAACACTCTTATGTTTCCTGTTGTGTGTAGTAAAGGGAAAGAGTGAGTGGTCGAAAATTTCTCTGTCGTTTGCACACCTATGAATATGCTGTTTGATTCATCTCAACTAACTGTACCTTTTAGGGTTTGTTTTTCATACATGTATACACTGGGGAACAGAAGTAGCGATGTAGCAGTATGTATGAAACCGTTTGACCACATAAAGACGGTCACTGAAATACATGAATCCGGCATCAGCAGTTCCTCATAATTATGTTTTTGGCACACATCAATCCTCTGTAACCGGGTAATGTTAAGATTAAGGTGGAAGTTTTGTGTTGATAATTCTGGAGCAACTGAATACTCCAGACTATTCCAAGCAACAGAACACCATTATTTTTGCTCTTCTGGTCCTGTTTCCTGGCATACTTTGGAGGAATCGAGGAGCTCCAAGTTAACAAAAGCGAATTACCCCAGTAAGGGTCCATTGTATAGTACTTACGAGTGACGGTCCTTTATTTCTATAGTCTGTTTCAGTAATGTCATGTCGGGGGCTATACAGTCAGCGGCAAAAGTTGTGTCGCCATATCTGCCAAGTCATGAAGTACTGTATGGAAATATAAGCTTCTCACGCTCGTGAATTAAAAAAAAAAAAAAAAATAAGAGAGGTTTATTAATTTACCCCCTGGTTATTATAGTTTTGTATGGCGAAATGTGTTGGTTCGATGGTTAGAGTTTGTTATCCTTCATAAAGCACTGAAAGAGGCGACACGACATTTGCATCTGACTGTACAAATAAAACACACATGATGTTCAGACTTTATATTTAACTTATGTATTGTATTGTTCTAGTATCATGCTTAACTACAGACGATTTTATTCAGCTGAGGGTACATCAATGAAACATGATTAATTTTGTTTCTCAAGTGAACCTGCTATGTATCTTTATTCCTTACTCTCTCTCTCACTACACAGCATCCACCCTAACCCAGCAGTGTACACAAAGCCAAGCTGGTCACACACACACACACACACACACACACACACACACACACACACACACTCTGAGTTCAAGGTAAAGTTTGGCTAGGTTGGTGTGTCTTCAAATTCCTTCCAAAATGGTTTCTTTCGTTTTTGTGTTTAGACATAGTAGCTAGCGTTTTATAGGTTTACATCTGTGTCAAATCCTTGTGTTTTCCTCGCTTCGTATATATGCCTCTCTCTCTCTCTCTCTCTCTCTCTCTCTCTCTCTCTCTCTCTCTCTCTCTCTCTCTCTCTCTCTCTCTCTCTCTCTCTCTCTCTCTCTCTCTCTCTCTCTCAGCATCTACCTGAGGGTGTGCGTGAGGAGGAGAAAGTAGTGAGTCAAGGGCAGTCAGTGAAGCAGAAACGAAACACACACACACACACACACACACACACACACACACACACACACACACTGACTCCATGATAATACAGTGGTCTTATTTATGTACACCAGTCACCTTTTCACCTTAATAGTTAATCTTGAACACTGCATTCGTGGCGCAGGGGTTTGGAGGGATAATTCAATCGCACAATAGTTTATCTTTCCTTCCTTAATTAATGTCTCATAAAGCTGTATTATATAAAGGGGTAGAACAGCGTTGGTAAATCCATAGGGCAACTAAACTCCTCTAAAATATTCCATACAACAGGCCCCCACCGATATTATGTTAATTAATATGGCTCTGTTTCTTGGCATCTCCTTAACGACACTACGCTGGTCTAGACATAGAGAGAGAGAGAGAGAGAGAGAGAGAGAGAGAGAGAGAGAGAGAGAGAGCGAGAGAGAGGAAAGGACGGACGGGAAGGAGGGAAGAAGAAACGGAAAGAGGACGGATGTGGGGTGAAAGGAACGAAGAGAGGAAGGATGAGTGGGAAATAATTGTGAAAGGAAGGAAGGAAGGCAGGAAGAAAAGGAAAGAGATAAGGTGTGGGGTGAAAGGAAATAGATAAGGTGTGGGGTGAAAGGAAGGAAGGAAGGCAGGAAGAAGAGGAAAGAGATAAAATGTGGGGTGAAAGGAAAAAATAAAGGAGGGAAGGGAAGGAAGAGAGGTGTTGCAAGTAGAATGAAATGAATGAGGACGAGAGGAGGAGAAGAGAGGAGAGGAGAGAGGCGCAAGAGTCAACAAACACTAACAGAGTAGTGTTGTGAGGTGCCTCCTACACACACACACACACACACACACACACACACTGGTATGCCATTTCAAAACATCCATACACACAGATAACTCTAAGAAGATTTATTATGTGTGTATGAGTTGATTACTATAACTCTCGGTACATTGATTATTTTGATTATTTCATCTGTGCATGATGTGATTATTGTATTTTGATTAATTTTCCTCGTCAAGATCAAACTTTAGTGGACTTAATTTTAAACAGGACAGTAATACATGAGCTTCAATGATGTAATAACAGTAGGCAGCAAGAAACAAAAGCTTCGGGTAAAAAAAAAAATATATATATATACATATATAGTTTAGAAAATTCATGGTTAATGGATCCTCCAAACTCTCCGGGAAACCAGATCACGTACAAGGATGCAGAAGTAAGTAGTTGTTGTCTGGCATAGTATGGAGAAACCAGACGTCTTCGATTAGCATATAACATTATTATTATTATTATTATTATTATTACCCAATGAATGCGTAACACAACACTGAGGTGGAGGCCGGAATGGGCAGTACCTGGATGGAAATGAGTTGGGTGTCGTAACTCAAGTAACACACACACACACACACACACACACACACACACACACACACACCAGAACACTAACGTAGGCCTATGCTCTTACAAAATTCGAGAAAAAAAGAGGGAAAAAGGCCGTGTGCTATAAAAAAAAAATATTGACTACAGAAAATGGTCATCCGGTGTTGTAACTTGGTTCTGACGTGAAGATGTAAATTGTAAGTTGTAGCAGCACTCTTTAATTGGTTGCCAGTACAATTTCACAAATCAAAGCAAAAGTATCTTATGAGACATGTAGACACGGGATAAGGGAAAAACCTCTTTTTGGTAAACTGGAAGACTACTGATTACTCCAAAGTATCCTACGCAACAAATAACCTGATCGTTCTTACCAATATATGGGATCTGATTCGTGGCTTAAATTGGAGGAATCGTCAGCTCTCTAGTTAACTACAAATAGTTTCCCTCCTTATTAAATTGCTTGAATTACTTATAGGTGTATGTAAACTTGACCCAGTTAATGTAGGAATATGTCCGTACCCAGTTCACCAGTGATGTGTCAGCAAGGCAGGAAGTTTCGTCCAGTTATTGTATTTTGTTGACTATTTTCCTATGGGATTCCTGCCAGTATCATCCACTCTGTGTTTAACTCCCGTCGACCACCTGCTACGTAGCAAAAAGACATATTTATCAAGTTTGATTTGATTGGACAACATTTCTTTAGCAATGTGTAAATTCATTATCAATATTCATAAATAGAACTTGAAAATCTACTAAATTTGCTATGTGTTCCATTAAGGAAAGAACATCAACCAGTCAACGAAAATAACGAATCATACAGATGAAACTAGTCTCTCTACATCACCAGGCCCGCATTAAAACAGAGACGTGTGACTTGCTGGTGATAATCTGGCCCTGGTGAGAGACAAACATGTCTTAAGCAGGGCCGCATTTATTAAGCCTCTCAGAATTCTCACCTGTTCGTATGTTTGCATTACTGACCTCTCCAAGTGTTTCAGGTTCATTTAGAAGCAGTGTCTTGTACGAGTCTTGAAGTACTGTACGAATATGTGTTATGGTTTCAAATTATCACCGGTTCTAGTCCTTTCCATGAATGAACGTATACGAACAAACTTTTGGTTTAGGAGTGAACTTAATTTCAATAAATACGGGTCCAGGTTCAGAATATTAAAATAGAAGACGCTAGATCTGATCCCTTTGGAGTAACCTGTGTGCCAACATAGCCAACACGAGGGTTTGTATACTTGCTTGTACAGCCACAATCAAATATCCACCGACACTTTCCTTCCATCGTATTAAGAGGGACGTACAGTGTTGGTAAATCAGGAGCAAATGATTCCTCCAAACTATTCCAAGCAACAGAACACCATTATTTTTGTTCATCTGGTTCTGTTTCCTGACATACTTTGGAGGAATCAAGGCACTCCAATGTAACAAAAGTGTATTACCCCCTTAAAAAGCTTGGTAATAAAGAACAATACATGTATGATTTTGCAGCACCTCATAATAATAATTGAGGGGCTGAGTTGACATAAGGTGTTGTATGATAATATTTTGATATGATACTGATTTATTAGCACAATAGAATGAAAATATCGGTGGTTATTTGATTGTGGCTGTACTTGAAATTCAGGACTGGCATCGACTTCATTTACGGGTACGTTGCTTATGTCCATCCAGGGTCAGTACGCAATAGTAAACGAAACATTAAAAATTCCTTGTACTCATAACATTTGTGGGTACAATGTTTGGAGTGCGATGGAAGGTGTTGTTGTGGTGTGTGGTTATGATTGTGGTGATGATGATTATGATGATCGCTCAATACTTTCCAAGAGCTTCTATCATCACCACCATCACCATCAAAAATTCCGCTGCCGCCACCACCGCCGCTGTTTCAGCTACCACCACCGACAACCGCTGCAAGGCAATGTTCACCATTTACAAAAATCATGAAAATCGGTCTCTTACAGGTATATATGAATAAACACAGTTATGACCTTCATTATCATATTATTTAGATCTCCATTTATTCCTGTGCTGATAGTTTGCAAAATCCAGAGTATCACAAAATGGCATGAAAGTTATATCAGTGTATTTTTCTCGTATTTGTGTATAATATATTGACAATATTTTTCATTTACTCGCCTTATTGACAACAAAATAGTTATAAATAATTAGAGTGTGTGATGACATGAAGCATCTTGTCAGCCCTCCCTGATATCTGGTGATTACAGAAAATGGAAGATTGGAGCATACCCTAAAACAAATTGAAAATTCATACATGCTAAACATTCTTTAGAAAATTGCATGCCAATAGTTTATGATAGTAGTAAAGGTTGCAGAATATGGTGGATATTGATAGTTTGTTAGGAATTAGATAGTTTGAAGAATATGTCACTTCTTTTTACACTAATTTGTGTGCAACCAATGCGTTATAGAAATTGGGTATATTTGACTTTATACTTTACCTACTTTCGACTTGCTAATGTTTCTCTTTTTCTATATTAAGTAAAATGAAGACTAAAGGCTGAGAGCCCACTTATTGTCCTCACTGACCTCAGGCGTCGAAAATGGAAATTAACTTAATTAAGTTTTCAAATGTGTACCACGAAAAAAACATTTTTAATATGGGAATTTATAATGTGACATAGTATGGACGAATCACGTCTGGTGTTAGTCATAGTGTATTAATATAACTGATTTGCAAAGGAATAAAGAAGACTGCTCCAGGCTTGTAATGCCACGTAGTATGAGAGAGAATGACATAATGAGGAGGAACAACAACCACGACAGAAATAGATGGAAAGGAAGATCTGGCGAAAAATACTATTAAAAGAGAGTGGCTTAGGCTTGAATAGTCACTAATACCCATAAGAGGAGATTGTCTTGTTGGTGAATTGGAGGGCTACTGAATCCTCCAAAACATGCCAGGAAAACATACGTCTTTATTGTTACTAATTGGGGATGTGTCCACATCACCACATAAAACAGTGGTGTATGTTTCTGCATTGTTGGTGTGTCACTTGGAAAACTACGAATCGTGCAGCAAAACTGAAAACATATTCAGAATCAGCGCATTCCAGAGTAAGCAAAAATTCAGCAACCATAGTTCGCCGCCCATGCAGAGGTTAGCTAGTGCATGCTATTAAAAGAAGGTGGTAAAGGAGGAATTTTTTCATATAGATTTCCATTCCCTTGTATTTTTTATACTGCTTCTTTCTCTGTTTCCCTCGTGCTTGCTGTCCCTCCTCTCTCTCTCTCTCCTTCCCCCTCGTTTTAAAGAGTCTTCCAGGCCTACTGCAGTTTTGTATAATTCTCTTCAATTCACTCAGTAGATATTTCACTCAGTTTACGTCAATGGCAGGCTACTACCCTCCAACATGAATCGTCTGGTGCTTCTTAAAGTATTATCGTTGTGTACACACACACACACACACACACACACACTCACACTGACTAGTGACAGGGAGAGCTAGATCTAGCATTATGTTCCTTATACTTTAGATACATGGTACGAGAAGCTGAGCCATGGGTTGCCGTCTCTGGTGAGAGCTGGGGAGAGTACCAGTGAGGACAGATTCACCCATTGGGACACCAGACTACAGCTCATGTCAGGCCAAGTCCCCTATATCCCTTGTAAGGTAATGTTTGCCGAGGGCACTTGACTTCGAAAAATATCTAAAATTTGGTAAAACGAGAGATGAAATCCTTTCCAGGCGAGAGGAGATTATAAAAACTGTACGTTGAAGAGGCTGACGTATAGAAAGTTGCTCAAACAACTGTGCCCTGCTTTGCTCTCTCTCTCTCTCTCTCTCTCTCTCTCTCTCTCTCTCTCTCTCTCTCTGGCCACACCACCTTGTTAGGAAAAATAGGTCTATACGGTAGCTCTTATGTCTTTTATAAGTACATTTAAATTTATTAATGTACTGTATACTATCGCATGATATTTGAAGTTAATAAATAATAATCTCGAATAATCTCTGCAGACACCAGCCAAACAATAATTTAGAGAAACCAGTAGCCTATCCACAACAAAATATTCCCTAATATATGAATCCAATGCAGGTGACACAGTACGATGGAGTGGCGGTGGGACAGTGTTTAGCGGCCAAGGCCAAGGCAGGCAAACCCACCTGGCTGGCCTTCTACGGTGACTCCACTATGAGGCTAAAGATGGATGTCCTACTCAACTTCCTTCCTCCAGATCTGATCTACTCCTACTACCTCAATAACAAGAAGGTGAAGTTTATCATCATTTAAATGTGTTCCTTTCCTAAACGAAGGAAAAAAGAAGTAACTCAAGGACAGTGGAAAAGAGAGAAGAGATTGGCTCGGGTTTGAAGGGGCCCCCAAACTCTTAAAGTATTGCCCACATCTGGACAGGCCGCATCCCTCTATAGTCTATGGGGAAGCAAAAAAACAGTACAATGTTCAGATGGCAATCTTTGTAGGAATTTCTCTCAATGGAAATGTTGCTGACGTTCATAATCTGAATGAAGAGACTGGGTTTTCTGATGTGCCACCTTCAAAATTATTCTCCTGTTCATTTTGGATTGCATTCATATTACTTTGTTCTCTTCATATTACTCAAATTAATTATATTATTCTACTTATCTTGTTTTTATTATACTAATATTTATCTTGTTTTTCTCTTCTACAGGTGAGGCGGAAGTTGTTCAAGGACATAGTGGCGTACGAATTGGAATACCGGCCCCAAATATTCGAAGTCTATGGACAGCAATCCTTGGACCTCCTACAGTCACCCATGACCAACAGTGATAATGATTCAAACTGCATCAATAGGGACAATTATGTCAAAAAGGGCCAGATGAAAATCTACAGAGGGTCTAGATGGTACAGTGCGAAGGACAACTGCTCCTCAGTGATGAATATGAGGAGGACGTATCGCCTCAGGTTGACTATGGTTTGGGCAACGAGGGGCAGCAAATCAGGTGCTCCCCTTGATGAGGGTGAGAAAATATCCAAGTTGGAGGAGTGGGGAAAGGCTGAAGTAGTGCCAGACGTGGTGCTGGTGGGTGAGTACAAGGTGGTTCGTTGTTGTATGATGAAAAGTTAAGTATAAAAGTCTGTCTGTTCGCCTCCCCATGTTGCTATCTCTACTGAAAGGGATCTGGGAACCACCGGACCCTCGCTGCCTCAAATTAATCATGATATGGTTATCTGCCTTCATGATCTTTTCGTAGTTATCAGCAACACATTAATTTGAACCAACTATATCGATTTGGCAGTTGATTTTTACACCTTGATTGATGGCTGATGCAAGTACAGTCACGACCTCCAATAAATATACAGCTTTGGTTGAAGCTTTGAACAGTCCAATTCACCAACGAAGAAATTCTAATGGAGATCTTATTGTACATTAATATACTGTCTCTGGGTATTCGAAGCACACCTGCTTACTTATTAGTGCTCGTGACTGTACATAGGGTTACACGTTTGAGGGTAATAGGATTTTGTTTTAATTTTATTTCAGGGTTCGGCAAGTGGTCTCTCATGTCCAGGGAGAAGATAGGAATGGAGCTGGAGCCATTCACTGCACTACATTCCCTGAGCCGACCACTGCTGGAGCCTCTCACACGCCTCGCTCAAATCACACCCGTCATCCTCGCCTCACAGGGCAGGTAACGTGTGTAATGTAAGGGATGAAATATGAGGAGTATTAATAATATAATATGAGTATTACTATTCAAGAAATGTGAGTATTGTATTGTGAATAATGTAATGTAAGTACCGGTATTATATTGCCAGTCATACAATGTAAGTTAAGTATAAGTGATGTTTTGTAAAATACTGAATGCAATATAGCTGATGAAATTAATTCCCACACACCAGGTTACTGTTTGTTCAAATTTCCCTGTGCATTCGTGGTGGAGGAAGTACTGTGCTGTATATGGCACGGTATACTTTTTATGAATGACTGGTCACTACTTATTGTGGTGGCCTTCTCACTCACTACCTTAGAGTGGACCTGCCAGTGAAACAGAGAAAGAAACATGAATGTTTCATGAACTGAACTGTATCATATTGCACATTATCAATCGATACAGATGCACAAAGCAAACGAGGAAACATTGATGTGCCACTTCTTCAACTGTCCCTCCTTTCTTTCTGTTACCTTCGTGTTTGCTGTTCCTAACCTCCATCTCAGTTTCCCTCGTCTTACAGAGTTTAACAAGCTTAGGGCAATTCTTCTCTCTTCCTCTTCTAAACAATTCGTCAAATATCTATGTTTGCCCAGGTTCGAGTTCGTATGTGCAGACAAACCTTAAGGGGAAAGATAACACCCTCCAGTAGCCCAAGGAAACTCTAAATGGGTATATGGCCTCACTTGGGTGAAATTCATTTCAGTTTCATATAGCGTGAGCCTTGGCGATATCAGCTATGATATCTAGATGTGTGGGCACGTACCATTCAGCCACGAAACACACTCTAGGACAAGGACCACCAGAATTCACAGTAACCATATTACTCTTGATTGAAGTTTTTACTTATTTATCACAAAGTAAACATTGCTCTTGTAAGAACTCTGGACTGGTTTATACTCCACACCCTTGTACGGATGATGTAAACGTTTCACATACGGCACCACAGCCCAAGAAATTACACTGACTTCTATAGTAGCAATAGACATGACTTCAGTCCAAGAGTGTTCATTATATGCAGGTCTACTATCTGCATACTGTGATGATGAAGATTACATTATATTTGAGGATGAAAGAAAACCACCCTAGGCCTGGAAGACGCTATAGGATGAGGAGGAAGGTGAGTCACCAACCAAGAAGGATAGAAGAGACACTGGTGACCGAGAGCAGGTCAGGATTCACCTTAAATTAGGGTTGTGTACAGGATGGTCCTCCATAGAATTCCACAGACTCTTAAAATATTGTTAGCCCATTTCAATGCCAGTGTTGTCTTATATTTTTTTATTCTAACAAACATGTGACCTGGGAAGGACTACGTACTAAGGGTTAAACAGGCACTTTGATTATCCATTTCCATGTTAGCATCGTCTTTGACCCTGTGTCATGACTCAATCCAGAAACTATTATCTAGGGCTCCTCACCAAAGGTGGCATTGCCTGCAAAGATGTGGGAAATATTTAAAGAGGTTTAGCACCACCCCTTTGGACCCGAACCAACCACTATAGCCTTTCATCAGCTGTCCCTCCTTTCCCTCTTTTTCTTTCATATTTGCTATTCCTTCTCCCTTTTAGTACATGGTTTCTCTGGTTTAGTACATTCTTCTTTCTTCCCCTTATCAATCTCTAGGATGCCTCGTGCAATTTTCACTTCTGAACCTTCTTCATATTTCAGGTACCGCTGGCACAACTACAGATCCACGAACTCCCCCGTGTTGGACAATGAGAGGGAGTTGCATAGGATAATCTACCAGTCCCAGGTTACAGATAGCATCCCTTACTTAGACGCCTGGCTCTGGACCTTGCTGAAGTGAGTAAGTCAGAGTAAGGTAGGCCCTGGGGCTGCGAGGGAAGGGGGGCTGGCACGTGGGTTACAGAACCTTCCGTCAGTAATTTGAGTTCATGTACTGTATGTTGTTATATGTCCCTTATTACAATGACTCTCGCATACATAATGGGACAGTTTTGTAATAACCTTCACGTATTTATAGAGACAGTATCTCGTTAGCAGATTGAAGAGCTGCTACTTCCTCCACTCTGTACCACAAAGAGATTCCCTACACGTAGACTGAGGTAGTCTATTTTTTGGCATAGTATGAAGGACCCAACAGCCACACAATTCCGTCATAGTAGATATCTCCTTACGTAAGGAGTTTATTATACATTGGCAATTAATTATACATTGACAATGAAATCCTCCAAACTAATGCAAGAAACAGCTATCTTTTTTTCAGCTGAATTGTCTTTTTCTTATCATAGAATATGTTAAAGCAATAATACACCCTCACTGTGAAGATCAACCTACATTACACCTTCAGATCGACTGGTATTTGGAGGTGGGACTCGACTCTACCCTTCAACCTAGCCAGCTTAAAAGAGTGTGATCTCATGAGGGATGCCGGCTTCAGTAATCACCCCTTCTACACCAGTAAGCTCAATGAAATGTTTATTTGCCAAGTAGTTTGTGCCACCATCCTTGCCTGGAACCTGTGCTTGAGTAATCTTGAAACTTTTCAGTTGTCTGAGGAATATTTTTTCTTTAGAATACAGATATTTCTAAAAAGTAACTTTCTTTGTTTACACCTAAATTTGATAACTTAATCAAGGCTATCTGGTTTTGTGATGTTAGTGTCAAATTGCCTTGAAAGCAAAGTGTAACAGTATTGTTTTGTTTTCTAGTTCATATTTTTATTTTTATATAATTTTATATATTTATTCTTTTGTGTGTGTGTGTGTGTGTGTGTGTGTGTGTGTGTGTGTGTGTGTGTGTGTGTGTGTACCAGTCCTTCATTATGTACGGTACTTTTCTCAGACCGGTGGTGGAACTGCGAAGACCCTCACCACTCCTCTTATGAGACAAACACTAATGAGATTCAGATGTTGTTCAATATGCTGTGTAACCCGTACCTGTCCACCGACAATCGTCACTGCTGTTCCTCCTCCTCCTCGTCTCACTCAACAAACTCGTCTATATCGTAAGAGGCGTAATTTGTTGTGGGAGAATTGGATGGCTGTTTATTTCTCCAAACTATATGCCAAGAAACAGGTTACCCCAGTGTTCTTATAGTAAGGGATGTTCATAGCTTAGTTTGGAGGAATTAGTAACACTCAAGTTGTCATAAAACAGTGAGTTCCCTTAAGACCCTTGTCGTTGTCATTATGATCAGTCTTCTTGCAGTCGATATGAGTAAATAAATGTACAGTAATGAACGAACTAGCTACCTACATACACTTAGATCTGAAACTACATGTGATGATATGACAGCAGAGTTAATTATTCATATTATAAGCATATAATTAATGTAATGATTTAAATGTATAGTCGTACTTAACGAATTTGATTTGAGGATGAAAAGAGACCTTCCTAGGCCTGGAAGACCGGGTAGGACAAGGGAGAATATCATAGAGAGGTAGGAAATCAAGCATGAAGGAAGTAAAAGGAAAGGACGAACAACTATCAAATTGAAAGAGAATGGCTGGAGCCGAAGGGGTGCCAAAACCTTTAAAATCAACTAAAAATGACGCAATGCATTAGGATTTAGAAAAATAATTCATATCTTTATAAACTACAATAAAAACAACATATCATAATCATCAGGAATCCATTAATATTTTGCTTTAATAACAATAGTAATAAGACATAGACAGTTAGACACTATTACTTCAATGACTTACATAAAACATGGTATACAATTATCAACTTCATTCATTATAATTTGTCACATATAATATCTTTGAATTCGCTGTCATACACCATAAATCTGGAGTCCAACAAATAACGTTTATCAAGACATAGGAAAGAATTACTACTGATCCTTCTTGGCTACTGCGTCCAGGTAGACTTGATTCATCTGTGCAGTTGTCTTTCTGAATGTCTCCGGCATGGCTCTAAGGATGAGATGATTGTTGATGGCGGTAACTATAGCACAGGCCAGGAAGGTAGTACTGGACCCAAAGGTGGCCAGACTCCACATGAAGGTTTTACTCACCAGGAAGGCCAGCCCCCAATGGGTGGCAATCAGAACTGAAGTGGCTTGACCTCGAATCCAGCTTGGCATGCCCTCGATGATGAACAAAAAAGGGATTCTACCCCAACCCATGTTAAAGCCGAGTATATATGTCAGGAGGGCTATGGTGGGCACATAACTCCAGCTATTAGTCATATCAGAGAGGTATATTTCACCCGATTCTTGAGCCCAGAAAAATAATGCAAGAACAAGCAGGGAGGCGACTATCATCCTGGACGACATTTGCAGCAGAGACCGGCGCCTGTAGTATCGGATTCCGTAGAGGGACAGGAATGTACCGAGGAGATTCACAACTCCCATGACGACGGAGATGTACCCTGTCTTCTGGTTACCATCACTGTCATTCCCCGGGCTGAGTATAGTGGAGGCGAAGAAGTAGACTGCGGTGATGCCAGTGGTCTGTTGTGCCACCATCAAAGACAAACCTACACCCACTGGCCACAAGTTGGAAGGGGCTGCCAGGGTTCCTATACTGTTCTGCCAGGTGTTGTTGCCTTCATTCCCAGCATGGCAGCTTTTGTCTATCTGCTCTTGTTCCAATTCGGCTTCTTCAGTAGTCCGACGTATCATACTCAACACAGCTAAGGATTTATCTCTTCTTCCTGTCCATAATAGCAGTTAAGCAGAGAAATATAAACTGTAAGACCATTTTATACACTCAAAATGTACAAATATATAAGCATTTTATATTAGGATTGCTTGGTGTATAGATACCGCTCTTCCTTTGCATCAGGAAGGCTGTAAGTTCAGGGTTGCCGTGTGCCAACTTCGTAAAGGAAGAGCATCAATATATTGTATCATCACTCGTCAGTAAGGCTCTGTGTTCACTAAATGGCTGACCTCGCTAAGTTTCGTTCTTTATACAACAGCCAAGATTCGATAAAAATATAATAGTGTATGTATTCACACATGTATGACAACAACATTCATATCGAAGGATGCTTAAAAAAAAAAACACAACATACTGGTGCATTGTTACGATGAGACTGACCAGTGCGGGTGAGGTGGTAGGGTGTCTCAGGGAGTATCAGGAGAAGTGGCAGCAGAGGGATTACATAGACGACTCCCAGCCAGGCCAAACCTCTCCAACTCAACCACTGACCAGCCACGAAGCTCACCAACATCCCTGCCATAGCATCGCAGACAATTATTTCAAGTGAGCAATAAAAGGGTTCACATAACTTGATGGTGTACGTTGAGGGACCTACAGCATTGTGAACCAAAGAGAGAGAGAGAGAGAGAGAGAGAGAGAGAGAGAGAGAGAGAGAGAGAGAGAGAGAGAGAGAGAGAGAGAGAGAGAGAGAGAGAGAGAGAGAGAGAGAGAGAGAGAGAGAGAGAGAGAGAGAGAAAAAGAAAAAAAAAAATTAGCCTTTCACCATTCCCTCCCCTATACTTCTCACTTACCCAGTTGTGTCACGCAAGTAATGATAGGGTTGAAAGTCCGCCTGAGGTCAAACTGGATTATCTCGGCCATGTAGACGATTCTTACGGACATGGACACGCCCACGCACGCCCCACACAACACCCGCCCCGCCACCACCACGCCCACTCCCTTGCCAGTCGCTATCAAGGCCCAGGCTGGAAGATAAGACGGCGGAGGGGAAAGACTAGTCACTCACACAATGTATCCAGGATTTTTTTATCAGTTGTTTATGTACACGTCAATCCTTCTGTTCATTGTCCACCGATGTAACATAAGACTCGCAGATTTATATTTGTGTCTTCTCAGGTAGTGGAGAGAGAGAGAGAGAGAGAGAGAGAGAGAGAGAGAGAGAGAGAGAGAGAGAGAGAGAGAGAGTGTATGTGTGTGTGTCTAAAGAATGCTCAGCAGTTTTGATGTCTCCAGCAAACCTTTTTCACTTCCTCATCCGGCACTTCAAATGAAAGCCGTGGCATTATCCCTTCATGTCGGAAGATAATTTTATATTGCTATAATGTTCTCATCTTTACCCGTTCTAATATTAAAGTCTGACATGCATTATGATTATTGCTATAGAATATGATATGCCTAACAACTTAAAATGTGTTCAATCTACGATAAAAGTTAATTCATTTTTTCGATGGTGAATGCACCGCCAACAGAGAAACCGACATTGCCTATAAGTATTTAAGGGGAGAGTATACTTTTGGTACATTGGAGTGTCGTGATTCCTCCAAAGTGTCCCAGGAAACAGAACCAGATTAGCAGAAAATACTGGTGGACTGTTGCTTGGAATAGTTTGGAGGAATCAGTTGCTCCATATTTACCAACACTGTACTACCCCCTTATATTGCCCTCAGTTGCCTTACCCAAAGATGCTGTCAGTTACCAAAGGGACCTATGTAAGAATATCGGGGGTGTTGAAGATGGCGTGGTACCGATACGATGGCTCTGTAATGTGTCTA
Source organism: Petrolisthes cinctipes (assembly GCA_033782935.1). NCBI lineage: Eukaryota > Metazoa > Arthropoda > Malacostraca > Decapoda > Porcellanidae > Petrolisthes > Petrolisthes cinctipes. Next base: position 109,715 of record JAWQEG010000248.1, read on the forward strand.
AGGAGTCATCGTAACTACAACACTATCGTCAACACCGTCACTGTTCTTGCATACAGCCCATACATAATCTTGTAATGGATGCTCTTGTTTATATAATTATAGACAAGGTCAGAGGAGGAATTACAGCATATTTATACCACTGCATGATCCTCCTCACAAACATCAACAACAACAATGACGTATAGAAACTGATGGGTGACGTCATGTTCTCGTAACAGTATCCACACACACAGTCAGATTCTAAAGTCATGTTCTCTGTCATCCAGGGTCAATATTTTTCCTGTGGTGACGAATGTGGATAGTTTTCATACTTTTGTGATAACGGGTACGACTTTGGAAGCTGACTGTATATTAATGTATTTATTTTTCTCCATATCACTACCAGAAGCCAAGCCATATAAGATTATCATTCAGACAGGAATGGCAATATTAGACGGAATTACTACCAAAATATATTATATACATTAATCAAAACTATTATGTTTCATAGCAAAAGTCCTTCTGTCCTTGGTATATTTTAATAAATTGATTAATTCCTATGAATAATTTTTGACGAGTACCAAGTATGAAAGGGCAGACAAGGTAGAGCTGGGTAAGTCTGCGACCCAACTGGTTCATGAGAGGTCCAGCTGCCAGACTACCGACGAGGGCCCCAGCTGGCATCACGGCACCCACCCATGACTCCTGGGGGAAGTGGGGGGGAGGGGGGCAGGAATGTTAGACGATTGTATATTTATATTGTTGAATGTAGAATATACAAGAAAAGATAATTAATGCAAAAAAATACATGAATAGATAAAAAGCCTATTACAAAACACCATGATAATTTAATAACCCAGACAGAATAGCCTATATCCCAGACAAGAGAAACTTCCCTAAACCCTATAAGAGTACTGAATACCTTAGAAAATATTTCTTATCCTCCAGAAATGTTTATTGACACCTCATAAACAATAATATCCTTATACTTAGAGAGAAGCCTAAACGGAAAGGACAGAAAGACGTGGCTTAAATTATTATAGATTACGATGAATTACATTGAAACCCATAAAACCACAGCCACATACCGAAGTAAAACAATTATTCGCTACATGTCCGATATTTTCACCAATTTTTTTATCACGACAATTGTTTTCCATCAAACACACATACATACCTGCTCTCTGGTTATGGAGAAGTGAGGGTCTGACCGCATGGAGGACAAGGCTGGGGAGGTGTAGCCCATCGCTGCTGACTTAAGGAAGGCAACCACACACCCTGCCACAGTCACCAACCCCTGCAATATACACTTACAGTATACACACACGACATACATACTATATTATACACACATGGCATGGCACGCACATAAACAGTATACACACACGACATACATACTATATTATACACACATGGCACACACATAAACAGTATACGCACACACATACAGTATACACACACAGCACACACATACAGTATACACACACATACAGTATACACACACAGCACACACATACAGTATACACACACAGCACACACATACAGTATACACACACAGCACACACATACAGTATTCACACACAGCACACACATAAACATTATACACACACGGCACACACATACAGTATACACACACAGCACACACATAAATATTATACACACACAGCACACACATACAGTATACACACACAGCACACACATACAGTATACACACACGCATTTCATACATACAGTGAATGAATGAGTTAGTATGTGAGTGAAAGTAAGACACACACATAGAGAAAGTATAAGAAAAAGTGACACAGAGAGAGAGAGAGAGAGAGAGAGAGAGAGAGAGAGAGAGAGAGAGCATAAATCCCTTACATGGTGCTGTACCTGAACCGTTCAATCCTACCCAAGTTACTAGGTTTACTCTTAATCTTAATGAACTTGCTCTGAATTCAATCAATCCTCGTACGACGCAGTTTTCACGGTGTTTTATTCCTTCGTTTGTCAAAATATGGAATCAATTTCCTAATGAGATTGTCTATTTACTGCAGTAGTTATTTTTTTTTATTATTATTTTTTTTTATTCTTCTTGGCTTGCTTTTAGCCAGTTTCCTTAACTTAGTTGCCTTTTCTTCCCTCCAGTGCCTTTTGGTATATATTGTGTGGATCCAGTGTCTGCATCAGCACCCTGGAGGGAGGCTTTGCTATCTAAATGATGATAACAATAACAATCATAAAAATATACAGACAAGCAGAGATGCAAGGGAGATAACACTTAAACAGAGATAACACTAGAGTAAAGATAATGATGTTCCAATTGCCTAGAATCTCAATTTTCAAACTACTTATCTCTGGTAATCATGATAATTTCTCTCACAATAAAGATATTTCACTCTGCTTATGTTACAGTACAACCCCTCGTCTGTGACCTAATGTATTCTCTGTTATCCCCTTTATCCCCTCCATTCCTCTTGCTCACGAATCTTTTTTTAATTGTGTGTGTGTGTGTGTTTCATTTATCACATATAATTTTCATTGGCCTTGTAATTACATTCTTTTCGTACCTTCCCTCTGAAAAAAAAAGCAGGGACAGTTACACTTTTGACAGGTTTCCCATTTTGATTTATACTTACCAGTTTTAGGAAAATGTTAACATTTTTTACCTGGTAAATGAAGTAGTTTGCTCCTGGTGATTCTTTGCTTCCATGAGACTTCGTGTTGGCTTCTATATAATCCATTTTAGTCTTTGTGCTTTTATACTTAGATGTAGTTTCGTTGTAATGGATCACTTGACACACTTTACTTTGGGTTGGAATGGACGAATGTAGGAGTCGAGTATTTTTTCGCTCTCATTGTAATAGTTTGCATTATACACTGAGCATGTTGAAATTGATAAGAATGAGTGATTTTCTTTTAAATGGAGCTAGACACAGCGGCCAGGTAAGGTGGCAGCCTGACTAGTAGCGAGTGTGCTGATAAACTGGCACTAGAATAGGAACACACACTTCACCTTCTTCTTTCTCTACGTGATGACACATATACTCTTATTATCAAGTTAACTCAGTTCCTGTATCGTGACACAGAACCCGACTGGCTAATCCTATACCTGATAAGAGTATAAGAGGTTAGCATTATATATTACTTAGCATTATATATATATATATATATATATATATATATATATATATATATATATATATATATATATATATATATATATATATATATATATATTGAACCCAGGGAATGCCTCTCTCCGACATGTTAGCTTGAAATATAGTACTCAGCTATCTTTAATTGAAAGCTAACCGAGTTTTTTATTTCAAGCTTTTGGTCTCTCCATCCGACTTACCTTGACGTCACACCTACTCCTTTCTTCCGGGTTGATATTTTTTCAATGAAATAAGCAAGACAAAAGGCAAAAATTATCTAGACATTGACTTTCTCAAAACAGAAGTTAATGTTTTAAGGGGAGTTACTCTTGATGGTATATAATATTGGAAGGCTACTGAATCCTCTAAAGTATAACATTATGTCCCCAAGCAGATCTCATATATTAAGAATGAGATTATATTTTTCACAGGATGGTTTGAAGAATTCAGTAGACCTTCCACTTTTTAATATAAGTATTCTCCTTAAGTTTGAAGAAATGTAAAATCATGCCCGAGTTTGATATATTCCTTCACAAACACAGCTTTAGTTTCCCCTCCAAAACTGAAGATTCCATCTGACACTCAACAAAAACCTTGACATTGAACTTTATTGCCCCTCTGAATTTATCCATTATATTAGTGCAATAAAATGCTTTGAGAAGTTGAGTATTTCGAGAGACACTTACATAAATAATTTTTCATAATCGAATCTCATTATAATAACAGATAACATACATTCAGGTATATGGCTATAATCAGCCTAAAGCCTAGCCTTACACAGATTAGCGAATGTAGCATTTAAAATATTAAGGTCGTGTGAATAAGTTGCATTAATTAAGTCCATTCTCAGAACATGCACCTGTGTTCTGTATAGCGAGTAATTTCAGGTAATAAACCCAGAAATGCTTTCACTATTCATGCAAAAGAAACTCTGTTCATTAAACTTAAAGGACCTCTTATGGCGACGGAGTAATGACGACTAAAAATTCATGGAAACTGCACAACAAAGCTGACTACCCGAGTGTACATGGCAGTGCTCATGTAGTTGTTGTTTTATGGCTCAGTTTGGATGATTCAACAACTTTATTATCGTAACCAATCAAGAAGCAGTATGTTGGTGTCGTGGCCAAAACATTTGTTCCTGACAGCTATTTTTTGCCCGTCAGTATTCCGACAGCGGAAGTATAGAAAATCTTCCCGTATTTACGAAAATATCGTATTATAAATCAATTTGGGGTTTATGTTGGGTAACCTTGAAATAATTACTAGAAATTTCGGTAAATATTGAAAGAATTACCGTTATCGCGTACGGTTTTTCTATCTTCATTACCCACTTATTTAGACAATTCTAAGACTATTTTCTTCAATGGCATTTCCTCCGCAAATGCCCCATTTCCAAGGGCATATATAGGGCATATTTAAATTGGGCATTTTTAAATTAACCTGACCATACCTAACCTAACCTAGACCACAGCAGACTACCGGGACCTAACCTGGGCAAACTATCGGGAAATAACCGTGGTAAAGTACAGGAAATGAGCGGGGCAAAATACTGGGACCTAGCCGGATCTGGCAACACTGCTACAAAACTGTAATTCTTTCAATAAATACCGAAATTTCTCCAAAGGAACGTGTGATGTCTGTGATGAAAGGAGGAGGAATTTGTATTTTATTTGTATATCAACGACTCTAATAATTAAAGGAAAACAAGAATATATATATATATATATATATATATATATATATATATATATATATTGCAAATACTACCAAGAATTCAATTCATGAATACCAAAGTTATCGAAGTCACCTGGCAACCCTGGGTGCGGGTGGTCAGAGTTTGCTCAAGAACTGAACACGTCTTGTACCCGATGGCTCATCCCACCCGCTCCTATTATAACCAAGGGATACAACCGGGGGGTATACTGATCTTATATGGTTTCGAAATGCTCCATAATGAGCATAAAATTAAAAAAAAAAATCGAACCCGAACCCCCCAGCTCATACGGCTGGCTTCGCATACCACCCCACCCATACCATGAGTAATTTTAAATTCATAGTATACTGTTTGGTAAACATTTTAAGGTATAGTGGGGCGTAGGTCTATACATAATGCAGAGGGAGGCGTGAGGCAAAGAAGTTTAAGAACGACTGTTCTAGATCGTTTCCTAGACTAGTAAAGATGTTTTTCTCTCCACCAGCTGACAATTTCCAACAGTTCTCGCAGTATTTCCCTCGTAATTTTCTTACCTTACCAAAATAGTTACCTAGACTCGTATGGAAGACTCTAACCAGCCTGTAGATACAAGCCAGCTAATTCACTCTGTATTACTCGTAATCTGATCAGCGAGCCGTTACACAACCAGCTGAAATAATCAACAAAGGCTTTTGCAAAATCAGGCACGTGCCGTGAAATTCACCATCTGATTATTATACTTCCGTCACAAGAGACGGAAGAATTACGAGCGAGTCGAGAGAGTGTAACGAAAATGTGGAGGTGGTGTGGAGAGGGTGTCGTCTGGTTGAGTGCTGAGGCCTGACTCAGCCCGTAGTTTAAAAAAAATTGAGGGCCCTTACTTGAAAAAATCGTAGTTTTAAACACCCCTCCCTATGAGGAACACTCACTTGCCACATCACAAAACCTAAATATTATTGGAATTAAAGGGATGAGTGGCTAGGGAGGGTGGACCATGCCTTATTGAGACCCTGTATTGAAATATGAAATAAAAATAAAAATAATATCTATACACATGTATTTAGAAACAAATTTGCAAGTAATTGCAACCATATTTTCGTATTTATAACACATATTCATCTACGGGGCAAGTTCCAGTTACTTTTCTGAACACCATAAGGATACGTTGGAGTCGATTGGACACTATAAACACACCCTGGTCCTCGCCGTTCTTCACCGCTGACTGGTGAGTCGAACCACTTGAAGTTTTTTGGCCATAAAATATATGTTAGTAACTTATCTATTGGGATATTGAGACGTCCACCAACAAAAATTGTCGAGAGTGACCTTATTGCATAAGGGCAGAAATGTTGACAAGGTTCAATATATGAAATGTGATCCATGCCAATACTTCATATTTCGTGCTTGTATAAAAAAAAATTGAACAGAACAATATGACACAGATGGTTTATGTGTTAGAACAATTGATTAATGTAGAGTTACAGGAAGACAAAAAAATCTGGGTTAGTCTTCAACACAACAATCAAATTCAGGCTTATTATCAAGGAAATTATTATAATCTCTCCATTAATAGTGTTTGTTTTAATATTTGATTGGATATAAGTAATATATAGGGTGGTTATAGTCCCAAAATTTCATATTGTATGAGTATATTATATAGTTTTTAAATGATTTATTAAGGTACACTCAGGTCAGTGATACTAAGTAAACATGTGTCCATATAAACAAAGTACAGTATGTATGTTATTTCATCCATCAGACGATCCTCACCTGTGACCTAACCTAATATCAACTGTGAGGCTGTCTTCTGGATTCTTGAAGCTCGGCAGATTGCTGACCTAACCGGTATGTAATTTAAAACATAATTTCCGAAGGGTAATAAATATATCAAGCCACTCAAAATAACTCGCAATACTGTATACCTACAGAGTACCGGGTACTGAGTGAAAATGATTTCTTTTGGTAGTACTGTATGGTAAATAAAAGCATTTGTGTCCTTAATTGGTACTACAGAATTTTTGTGGCTTTTATGCATTTCCTTGTGAAATTTAAACAATTTAAAGATATTGAGACAGAAGTGTCTCTTTCCTTGCATTTTCATATTGTATTTTATATAGTATATTATATAGTTTTTAAATGATTTATTAAGGTACACTCAGGTCAGTGATACTAAGTAAACATGTGTCCATATAAACAAAGTACAGTATGTATGTTATTTCATCCATCAGACGATCCTCACCTGACCTAACCTAATATCAACTGTGAGGCTGTCTTCTGGAGTCTTGAAGCTCGGCAGATTGCTGACCTACTGTATACCTACAGATATGTTACTATAGCATGCAGAGAGAGTAGAGAGAGGACACTAGTGGTTGTGATTAATTTGCAATGTTGAACGGCAATCAGTGGAGTGAGATTGTTTGACAGAGTCAGAAATGAAACAGTGTGTGGGTCACGGCATTTGTATAAAGAAAAGCATGCAGTTTAAAATATGCAAATTCCAGGTTTGTTTATTCATATAAGATGATGAAGGGTTCAAGATGTATTTTAGAGGAATAGCATATATCCATAGAATGTAATATATATACAGTAAATTTCAGTGGTGTGTAATACAGTATTTATGTAACCACAGCGAATGTACAGGGACAGTTGTGTTAACTAATTATACTGTAATTTCCCAATAGGTTGCCCGATACCACAACATCTGCAGGTCCTCATAACTTTGAGATGTATGGCTACTGGTGGACATCAACTGACAATTAGTGACTGCTATGGAGTGTCTCAGACTAGTGTCAGCAAATGTCTGTGTGTGTGTAGTAAGAAAACCTCTGTGGGTAAATTAACAATACTATATTACCTAATGAAAATAAATATTTATTCTGAAAAATTATAATATATCACATAAATACACTCATGATATGAAAATGTATGTATGACAAGAAAAAATATAAATAAACTGTAATGTGTGTATATTAGAAACACCTTTGTGGAACTGCACAGCATTGTATTACATAATGAAAATTAATGTTTGTCCTGGAACAATGTGACTAGTTAATAACAGGTTTTGTATCATTAATTTTATGCATCACAGTGAATTATAAGAAAATATAAGTATGACAATATATTGACCATTATCAGGAAATAAATAAATATAATCTGTATTACCTAATGTATTATTACTGTATTACCTACTGAAAATATATATAAAAGGAGACTAGTTATTAAGAGGCTTTGTATCAGTACAAACATTCTATATATCACAGTTATATAGCACATGAATACATGTCTTAATGCAAAAACAAAAAATCATTGTCCATGATTTTAAGATGAAGTATTAGGTATACAGCATGTTCGTGCATGGCACTGATAAACTTTAAAAATATATCCTCCACTGGAAAAAAGAAAACATATTATTCTACAGTGAAATGCTAAATTAATGTTTTTTTTTAATGTTTAATGTTCACGGGCCATTCAATAACAAGCGGGTCGCCAGCTGACATGTGTGTGCAGTGTTCGATTTCATTGTGCGGCTTCGGCGTGTATCATGTGCGTAAAATACCCCAACTTCTTCTTACTTTATGTGGACATTTTCTTATATCATATATTTATTTCGAATATATGTGCTTTCATATAATTTGTGCTGGAAAACGTCCTCAATCAACAGTAAATAAGGGTTTCCTCGACTCATCCAAACACTACCAACATTTCAGGATTGCCACTCCATGCGCAAATATACACAGAGCGACCACATCACCTTACAAGGGCTGCCAACTGTGAATGTAAGGGAGCAAGTGAGATAGGGAGTGTTTAACGCTAAGGCAAAATTAGCCTCACTCACACTAGGGTTAGTGAGAGTGTCGAGGGTAAGGGACCCTGAGAGTGTAGTTTAAAACTATGGGTGGTCACACCCATTGAGGGAGTCAGATGGTTGCCCACTTCCCTCCGGCTTTTATTTCGCTCCCCCACGCATTTTTGAAAATCCCCGGTCTCTCAATGGTTACACATTTTTGATTCCCTGGAGCACGATTGGTCAAATGCAAAATATGCTAATGTGTGACGTCATGAGTTCAAAACCATGCCTCTCCTAAATTCTACTTCCTAGCTATAATACGTAACTGTTATACATGCGTATACTAAATCAAAATAACTTTAACTTGTACGTCAGCAGAAGATTCCTTCAACAAAAAAATCGTTTGGCGGTAGTAAGGGAATAATACATATACAAATAAATACATATACAAATACATATACCCAAAGATAAATGTGAAGGGGAAACTAATGAGTTTTATTGGTTTATACACCACTTTCACTTTGAAGGCCTGATAAACTGGATATTAGTCGATTCAGAAAACGTCCAAGAAATATATGAACAACACTAGACATGAATTAAGAAGGTTCCCTGGTGTGAGCAAACAGAGTCTAAGTGGTCCTCCATAGAGGGATACAAAACAGACCTCCATATTCCTGTAATAATGTTGACTGTTCCATGGTGTAGTTTGGAGGCTTTGGTAGCCCTCCAAGTTGTCTATAACAGATATTATGACCACCTTTATTTCATACAATTTATCAACATATGCCACTCCCACGCAGTCCTTGCATATAAAAACCCAGATCATTGCCAAGCCACTACACCAAACGCCTGAGGTGACCAGAGAAGACCTTCCAACCTTCTGACCATCTGACAACAAGAACACCTGGACTCCCTCTCTTTCTCTTCCCGTTTGTGCCAAGAGCCAAGATGCGTGGGATTGTTGCTACGAGTCTGCTGCTGCTGCTGCTGCTGGGGATGGTGGTGGCTGGGGCTGTCCCTCCCAATGAGGACGACCACGATGAAGGAGACCACGATGATGGAGACCACGATGATGGAGACCACGATTTCAACCTGATGGATCTAACCCGGCAGGAAGAACTGATTAATCGGCTCCAGGAAGACAATATGACAGAGCTGTATCAAGAAAGCAACAGGATTTCGGCCGATGGGATGGAACGAATTGGTTTTAAGGCTGTCATTTCAAAAGTAGTCCCTCTGTAAGTATAATCCTTTTGTTATTTACCCATTCTTTGTCTGCCACAGGTTTTGCTTAGTTAATGGAGTAATCATTTACGGTTAAATTGGATGGCTACTGATTTTTCAATACTATAATACAAATCAGCTTTTTTACACAAGTTTGAAAGTCAATATGATAAACAATCTACTGGTTACCATAAACACACATAAAACTAGTAACCCACTTTGTTTACACTACATAACTTATGTCATCCAACCCACGTAGTCATTTGAGAGAACATTTACTTTAATAAATTATAAGAATAATTAAGACAAGGAAAACCCATCTTGAGAACTATTGTTTTGTGCCACGTTGTATAATAATACTTTTTGATTAAGGTCAGCCTGGAGTCAGAATGCAAATGAGTGTTCTCTCTGGAAACTATAATTTCCCAGAACAAAGCACTTGAGTATAAAATAGAACAACATCAGTCTGTAATATTCAATGTTCTTAACAAATAATAGAAGTTGTCGTAGAATTTCTAGTAATAGTGTTAGTAGTAGTGATAGTAGTACTGTTATGAGTACTACTTTTACTTTTCTTACCACTACCAATACTACTACTACTACTACTACTACTACTACTACTACTACTACTACTACTACTACTACTAATAATAATATTATTATATCCCGATTTCGCGAGCGAAGCTAGTCTTCTAAATGTTCAGACATTTTACTTACACCTGTTTTTGAAAAGCTTTTTGGCCTGGTGGTCAACCTCAGTTCTTGTGCTATAGTTCAAACATAATCACCATAATCATCATCATCAACTAGAATTTTATACACCCTCCTTTCCCTTTCCAATCGTGGCCGTGGTTAGCATATTCGGTCTGTGGGGAAGAGGCCGGATGGACATCGCAGGACACAGTTGCAACTGGAGATTCAAACCCAAATTCAGTATCTTTAAACTCCGCTTCAAGGGTAAGGTGTGGTGCCCTGGCTGGACCTCCATAACAGGCAGAGGTGAGTTGTATATGGGAATGTGTGTACTAAGTCAAGGAAATAATAGGAAAAACTGAATAAGATTAGATTGATGACATAATTCTGATGTAAGGGAAGTGGAGGGTTACTGAATTCTCCAAACCTAGCTACGAAATAGTACTTCTATTATTGTACATATGGTACTAGCCTGTTTCCTGACATAGTATAGCTTATTCAGTAGCCTACATGTTTACCCTCAGCAAATTAATACCTCCTAAATGTTTGTGGGTTTGGCCTATTTCTTAGAAGGAACTGGTAGCTTTCAATATATCACAGCTGTCCATATAATGTATGTAAATGTTCCAACGCTATTATTGATCTTATACCTTGAACCAGATAGCAAGGGGCAAAAGTGTACAGTACAATAACTAAATAACCAATTTCAACCCTTCTGTATTGCAGCCAAGACCAAGAGTAGGTCCGGTGCAGTATCAGGTGCTGCCAGGGACTTCGCTACCCAGGCCATCAGAGCAAAATTGGTTACCAAGGGAAAAGTCGCCGATATTTTACAGAGGAAGGATAACATCCACATGGATCGCCTGCATTCACCCCTCATGTGAAGAGACAAAATTATCATTCCACAAACGTCCGCACACCAGTCATTATTCTCTAATTGGGTTATGGGTGAAAAAGTGATCCTTGTTGCCACAAATATCAATCCCCGAATTCAACCCCAAACTTCTTGTCAACTGGACGTTTTGTGTACATGATCCTGAATGAGGTACGGGAACACTTTCTACTTTTCTATTCCATCGCTTCTAGTATATATAATATCAAATCAATGTTCATACCCTTATACAAACCTCTTCAAAATTCGAACCTGGTATTTTCGGAATGTTTGGTTAAACTCAAACAACTGCTAACTGTTCTCGAAGCACTTCTTCCTAATCCTCTTCAGGTTAATAATAAAAATGTCAGATGTAGATTCCATGTCAGAGATTAGTTCATTCTATCATCTGAGACTCAAACTTTCTTTATAGTTAATTCAAATAGTGTTTAACACTTGAACATCAACAACCATTACCTCAGAACAAGAAAAAATGTACGGATTGCTGGCCGCTGTTTATTATCAATTAAAGTTCTGTTAATGTATATTACATTGCAATTGCACTTGGTCTATAGAGCTATTTGTTATGCTTTTTCACATTAAGCATTAAACTTATTATATACTGACTACTATTAGATAGGTAACTCTTAGCCAAACATCTTAGAGATGCTGTTGCCTAAAATACATTAGAATGTATTCTTCACTGATACTCTTCATTGCACACTGAGTCTCTTGGCCTCCTGTACTACTGACGTTGATTGATATGAACATTAAAATGCTTCACAGAAGAAATATACATCTCTTATTCTTTCCTTTATGCAAAGGTTAAATGATATTTCATGCAATGTTTATTCTATAACAATGCACCTACTTTTACTTATGGAAGAGTCCGGGCAGGTTCTGTCAAACCCTGTGCTAACCTCAGCTCCTGTATGTTGAAGTGAAGTCACTTTCACCCCGAGAGCAGTGTGGCGTTGGTGTTTGCTGGCTGACAGTGTCCATGGCTGAATCAACAGATTCCCACATAGCCACTTTAATGGCCCTTATCTGTGGCCCTGCTCTTAGAGCCTTTGATTTCGTGGTTAGCAAATAATTTCAAGGTGGCTTTATTCCCTGCAGTGAAGTGTAGGAGTCATAACAAGGACAATTATGAATATATAATTTAGTGCTGTACAATATAAAATTTATGGTACTCTATTTTTCTATGAGTTCTAACATCACTTATATTCTACGAATATGTGGATGTCGCTATCACTTATATCACTGTACTTATTTTCTACGAGTGTCACTATCACTGGACTTATTGAATTAGATAATATATTCTAACCTTGTAGGAGGTTGATGAAGTCAGTCGTGATGGCCAGACACACACTGAGTGACACACCAACTCCTACTGTCACACTGGTGGAAATAGTCTGTGCAAAACCTTCCACCCAACTTGACGTAACTGGCATGAAATCATATGCGGTAAGTCCTGTCGCCTACACTTTCCTTAGCAGGTGGAAAATTCTGCCATTCTAAGTGTAAGGGTTACATGGTTGGAGATTTAATTATACTGTAACTGTCTGGAGTGATACTAACTCCTCCAAACTATGGTGAGAAACAGACTACTTCAGTATACGAGGAGGAGATATTTTTATGAGAGAGTTGGAGGAACCAGTTGCCCACTAATTTGACAATAAGAGATAATAAACACACTACTATCCATTTCAGGGACCGTAAGTCATCATTTTCCGCAAAAATCTTTCAAACTAAGTAATTGATCAGAATGGTACTTTGAAACAGTGTCCAATACACCTTCCGCTAAATTTTGGTAATATAAGGCATTGCCAAATGATATTAGTAAAGGCGTTTACTCGTGACTTGTAAAGGAAAGTCGTATTAGTCGCCAGCACTAATCTACACATTTGAACGTCAGCTACTCCCATCCCTTCCCTCTGCCTCCTCTCTCTCTCTCTCTCTCTCTCTCTCTCTCTCTCTCTCTCTCTCTCTCTCTATTACCTGTATGTATTATAAAATATGCAATAAAATACCGTTTACCATTATATTATTCAATAGTAGGAGATAATTTGAAAGTGTATATGTGAAAAAGATATAGCGTGTTTTGACCTAAAGAAAATAATTAGGTAATGACAACAAGGGAGGTGTGGGAATGTGCAGTGAGACGGTCCAGGGCCTTCAAGGATGAGTACTGGTACACCGATAACATCAACAAATATGTAGATCCCGTAATTATCAACATAGAGAGTGAATCAGAGGATGATTTGTTCCATAATAGTAACGAAGAATGTGAATAAACTCTCTGCGATATGCTTAATTGTTTGCATCACTTTTCCACCTATTATGATTATATGTGTGAGAGAGAGAGAGAGAGAGAGAGAGATTTCATAATTTCCTTACCATCCTATAATGTAGTGTTGATTATATACTGGTTTGTAAGTTAAACTATGTGATTTATTAATTTTGGATACCTTATCTTACCTGCTCGTAGTAAACACGTCGATATTAAGAGATGGTGATAGTAGGTATGTACAGTACAACATTATATTGGATAAATAGAGTGACGGTCATACGCTCTTTAGCCTACTGCAGTTTATATAACTTCAGGACAAACAATAACAATCATTAAATGAACAAACAATTCTATAAACACCAACATATTTATGACATCCACTATTAATTATTATAACATAGTATAGTGGACTTTGGGGGGGGGGGCGACGGGGAGGCCAGGAATGAGGATCGAGGGGGAAAGTGAGGAAGAGGAAAAATTACAAAGGTTGTAGAGGTCAGTATTGTCCTCTAAACCGGTATTTCTGCGCTTCAAAATAGCGTGTTGGTTGGAGGTGTAGCATTGTATTAACCCTCATGTTAGAAACCGTAACATATCGAGTGGTTAGATACATTAGCTGACACAGAACATTTATCCCATGAATTTGGAATAAGCTGCTAAATCTAGAAGTCTTATCTTAACCCTATCACCCTTCTTGATAAGAGTCCCCAAGATCCCTATTGTGGTCAGAATTTGCCATTACTCCTCTCTGTGCGACTCGTTTCACACGTCTCTTCGTAGCTCCAGTCTTCGCTACTATCGAAACGATAAGTTCGCACAGAGTATTTTTTTCGTGGGTCGCCGCCTAAATATTTGTGTTTAGATGATTATTCTATGATTATTCTATTATTATACTATGTTATTCTTTTTTGTTATATCACCACTGTCTAGTGCCCATAGACATTATGGTGAGAATATGACGCTACCTAGTGCCCGTAGGTACAGTCATTGTATTATAACTGATATTATAACTAAGATCATAACTAATATTATTAGTTTGTGTTCTTTCCCTATGTTGTAGGTTTATTTATAATAAACTTCACACTCCGCTCGGTTTTCTGTCCCGAGTCGGCTTATCTATGGAGGTCTGATTATTTTTGTTTGTTTAGGACCTCTCAATCAGTTGTGGTGGGGCCCACATTATCTTCACAACTTTTGTTTATTTTCCCAATTCGTAGTTTTGTCTATCTACAGAGAAAAGTATGCTCCTTGTTTTACTACTTACGGGTTTGACCCACTTGCATGCCCTCTTTGCTTGACTTGGGTGGTAGAAGCTAAGGCGGTCCCCTCAGCTTCTCGCCCTTTTTGCACTTCACTCTCCCTTTTACTTAAGGCTTGGACTAGGACCAAAAGGGCGTCCTTGTCTAGGCAAGTATCAATTCAATGGGCGGACCTGTTAATTAGCGGGTCTGACCCGTTCGGCTCCAACACGAGCGCAACCGGCTCCCGTTCCCTTGGCTCCTGGTGCCCCTTCTTATACAATGGGTTCAGTTGTCACTGGTCGGTCGACCGCCCCCCTATTAAGGGAGTTCCCTTCAGGAACACAGGTTGCTATCAGTGGGGACCACACGTTGACGTTTCTTTCACGTGCCTCTGATCGCAGGGTTACCTCCTTTAGAGAGGTTCCCAGCGAGGGAAACACCCAACTCATACCACCTACGGTGGCTCAGGTTGAAGTAGTTTCCCCAGGCCGTCAACCCCACCCCCGGCCTTACCCTAGGGGTGGGTAGTCACATGAGCACACAGTCAGGTCAGTCTGACCTTCGTACTGTTGTAGCGCTGGTGGAGGTACACCAGGGAGCCGATTCGGTAGTCCTCCCTACTCACGTACCTCCTCCCGGGTCAGTTCCGGTGTACATTCAGTACACCAGGAACCTCCCCCATATAACATAGCTTATCTGGGTCTGGGGAGACCCCATTCACGACAGTCGGGAATATTTTCCTCACCTAGCTCCTCTTTCATGCCTATTTCTCCTGTTCCTATTACGATTCCTTTCATTCCTTCCACGTCTCTTACGGGTCCGACCTCGTCTCTTACAAGTCGAGTCCCGTGTCCTCCCTCACTAACGGTTCCTTCCCCACTTCATCCAGCTCCTCCAGTTCCTGCCCCGCTCTCTACTACTCGCTCTCTTCCCCCCAACCCCTGTCACTCAGTCTCCCTCCCTTACACCTCCCCTTCCTCCCCCATCGGCTCACCGACCTATGTCCTGTATCTACGGACACATCACGCCTGCGATAGGACGTGATAATGTTTTGTGCCAGGATACCTCGGAAAACGAGGGCACAAATTATCTTTGTAAAACCAAGCCAGTGGCTGAGAGTTCCCTTCAGGAACTGAAGTCGTCATCAGCAAGTATACCTCGATAGTCGCAACCTCGAGCTGCTCTTTAATGCTATCACTACGACTCATTTGTACGACCTTCAACCATTTTGGTTCCTCCATGGCTGTGGGTAAAATAAGGATCAACCCCGCCTCTAGGTTACCACGGGGTGTATGGATTCCATTACACCCCGTCTATTACCTACGATTAGACTCAGTCAGTAATAAAACGGCTTAGGGTACAATAGCGGGAGGTGGGTTAACCTCCAACCCCTTTTGAGAGTTCCTCTCAGGAACCTAGGTTGTCGTCAGCAGGGGGATTCATAGTAGTTGCCAGCCTCGTGCAGTGGTGAAAAGAAATAGCTTTAAACTTTCACCACTGCTCCATTATGCAACCCTCACCGCCCCCCCCCCCACCATAGTTTCCTTCTTCATCGGCTGTTTGGGTCGAATCAGGGTCAACCTTCCCACCCCTGGGCTGTGCCTCGGGGTGGGTGCGTCCCATAGCAAACATATACTACCTCCAGTGAGTATCAGACAGGAGTTACCCAGGTAGAGGTGCATAAGGATGCGGACATAATCCATCCTCACTTTTCGCACACTTACTCCTAGGTCAATTATGTTGATCTTCACACATTCAGGGAATTCCCACATTTTACACCCCAGGTTTATCTGGGCCGGGGATAACCCTGTCTTCTGGCCTCTTTTATGAAACTAAGCCAGTTGCCTGGAGCTCAGCTCCTCCTCTCAAATAACACTGGCTACGACTTTTTAGAAGTTCGCCGTCCTACTCCGGCAACACCGGGTTTGAGGTCACCCTCCTTCAATGCCACCTCGCCCTTGTCTTCCCAGAAGGGTAGAAACTGCCTCAACAGTGGTGGGATGCACCAATGGTGTTAGCTACGGCCATCACCAAGACTGGAGAAGTGGGCTGGGATCCAAACCACCTAATACTTCCTTCTCAGTCATCCTACCTACATCAGGACAACCTCGCCCTGCGATCAACCTGTTATGTCCTGGACCACATAGGGTTCATCACGTCCTTATTGTTGGTCCTTACAATGTCGGTGACTTCTACCCTCATTACATTGGGAGCGAAGTCTTACCACCTCACTGAATGAGTGTCATCACTTTCACACGACATTCCTATACCAGGCAAGGTTGTATTGTATTTTGACCTTTCCCTCACCTTCTCCAGGTGTCAAAGGGTATCACGGTTGGTGAACATATTTTTCGCAGCTCTGGTTATTCCTCTCAGGTGGTTAAAACGCCATCGATTGAACCTGATGGTCAACCAATGGGTAACTATCATTCCTCGGATCTTTCCGAGACGAGCTCCTCGGTTCCTCATTAGAGTATTAGGCCTATGGTTTAAATCGGAATTCCCGGTTTGACAGGTAACGTGGCTGCCCCCAACTCCGTACATTGTGGGGCTTTCAATCTACCCTAAAACACCAACAGTCTGGAGAGTGGGACAAACACATAATTATCAAGGGACAAAAAAGATTTTTCTCCTGTTTCTACTTTTAAACCATCATTTGTTTATTACGTCTGATATCTTCAAGGTGGACAACTCCTCCAGAGAGGTATATCAACAGTCAAGACACCTCACACTCACACACCCTCTTATCACTCTCGGAACGACGCCACCTCGGAGCTAGTTCATGAGAGTTTATAACACACGGCCTCATTGCCGCACGAGGGAAATATGTAAGCGAATGCTATAACGTTTCAAAACGTTCTCGGGGCTGTAACAACACTAAAATTCGGGTTTTCCAGTCGCTGGTCTACCTGACGTAAACATTTTTACGTCCCCTTTTCTCTTAGTGACTCTCAGGTGGTCACCATATGTCTCCGAAATGTCAGTCATTCTATACCAAGAATGAGACAGAGGTTCACTACCCTGTTCTGACAGAGGGTTTCATTTATGTGTGTCTTCCAGTGGTGAGTCAACTATTGGTCTCCCGAAAATTTTCACAAAATTTTGTTTATTTGTGATTTGGCAGAACTTTTCCAGACATATCAGTTAACTGCTTTGACCCACCAGTCTTCTTTACTGTTTGGCTCAAAAATTTTCAAAAGTATGTTTTTCACCTTCACGGTCACATATATTATATATAACGAAGAATATTCTTCTCTGTCTTCCATTACCCCTTTGAAATTGTAATAAATATTTAAATCAATAATAAATACCGTATATGCCAGCGAGACAGGTGGCAGAAGAAGTGGTGTTTGCTGGTGAAGATGTTTTGTCCATCTGATTGACGATTTGTGTGACGATGTAGCTACCCTCTCCTGCATGATGGTGATGTGTAAAATAAGATGTCGTCTAGTGGGACAGAAGAATAGTTACCAACATCTCGAAGTTCCACTGTCTCATCTAGAGTGACACTCGATAATATCGGAGCCTCGCAAGAGTCACAGGCAGTCCCGAGGTTGGGGTATAGAAGGAGTCGATAGGCATAAAGCCCAAAATCTGCACACTGCTCAAGCTGTAGCACACTCTTGACTCTCTCTCACTTCTCCTACGGAGGTGGACTATCCCTTCTTATTCATTTCCCGTGCCAGTGTTAAAACAAGAAGAAGTAATTGAGCTGAAATAATCTCTGCTGCAGAGGACATGACAAGTAGTTTTGTCTGTAATGTTCTTTGGGAATTGTTACTGGAATTTATGTACACAACATACCCTTCATTCTAGGAACTACATTTGCTCTTCATGGGCGCAGGAGTCATAACCATCTCTTTTGGAGTTAATGGCATTTGGTGTAATCGTGCACAGGTTAAAAATATACCCGTTTTATTATCTGGAATATATAAGTTTTTATATTTACAACAGTGTCACATTCGTATTAGTGCAGGCAGATTGAAAACAGAAAATAGATGACCACTTTCGAGTGTTACCTTTATCAAACCAGCTCCTGAGAAGGTGTACACTCAATATTAGAATTCATCCACTCTCCCTTTTGTACAGATTCTCTTCCTCACCCTTTATAGTGAGAGGAAGATATGTATTATCATCCACAACAAAGTCTTTTCACCTACACAAATTATGCCTTCATTGTCCATTATTATGACTTTGAAGAACTCATCAGATAATGTTCGTCCAGAAATGTTAACTAAGTTGTGTATATTCGTGTTTTACTAAATTAAATTAACTTTAACTTGTACGTCAGCAGAAGATTCCTTCAACAAAAACATCGTTTGGTGGTAGTAAGGGAATAATACATATACAAATAAATACATATACAAATACATATACCCAAAGATAAATGTGAAGGAGAAACTAATGAGTTTTATTGGTTTATACACCACTTTCACTTTGAAGGCCTGATAAACTTCTTGGATATTAGTCGATTCAGAAAACGTCCAAGAAATATATGAACAACACTAGACATGAATTAAGAAGGTTCCCTGGTGTGAGCAAACAGAGTCTAAGTGGTCCTCCATAGAGGGCTACAAAACAGACCTCCATATTCCTGTAATAATGTTGACTGTTCCATGGTGTAGTTTGGAGGCTTTGGTAGCCCTCCAAGTTGTCTATAACAGATATTATGACCACCTTTATTTCATACAATTTATCAACATACGCCACTCCCACGCAGTCCTTGCATATAAAAACCCAGATCACTGCCAAGCCACTACACCAAACGCCTGAGGTGACCAGAGAAGACCTTCCAACCTTCTGACCATCTGACAACAAGAACACCTGGACTCCCTCTCTTTCCCTTCCCGTTTGTGCCAAGAGCCAAGATGCGTGGGATTGTTGCTACGAGTCTGCTGCTGCTGCTGCTGCTGGGGATGGTGGTGGCTGGGGCTGTCCCTTCCCATGAGGACGACCACGATGAAGGAGACCACGATGATGGAGACCACGATGATGGAGACCACGATTTCAACCTGATGGATCTAACCCGGGAGGAAGAACTGATTAATCGGCTCCAGGAAGACAATATGACAGAGCTGTATCAAGAGAGCAACCGGATTTCGGCCGATGGGATGGAACGAATTGGTTTTAAGGCTGTCATTTCAAAAGTAGTCCCTCTGTAAGTATAATCCTTTTGTTATTTACCCATTTTTTGTCTGCCACAGGTTTTGCTTAGTTAATGGAGTAATCATTTACGGTTAAATTGGATGGCTACTGATTTTTCAATACTATAATACAAATCAGCTTTTTTACACAAGTTTGAAAGTCAATATGATAAACAATCTACTGGTTACCATAAACACACATAAAACTAGTAACCCACTTTGTTTACACTACATAACTTATGTCATCCAACCCACGTAGTCATTTGAGAGAACATTTACTTTAATAAATTATAAGAATAATTAAGACAAGGAAAACCCATCTTGAGAACTATTGTTTTGTGCCACGTTGTATAATAATACTTTTTGATTAAGGTCAGCCTGGAGTCAGAATGCAAATGAGTGTTCTCTCTGGAAACTATAATTTCCCAGAACAAAGCACTTGAGTATAAAATAGAACAACATCAGTCTGTAATATTCAATGTTCTTAACAAATAATAGAAGTTGTCGTAGAATTTCTAGTAATAGTGTTAGTAGTAGTGATAGTAGTACTGTTATGAGTACTACTTTTACTTTTGTTACCACTACCAATACTACTACTACTACTACTACTACTACTACTACTACTACTACTACTACTACTACTACTACTACTACTACTACTAATAATAATAATAATAATATTATTATATCCCGATTTCGCGAGCGAAGCTAGTCTTCTAAATGTTCAGACATTTTACTTACACCTGTTTTTGAAAAGCTTTTTGGCCTGGTGGTCAACCTCAGTTCTTGTGCTATAGTTCAAACATAATCACCATAATCATCATCATCAACTAGAATTTTATACACCCTCCTTTCCCTTTCCAATCGTGGCCGTGGTTAGCATATTCGGTCTGTGGGGAAGAGGCCGGATGGACATCGCAGGACACAGTTGCAACTGGAGATTCAAACCCAAATTCAGTATCATTAAACTCCGCTTCAAGGGTAAGGTGTGGTGCCCTGGCTGGACCTCCATAACAGGCAGAGGTGAGTTGTATATGGGAATGTGTGTACTAAGTCAAGGAAATAATAGGAAAAACTGAATAAGATTAGATTGATGACATAATTCTGATGTAAGGGAAGTGGAGGGTTACTGAATTCTCCAAACCTAGCTACGAAATAGTACTTCTATTATTGTACATATGGTACTAGCCTGTTTCCTGACATAGTATAGCTTATTCAGTAGCCTACATGTTTACCCTCAGCAAATTAATACCTCCTAAATGTTTGTGGGTTTGGCCTATTTCTTAGAAGGAACTGGTAGCTTTCAATATATCACAGCTGTCCATATAATGTATGTAAATGTTCCAACGCTATTATTGATCTTATACCTTGAACCAGATAGCAAGGGGCAAAAGTGTACAGTACAATAACTAAATAACCAATTTCAACCCTTCTGTATTGCAGCCAAGACCAAGAGTAGGTCCGGTGCAGTATCAGGTGCTGCCAGGGACTTCGCTACCCAGGCCATCAGAGCAAAATTGGTTACCAAGGGAAAAGTCGCCGATATTTTACAGAGGAAGGATAACATCCACATGGATCGCCTGCATTCACCCCTCATGTGAAGAGACAAAATTATCATTCCACAAACGTCCGCACACCAGTCATTATTCTCTAATTGGGTTATGGGTGAAAAAGTGATCCTTGTTGCCACAAATATCAATCCCCGAATTCAACCCCAAACTTCTTGTCAACTGGACGTTTTGTGTACATGATCCTGAATGAGGTACGGGAACACTTTCTACTTTTCTATTCCATCGCTTCTAGTATATATAATATCAAATCAATGTTCATACCCTTATACAAACCTCTTCAAAATTCGAACCTGGTATTTTCGGAATGTTTGGTTAAACTCAAACAACTGCTAACTGTTCTCGAAGCACTTCTTCCTAATCCTCTTCAGGTTAATAATAAAAATGTCAAAAAATGTAAGATGTAGATTCCATGTCAGAGATTAGTTCATTCTATCATCTGAGACTCAAACTTTCTTTATAGTTAATTCAAATAGTGTTTAACACTTGAACATCAACAACCATTACCTCAGAACAAGAAAAAATGTACGGATTGCTGGCCGCTGTTTATTATCAATTAAAGTTCTGTTAATGTATATTACATTGCAATTGCACTTGGTCTATAGAGCTATTTGTTATGCTTTTTCACATTAAGCATTAAACTTATTATATACTGACTACTATTAGATAGGTAACTCTTAGCCAAACATCTTAGAGATGCTGTTGCCTAAAATACATTAGAATGTATTCTTCACTGATACTCTTCATTGCACACTGAGTCTCTTGGCCTCCTGTACTACTGACGTTGATTGATATGAACATTAAAATGCTTCACAGAAGAAATATACATCTCTTATTCTTTCCTATATGCAAAGGTTAAATGATATTTCATGCAATGTTTATTCTATAACAATGCACCTACTTTTACTTATGGAAGAGTCCGGGCAGGTTCTGTCAAACCCTGTGCTAACCTCAGCTCCTGTATGTTGAAGTGAAGTCACTTTCACCCCGAGAGCAGTGTGGCGTTGGTGTTTGCTGGCTGACAGTGTCCATGGCTGAATCAACAGATTCCCACATAGCCACTTTAATGGCCCTTATCTGTGGCCCTGCTCTTAGAGCCTTTGATTTCGTGGTTAGCAAATAATTTCAAGGTGGCTTTATTCCCTGCAGTGAAGTGTAGGAGTCATAACAAGGACAATTATGAATATATAATTTAGTGCTGTACAATATAAAATTTATGGTACTCTATTTTTCTATGAGTTCTAACATCACTTATATTCTACGAATATGTGGATGTCGCTATCACTTATATCACTGTACTTATTTTCTACGAGTGTCACTATCACTGGACTTATTGAATTAGATAATATATTCTAACCTTGTAGGAGGTTGATGAAGTCAGTCGTGATGGCCAGACACACACTGAGTGACACACCAACTCCTACTGTCACACTGGTGGAAATAGTCTGTGCAAAACCTTCCACCCAACTTGACGTAACTGGCATGAAATCATATGCGGTAAGTCCTGTCGCCTACACTTTCCTTAGCAGGTGGAAAATTCTGCCATTCTAAGTGTAAGGGTTACATGGTTGGAGATTTAATTATACTGTAACTGTCTGGAGTGATACTAACTCCTCCAAACTATGGTGAGAAACAGACTACTTCTGTATACGAGGAGGAGATATTTTTATGAGAGAGTTGGAGGAACCAGTTGCCCACTAATTTGACAATAAGAGATAATAAACACACTACTATCCATTTCAGGGACCGTAAGTCATCATTTTCCGCAAATATCTTTCAAACTAATTAATTGATCAGAATGGTACTTTGAAACAGTGTCACTCATCCTACCATAGCAACTAAAGGACAAATTACGGCTAAGAGATGCACCCCAAACATCTCACAGTTCTTGCACAGGATACTAAGAGACAACTTTAGCTGCACACGCAAAACCTGTATGTATTATAAAATATGCAGTAAATTACCGTTTACCATTATATTATTCAATAGTAGCAGATAATTTAAAAGTGTATATATGAAAATGATATAGCGTTTTTGACCTAAAGAAAATAATAAGGTAATCACAACCAGGGAGGTGTGGGAATGTGCAGTGAGACGGTCCAGGGCCTTCAAGGATGAGTACTGGTGCACCGATAACATCAACAAATATGTAGATCATTTAATTATCAACATATAGAGTGAATCAGAGGATGATTTGTTCCATAATAGTGACGAAGAATGTAAATAAACTCTCTGTGATATGCTTAATTGTTTGCATCACTTTTCTACCTATTAGGATTATGTGAGAGAGAGAGCGATTTCCTTACCATCCTATTATGTAGTGTTGATTATGTACTGGACTGTAAGTTAAACTGTGTGATTTATTAATTTTGGATACCTTATCTTACCTGCTCGTAGTAAACACGTCGATATTAAGAGATGGTGATAGTAGGTATGTACAGTACAACATTATATTGGATAAATAGAGTGACGGTCATACGCTCTTTAGCCTACTCCAGTTTATATAACTTCAGGACAAACAATAACAATCATTAAATGAACAAACAATTCTATAAACACCAACATATTTATGACATCCACTATTAATTATTATAACATAATATAGTTGACTTTGGGGGGGGGGGTGCGACGAGGAGGCCAGGAATGAGGATCGAGGGGGAAAGTAAGGAGGAGGAAAAATTAGCGGAAGGTGCTTGGTACACTGTGTCAAAGTACCATTCCGATAAATTAATTAGTTTGAAAACTATTTGCGAAAAACGATGACTCACGGTCCCTGATATGGATAGTAGTAACAAAAAACGTAGGGTAAAAGAAACACACATTTTGTTACAAGATGCATATTGCTATGTCACAAACAAATGTGTTGCTTATTTGATTATAAGTTTGTGAACTCAGACAATATTTCTTAGACTCACTATTGCTAATGAAATCGGCTAAGACATA
Source organism: Petrolisthes cinctipes (assembly GCA_033782935.1). Lineage (NCBI taxonomy): Eukaryota > Metazoa > Arthropoda > Malacostraca > Decapoda > Porcellanidae > Petrolisthes > Petrolisthes cinctipes. Next base: position 134,294 of record JAWQEG010000248.1, read on the forward strand.
TATTATATATAACGAAGAATATTCTTCTGTATCTTCCATTAACCCATTTGAAATTGTAATAAATATTTAAATCAATAATAAATACCGTATATATAAAGAAGTGAATGGTAATTATATATCTTGGGCGACAATGGGGTGTTTAACTTAGAGAATAATATTTTAGACGTTGTTGTATAAAATTTTACAACTTTAATCATACTAATTGAACTTGTAAAAAAAGATAATAAATTAAATTAAGATACTGGAGGTAGAAAAAAATATAAATTTCCTCAAAAAGTCATTCCATTCTAAAGCTATATATGCAAAGGCCACTGGGGCGTTTGTAAGGAAGGTGATATTATAAGGTACATTGAAGGATATCGATTTCTTTAACATTTGCTCAGAAACAGACAAAATCAACTAAATTACGCTAGTGTCTTCCTTAGAAAATAATAGAAAAAATAATTGGCCATTAATATGCCAACAGTATGTGACCCTCTGAATCAGTCATTATATACCTCCATTCATTCTACATTCAGGTTAATGGGGTAATCTGTTATCACCGAACTGAAGGTCTAGTAAATCCTCCATAGTATGCCAGTAAACAGACTATCTACATATTGTATACGATAAAGGAATTTGCCTAATAGCATAGTTTGGAGAAATACATAACCAATAATTCGCTGAAAACAAACTATCCTCTTATGGGAAGTTTGGGGGGCCTGATGGAAACAGTGGTATAAAGACCCTCTGGTTGAAGATGGCCTCCTGCTGGAGGCGAATCTGTTCTTGCAGCTGCTGATGTTGACGTGAAATCTGTTGGAAAAGATATTAAGAATTTGGAAAAAGAGGCACAGATATTAATAAATATCTTGCCAACGCTATATGTACACTCGAAATACACAATCCTTAGCCCACCCGAGTCGAAGCCTGAGATCTGATGCACGAGGTTTCTGGACGACAGCCCACCCAAATTATCATGAGGCCACACACATTTCGAACCAATGGAGGCTTTGGGTGTGCTGTCGTCTAAAAAACACCTGCTCCAGATCTCGGGCATCGACTCAGGTGTGCTAGGAATTGTGGATTGCGAGTGTACAAAAGAAGCACATTTTATGTAAAGACAGGAATCATTGCACCGGTAATGAGAAAATAATATTGGTAAGTATGAATGTCAATGGAATAAATTTGTGTTGTAGCAACATTAAACTTTTGACGGAAGCCATGTGTTACTCTACTCTACAGCTCTCAGAACCACTTACTGTATAATTTTATGGCCAGATAAAGATTTATTTAATTTAAACCAAGTATTCTGGAAACTAAAGAAAAAAAAATTGCAACACTATTATAAACGATATAAATTGTAAGGATACTGTGGGTAACTAATAGATATTTAATTGATGACACTACTTCTGAAAGGTCAATTAAATTAGTTAATCCCCACTGTGATTTTTTTTTATGAACTATCTAAACAACCAAGTACCCAAACAACCAAGCAACCAACCAACCAACCAACCAAACAATCAACCAACCAACCAACCAACCAAACAACCAACCAACCAACCAATTAACCAACCAACCAACCTGCTCTTGCGTCTGCTGAATGTTTTGTTGTGTGTTATGTGAGGCGGTGTTGACGGCTTCCTTACACACGTCCAGCTCGGCCACGGCGTTCTGTACTGAGGGATGGTTGGCCTCTGCCGTCACATGTCCGTTTGGTGTCTGGCGGAATTTGATCTGAAAAGGAAGTCGACGATTCACACAGAATTTATCAGTTCGCTTTAGGTGGTAATCTATATTATTATTATTATTATTTTTTTTTTTTTTTTTTTTGGCGCATTGGGGGCTACACCAATTCCTCCAGACAATGCTGATAAACAGGATTTGTCGGCGAAACAAAGATAGCTTGTTTCTTGAATAATTTTGTAGGAATCAATTACCTCTAAATCAGGTAAACAATATAATCTCATTAATGGATGAGGGGGGGGGGCATGATTTTGAGGGTGAACTGTAGATTTGCCTACTAATTCCATCAGGCTATACTCCCTAAACAACACGCATTCTGAGGATGTCTGTTTTAGGACATATTTTCGAGGATTCTGGACCATGCACTTCACCCACACCACATGAGTCTTATATTAAATGACAGGATGAAATTAGGGGAACAAAAGACTGAAAAATACAGAAACAGAAGGAAAGAAACGTATAGTGGGAAGCGGGGTAAAGGGCTAGGGAGATAGATAAAGTGTGAAATAAAGCAAAAGAAAAATAGAGGAAAGAGGGACAGACGATAAGTGAGATATAGAGAGATAGAGGAACTGTTTATTACCTTGATCGGTTCCCCCTGACCATTAACGTAAGCACACTCGCCGGTCGTGACGCCATTGACTGTGTTGACAAAGTGTGACGTCTGTTGTGCCACCCCGACCTGCGCCACCACCACCACCACCACCAGCACCGCCACCTTCAGTAGGGCCAAACGCACCATCTGAAGGAAAGGAGATCACACCACATAGTAAACCAAAGAAATATTGACCTAGTGCGACGCTTGCTGTGCCACCCCGACCTGCGCCACCACCACCACCACCACCACCAGCACCGCCACCTTCAGTAGGGCCAAACGCACCATCTGACGGAAGGGAGATCACACCACATAGTAAACCAAAGAAATGTTGACCTAGTGCGACGCTTGCTGTGACTACCCGACCTGCGCCACCACCACCACCAGCACCAGCACCGCCACCTTCAGTAGGGACACACGCACCATCTGACGGAAAGGAGATCACACCACATAGTAAACCAAAGAAATGTTGACCTAGTGCGACGCTTGCTGTTACTACCCGACCTGCGGCGTCCCCTTCAGTAGGCACAACACACACGCCATCTGACGGAAGGATTCATTCGCGCCATTTAATAAACCATAATTTTAGGCGATCATCTATATTAATTTTCATCATACTCCCCCCTTTTTGTGTGAGTGTTTTTCTTACCATCTATTACCTGAACAAACTGTGATTGTCTATAAATTAAACGCACTCCAATCATGTACAGTCGGCCTCAGGAATTCGTATACACCACTGTCACATCAAGGGTTCGTAACAACTAGAAAATTTAGTACATTAATTTTCTAACATAAAACACTTCTAGTAATGTTATTTGGCTTACACTTGAATCAGTCAGCAGAACAATGCCTACAGTATGTGCAGAATAAAGAACCCGTTTGACTAATGCTCTGTTTACGAATTCCTGAGGCTGACTGTACATAATAAATTCATGCTTTTGCCTTGACCGTATTCACAATTGCGAAGGTAAACAAATGTAATCAATATAGGGAAGGGGATATTCTGCTACCTCACCTCTATCTTTACACACACACACACACACACACGGTAGTCGGCCAGAAGCATAACGTGAGCCTGAAGAGAAAGTTTGTTGCTTCACGTTTGAGTCTCATCATTCTCTCGTTGTTGATAGTCGTCGAATGCAAGTAGGGAATTTGTTTTTTTATACTATAATGTGTAGGAAAGAGCAGCCTTCCAATTGACCCACAACATAATAATAATCAACCCCTTAATCAAGCTTAATTAACTGGTTTTCTGGAATAGACATTTGAATGAGTATATTGTAAGAGGATTACTACGCCCGCATGTACTATACGTAAAGTTAAAGGCCATTGAATATATATTTTTTTTTTCTTACATCGCATTTTCTATTTGTATCCAGGTTTGCCTTGCCAGTGACCATAGAACAGAAATCATCATCATCATCATCATCAGTTGTTATTGGTACCACTGTTAAGAAGCGATGTATGATAGACAGGAGCGATATAATAAGAGTCTCAGGTCAGGGATATACTTGCCATTCTGTGGTTCTCTTCGCAGACATATCGGCCATTCAGAATAATTGCCCACTCTCCGTTGAAGCCCTTGAGAGAACAGCGTGAGGGGAAGATGATTTGAAGCCAGTGAACGCCACAACACACACCGCCAAGGATAATGAACAGGCATGGTAAGCAGTGTGTGTGTGTGTGTGTGTGTGTGTGTGTGTGTGTGTTGATACTGACCTGGGGTTTCGGTAACAGCATGAAACCTATGTCCAGTTTTAGAATATATGACTCATACACGATGTATTTTCTTGGATGTTACTAGGGGTTTCAAAAATTTAATTAAGGGGTAATCTCATGGCGTCATATATTTCAAGAGCTATTAATTCCTGCAAACTCTGCCAGGGAGGACACTACTTCAGATACTACGATCAAGGGTTTTATTTGTCTTATAGTAGTTCGTAGACAGGGGTAAGAAACTAAAGACTTCTAAAAAAAAAAATAAAAAAAAAAAAAAATAATACCACTATATCACATGTACCCCATATCTTTCTTGGTCATCCCTAACCATCCCACCCTAAGCCAACGTAGGAGAGGATACCCTAGCTGTATCTTTGCTTTGAGGAGTGATCTAGTGTTGCAGTGGACCGTAATAGCTTGCACAATTCATCTTCTTAACAATCTACTATTCTGGAGGAAGTAGCAGCTCTCCAATTTTACCACAAGAGGCTACCTCCCTTAACAGCTCATACAAAATCCCATGATATAATTGCACATTTGCCATATTGTACTGAACGAGACCACTGCTGCCGATTAAGGTCTATTTTTGTATTTGCCAGAGAGCCATAAAGAGCTCCGGGGGGGACGGTGGAGCCATTTACGATGACTTGCAGTTTCATCTCTTAATGATAATAATTCTCACTCACTTTCACAGACAACACACAGACATCTAGCAACCTTCGTTAAGTGCAATTAGCTTCCTGTTCACGATTTTTATGTTAAGGGGAATTAAGGTCTTACATGATAATAATCACACTATTTGTGCACTCACTCCTATAAGGCGAATAGATTCTAACACCTCTGACGATTGATAGTGGATAACAACCAGGACAACACGAGTAACAGCTTTCGTTTAGGATATCATAGAGTCCCACTTGTGCACACACACAAACACACACATAAGATGTATGCTAGACAAGGGAACGTTAGGTAGGAACAGGAGACTTAAAGGATGCAGCACACAGCTTCCGTTTATACAACTAAACACGTGAGAGTCACCGAGTCTTGCATGGATCGGGAAGGGAAAGCTCAAGGTGTTGACACTTAGTGTGTGTACCGTGTATGATAATCGTGATAATCATACACAGATCAAAGACTGCAGTAATGGGAACTGAAAATAAAGCAGGTCATGGTCTGTGACAGATGGTTCTTCCTTGGGAGTAAACCATTCCGGTTTCCAAAGGCTAAAAATGATTTCAACTAACCCAAAAACAAAATTTTGAGTCGTCGATAACTCGCATTAAACAAGGGGTTTCGGAAACCCCAAACCTCCGCCAAGGCTGAGCATCCCGTAACTATATACAACGACTAGAATCTCCCCTACAATGATTAAGAGTATAATATACAGTCTCACCAACGTTTCACTCATGTTATCAATTATAAAGTTGAGAAAGGTTAAAGGTACTACCAACAATATATTTCACCCCATTCTTAACTTCTTGTGAGTCTCGAGGACCAAAATTGGTATAATATTTAGAAAAATACCACACACAACGTTTTGCATAATCCTTCAAACAAACAGACATACAAACAATCAAACAAACAAACCAGATAACAATGCATAACCTCCTGGCAAATGTAAAAATCACAAGTAAATAATAATATCTTCCAAGTATTGAGTTTAGAATTTTGAATCCAAGTACAAGATGTTGAGAGATTATGACTGTACTGTATCTCGTGTTTTGAGAGGATATGTATGTATGTCTCGTGTATGTATTAAGAGAATTTGAATCTCGTATGCTTATCATCCCCAGTTCCTCAAGTAGGCATCATTCATACAGCTGACTTTCACTTTCACGCACCTCCCACGTATGAGTGATGACACCAGGAACTACTAAGAAGGGAAACGCAGCTCACCATGGGACGCAAAAAGTTCGTTCCTTCAGCCAGCCACAGATAACCAAAACCACCGACCGACAAAACAAGAAAGGGTATAATATGGCGAATTGTGTTTTGTCGCTGCAACCACAGAGAATTCAGTCATATTGTGGTTAGTTGAGGGCTTGAACTCTTGTGCACCATAGAACAATTTTACATTCAGGGCTTGTGGGGTAATCTCGTACTGGTAAATTGAAGCTGATTTATCCCTCCTAACAATGCTAAAAAAAAAAAAAAAAAAAATTGATCCCCTTACTCGTTATGTTAAAGATTGGTGTTTCCTTGCGTAGTTTGTAGGAATCCACCGTCCTCCTCCAAATCTTCCACTGGAGAAAAAAAATAACACACACACGATAATGAAAACTTGGTATACTTCTCAGGAATTCAGTTTAATTAGGAAGTCGTTTCTTCTTCTTGAATTGGAGTTTACGAAGCCTCTGTAAAATGCAAGAAAACAGATCTCATTTTCGTATACTAAAGTGGTCTGTTTCATGGCATAGTTTGGAAAGTCAATCAGTATAACCTCCAATTCACCCAATGGAAATATAACCCTAGGCTTAAGGGTTCTTCAGTATTCAGTAGATGTTGTTTTGTGGTACAATATGGAGTAATTCGCAGTCTCCAATTCGCTGACATCAAAAGTTTCGCAACGAGTTCCTGGTGGCGTGGTCACTGACTTTTCCCAGTGACTGCACATGTGTTTACTCTGGGGGGTGAAGGAGGGGGAACACATACAGCTGTGTACTTCTCTCTTCCCTGTATAACCTGTGTGTGTGAGTGAGCCTGTGTGGTCTTTTATACATATAAACACATGCAGTATATTCATGTGTAAATTTATACTGTACGTATGTGTGCGTGTGTTTGTCTATGCAACCACACTCTCTCTAATATCAGTCATTATAACTCGTGTTCTTACCTTTGTACTGTAGTCATTCTTACTCATTCATGTTTGTTATTACGTCTATTTATTATTATCTATATAGTATACTGTAATTTTCAGTACCTTAGGCTTATTATTTCTTTTCTATACATAAATAAAGATGATAATTTTCTGCATCTTTTAACACAAACCGATACAGATTAAGGAATCCGTGAGAGACGCTACCCTGTAATATCTTCCATTACGTGTTAACAATATATTAACTTTTTTCCTCTTTCCTGTACCAGAAAAGTTCGTGTTTTTAGGAACCACTAAACATCACGATCTCTGTAACAAATATGAATATATATATTTCATAACCACAGTAACTGAATTCGATAAGAGAGAGAGAGAGAGAGAGAGAGAGAGAGAGAGAGAGAGAGAGAGAGAGAGAGAGAGAGAGAGAGAGAAATAACAGGGAGTGTTGTAGAATGTATGTAACAGAAGCAGTGATGACACAAACACAGAGTACTATTACAGCAAGCATTAGGTTACTTCATCAAAAGCAGGTCTGTGTTATATTTCTCAGAATTACTAGATAACACTTTACTGTTAACAAGGTGCAACACTGCTCTACTCATAGACACCTAACTACCTGATTTTTTTTCTACGTCAAAATATAAAAACAGTAAATGGTTAAGAACACCGTATTTTTGCAAGAACAGTGAGCAGTGAAAGGTATGAGTGAATGCAATTATCATCTAGCTTGTACTTGATTGCTACCACTATCAATATAAACAAGGTGAGGTTATTGAATAGTTACACACAAGTTCTTGATTTCGATAAAGGGAGTTGCTGTGGTCTCAATCTCTCTTAACAGTTTGTAGGTGACAGGACGTATTTTATATCATTTAAAATAACATTGTATCACTTTGTAAAACTATGTAACGCTTGTACAGATGAAGGAGACTAGTTTATACCAAGTAATCTCTAGATAAGTACCCGATAATGAGAAGCAACACACACACACACACACACACACAGAGAGAGAGAGAGAGAGAGAGAGAGAGAGAGAGAGAGAGAGAGAGAGAGAGAGAGAGAACACACACCACCAGCAGCACACCACCTACCTCAAGCTAACCTCAGTCTGTGGTGTCGTAGGAGAGACTGGCTATCTATCTACTCCTTGGCTCCTGCTGCTCCTTTCCCCCACCCCCACCCCACCCCCCACACACAAACACACAGGATCTATCTTCCCACCCCACATGTGCTGCAATCCCTACCATTAACTGCCTCCACCAAGGGGGAAGGGGGAGACGGAAAGTCGTGAAGGGTTTTGCTCTTGCTTTCTGTAATTATTCTCAAGTATCGCATTTTTTGCCCCCTCGTTGTGGGAGCTCAAACAATATAAGTTAGCGAAAATGAGATTAACTTTACAATCAAGTCTGGTAAAAGGTTAACCACTGCTGTATACATGAAGTGGATTTTGTATGTTGTTTATAGAGGTTTAATGATTGAAGTTAATTTTCAACATTTCGAAAAGTTAATGTGTAGGTGAAAGTTGTATTTTTCCATGCTCATTATTTCATTAACATGGATTAACTCAATGATCTCTCACGGAAACTCCCCTTAAGTGCTGACCAAGATAAAATATTTTAAAATAATCGATAGCGTTAATGTAAATCTATGAATATTAGAATCCCTTCACATTAGAATGTTGTCCCACAAGTTGAATAACACTGCATCTGCAGTGCCCATTCATCTTTTAGTTTAATTGTTTTGGTGTTTTATAACGGAAATTTGACTAGAGGAAATCGTCAGTCTTTTAATAATGCAATTTTCTCTATATATTAGCCTTTGAAGATGACAATGTGAACATGTAGTATACGTGTGGTCCCACCAATAAAGAAGCTGCTGGTAACCTTATACTAGTTGTTCTCTTCTTACTGAGGATTCCCTTCCCTAAGAACATCCCTATTTCCGAGCTGCCCTTTAGTACCGAGCTGGATTAGATTTCTCTCATTTATCAAAGCAAAACTGTTGGAATAGTAATGAATATGAGAGTTATTAATATGCTTGGCTTACCCTTGTGTGTATTGAAACTTTGCAAGTATATACCTGAACCAGCAGTCCTCAACAATGCTATCTTCTCATTAGATTTCTTCTTCACTAAATCTGGTCAATAAAGAACTACATATTAGATGTTGAACTTGACTTGTGGTTGACCTCTATGCTGAGCTATGTAAGGTAACTTTAATGGTGTCCAATAGAAATTAATGAACTCCTCCGAGAGAGACCGTGCAGGTCAATATATGCTAGCTCTTTATTTTCAAACTAAGGTAAAAAATGAAAACATATTGGGTTTCCAAATTGTATTGATGATGGCAAATGAACAATGAAGTGCCCAATTCGATCTTGACTATAAATATTGTGGTTTCCTATCTAGTTTTGATAATATACTTTCTTTTCATGACAAATGCATTAGCTACATATTCCTTATTTCTTTATAGGACATTATCACAGCTATCAATATATTTTTGATAATTTGGCTATTTTTAGGCACAAAACATTGAAGCAACATGTTAGCAAGTTTTGATGACGCGTTTGCAGATAAAGCTTGGAAGTGGGTCAACAATCATATCAGGAAACATAATACAGATGAGGACAATACTGCACAACGATGGTATGAGAATAATGTCACTAATTACACATCATTTAATTACACAAACAATTTTCATCTGAGAATAATAGTTGGTTTGATTACAACAAGGAAGCATATCTGAGAATATTATATGGTTTGATTATTATTTTCGAGACACTACCAGGAGCATTGCAAGACTAGTGTACTTTACTGCCTGATCACCAGATATTCTCGTCTCCTTCAAGTTGCCCTGTGTTCTACTTTTAGTTCCATTATTTCTTCTTTTATCTACAAATTGTGGAATCTAGATAAAGCTATAAAGGTGCACTACAAAATACACCTTCAGATATGGAAGACTCTTGTACCTTGAGGAGGTAACATAGTGTTGGCAAAATCAAAACAAGTGATTCCTCCAAACTATGTTCAAGAAACAGACTAGTTGGTTATAGTTATCTGTTTCCGGGCATAGTTCGGAAGAATCGGTAGCCTCTATTGTGTACAGCCTGCCATACTCTCCCGAGGGCCACTACAGGGTTGTCAACTTTCGCCGAGACAGTGAGGCGAATTACAACTTGTAGTTCAGGGTAACTGTGTCAACGATAACTGAGAGTGATGTAGTGGCTCCCATAAAGAAATCAAGTCAATGATAAACAAAACAGTATATCACATTAGGTCAATACAGGTCACAGAACAAACATATGTTGGTTAAAGCTCTTCCTCAGATAGTGATATCAGCAAAACATACACACTATTTCTAGTGACTAAAGAAAGTTATTTCAGCTGCAGCACATGGATCTTGCAGCAGACGGATCTTACCTTCAGTGTTTTGAATAACATTTGCATAACATTTGAATAACATTTGATAATGATACAAACATAAGAACCTCAAGATGAAGCCACGAATTTTATATATGTATTTTGTAAAAAGATTGGTGTAATTATCGAATCGAAAACAAAATATAATAACGTTTGATAATTACATTAGCTGCCATAGGGTTATCACTACAACTGTGAATGAATCATAATGATTATTCTGTTTATATCTTTCTGAAATCGTGCAGTAAGATGAAAATAACTGATAAAAAAGTAACAATCCTAACTTTACCCACTTCACCTGGAAAGGGTTACTACCAATATATCCTTCAATACATGATTATGGCGAGTCAGGAGAGAACAACATCATACAAACATAGTAAAAAAATAAAACACACAGCTTGCATGGCACACAAACAAAGGTCTCAAAGCAAGCAAGCAAAGCGGAGGAGAAGGATAAACAAAAGCACGTGTGATAAATGCGTTGGCGAGCTTCGTGATAGAGAGCCTCAAGGTCACCCAAGCTATAGTGAAGAAGTTTCCGAGTGTTGCATTCACCCACCAATTCGAGACTTTTCTAACAGGATACCAGAACATTCAGAACAGATTTACACACACACACACACATGCACACACATTGATGCCATTATTTTTCTTTTCCAGGGCGTTGTTGTCTAAGCAAGCTCCTTTTTTTTTTCCATCACATTTCAGCGGAAGTTGTTGAATGGGAATCTATTGGGGAAGCCGAAGACTGGAGGGAAGTGGAAGCGCTGTTGGCCGAAGATGGCTTGTTGTTGACGGAAAAGGTCCTCCTGTAGTCGCTGTTGTTGACGGAACACCTGCCAAGGAACAGTAGTTAGTTTTATACTTTCGTTTGGTTTACTTTGTTTGCTATGATAGTCCAAAATACTTTTACGTATATATTGATTGATTGTATGATATGGTATTCCAAGAACAATTCTTTTGGGTGTTTATTTATTAAACATTCGTGGAACAAAGTATGTGATCACCATTGACAGCGTAACTGGCAACAATCCCAAAAGTAAACACGTTATTGGTTGTGGTGTTCAGATACTTGGATTTCCTTACTGTATTTATGTCATATATATTTCATTCGGGAGTCAAATATTATAAGAAAAGGGAAGCAAAGAGACAAAAAAAAAAAAACGAAAGGAATAGAAAAAACAACGGAGAATGATCAGTTAGTCAAGAAGGAAGAGAAGAAAAAGGAGAACGAGTGAAGAGAGGCAAATAGACCTGATTCTGAGCGTGTAGAATGTCCTGCTGCACGTTCTGTGAGACGGCCTTCACCGCCTCCCTACAGGCTCGTAGCTCTGCCCTCGGGTCCTGTGACAACCCCTGGTCAGACGCCGCCTCTACCTGACCGTCTGGGGTCTCCCGGAATTTGATCTGAAATGGGAATGTGATTAGTAATTTATGGACAATTCAAACCTCAATAATAGAGCTGGTGTTTGTCACTGTGTAGCCATATATAGCTCATTAAACCACACAGACACACACACACACACACACACATTGCAGCGTGCGAACTGCATGTGTTTACTTAGCTACATTAATGCAGGATTAAAAGTAATGCATGACGGACATTTTCAGTGGTGTGCTGTTGTGAATAATAGCTTACATAAAAAAATAAAATAAACATAAATTATACGTCTGAATTTCGAATCATCTGCCGCTCCAGTGTCTTATTTCCAACTCTGTTTCTTGTCCTAATGTTGGAACTCGGTATTTATCGTGGTCTCAAGCGATTCAAAGCACATCCGAACACAGGCTTTGGTTCAGGGCAGGAGTCAGGAGCTTCATTCGAGTGTCTAACATCCGAGTAGTGAGTGTTTTTTTTTTGTTATATATATATACAGGGTTATTCAAAACTACATTTACAAAATGACAGGGTAAAGTCCTGACATGATGTTAAACATATTTCCATATGTAATTTTCAAACATTTAAAAAGTTATTGACAGACATGAAAGCCAAATCCATTACCGTGGGCGAATGATCGAACACTTCTAAAATTAACTCCCCCCCCCCCCCCACAGCACCCCATGTTCTCTCTCGGGTAGACGAGGGAACTTAATACAACGTATGAAGCAATAAACCCTTATCGATCACGGGTATTGTTTTGTGGTCGAGTTACACTTACCGAGTGATACGTGTAGATGCCAGGGCGGTATTACTAACTTATCTGACATTACAAGAAACACGAAGCCTTGGGATCGATTAAAAGCCAACGGATCTGTTTGAATCCCATGATCGATAAGTGTTTCATTGCTTCATACGTTTTAAAACTTGCCTCGTCCACTTAAGAGAGAGCAGGGGATGAGGTGGGGGTAGGTGTTAATTTTAAAGCGTTCGATCGTTCGCCCACGGCAATGGATTTGGCTTTCATGTGTGTAATTAACTTTTTAAATTTTTGAAAATTACATATGGAAATATGTTTAACATCATGTCAGGACTTTACCCTGTCTTTTTGTAAATGTAGTTTTGAATAACCCTGTATATATATCTCAACCTCGGGACTGTAGGCTATCAGTAGCCCGTGACTCTTGCGAGGCCCCGAGATTATTGGGTGTCGCACTATAGATGAGACAGTGGAGCTTCGTGATGATGTTGGTACCGTAGCTTCTCTTCTACCCCACTAGATGACGACACCTTATTTATACACGTCACTATCAGGGGAGAGCAGCTACACCGTCACTCACAGCATCTTCTATGTTGTAAGCTGACGACGATGTAGGGGAGTGTTTGTTCCGAGATGCACACTAAGCTCTACACCACACACACACAAACATACACACTACACCAAATGCATCCCCATACATGCACACACACAGTACACACACTTTGTAGACAGCCTTGTTTAGTTCCATTGTCGTAGTGACCAAAATGAAATGGATAGGCTTGAAGTCCAAGAAACTTAACTAACTAACAAAGCTTTAAGGACGGAATCTGTGTCGTAATCCCAAAACGTCCATCGATCGAGTGAGAAAATGGCTGAAGATCGGGTTTGTTGTTTTTGGGTTACATTACGATGGTCTGTGGAGTGTCACGTTCGCATATCAATAGTGCCTGTGGTCTGTGGAATAAGAGGCGTTCGGTTATGCGTCATCAAGTCCTTCGGGTCTGACTCGGAATCACAACCCATCCATCAGTCCCAGTGTTATGCAGAGAGGTCTATACCCATCACCAGAGGTCCTTCATTTGGTGAGTACAACAATACTACATTTTATTTTAACCTGGTGAAAATGTACTGGCTTTCCCATGAAAATTTCTTGACCTTTCCGGTGAATATAATGCAATCCAAGACAAAAATCACTTACAAAATTTACTAAACTATAGGCACTTATCTTCAAAATTTTCAGCACTTTATTGTACGCGAAATGTGCAACTAATGTCATAGTACTTAGATGATCAGTACATTTTCGCCAGGATTAATAAACGTACTAAGCATTTATATTATATTTATGAATGTCTATTATCACTGCGTGTAGTATAATAATATTGGTGTACTGTTCGTTCCACCAGCCGGCATCTCGTTCATTGATTTGCTTGCAGCATCTCGTCTCTTTATATTGTGTTCCTTCCAATTTCCCCACGGCTGTTCCCTCCAGCTCTTCCTCTCTGAGCTCATCCTCATCGACTCCTTTCCCCACACACCGTTTCTTCTTCCTTTTCTCTTTTCTTTCTATTCCTCTCTCTTGCTTAACATTAATAAGCCCCTTTCCTACCTTTTCCATAATTATTTCAGCTGCCATCTGAGGTATAGTCGTGGTCAATAATAATCATCCACATTGGAGTGACTCATGTAAAAGTTTTATAGTTTCCCTCTGTTGGTTAGCTGGGAAATTTTCCAGTAAATAGGTTAATTACCATCTTCTAAACTACTTCAAACAGCTACTCACTATTCAAAATAATAACATCATATAAGAACGTGAAAACATTAGACATCAATTTGTTTGAGTTACCCATATGTAGATGATTATTATTGACCACAACTGTACTTCCTACCCTCACTATTGCCCTCCTCCATTACCCCAACCACAAACACTCCTTAACCAACCCCCCTCCATTATTGGCTGGCATCTTGTTAAACCCCCTAAATTGCCTTTCTTACGTTTCTACCCCATCACTCCTAGCTTATCTTTTACACCTTATTTCTCGTCCTCTAGCTCTCCAATTCCAACTTTCCCTTTCACCCTGACACTCTCCCTTTTACGTTAACCACTATAGACTTTCCCTTCACCCTGCCTGACCCTCCCTTACCCTTACATGACCCTCCCTTCCTCTTACTTGACCCTCCCTTCCTCTTACCTGACCCTCCCTTCCTCTTACCTGACCCTCCCTTCCCCTTACCTAACCCTAACTTTCCCTTACCTGACCCTCCCTTCCCATTACCTAACCCTCCCTTCCCCCTTACCTGACCCTCCCTTCCCTTTCCTTGCCCAACCCTTACTTCCCCTTACCTGACCCTCCCTTCCCTTTCCTTGCACACCTCACCTTGACGGACTGGCCCTGAGCGTTGAGGTAGGCACACTCGCCGGTGGTGACCCCGTACTCGTCAGTGCTGATGCTCTGAGCCGCTCCAGAGCCACACCCACCCTCAGTACAGGCGGTGGACACGAACGCATGCTGGCCGGCCCCTAGTTGGACCATCACCAGCACTACCACCAACACCAACCCGGTTACTCTCAGTGCTCCCTCACACACCATCTGTATAGGGAAGGAAAGGAATTAATAGAGGGATCTTTCGGTTGATTGATATGTAGATGAATGAGTGATTATTTGGTTGATAATTAAGTAGTGTAGATCATGGATAAGTGGGGATATTTTCACGAGTTACACTTGTTTTTTATTTTGGATTAGGATTATATATTTGTAATCTCTTCTCGTTAACTACATTCATATTTTGTTGCGGTAAATCAGTCGTACTCTGAGAAATAATGCCTGACTAAATTCAATGGAAATCTGTAGTTCGATGGCAAACATAAACCCGGATACAGATATTTATCGTGCTCTCCCTCTCTCTCTCTCTCTCTCTCTCTCTCTCTCTCTCTCTCTCTCTCTCTCTCTCTCTCTCTCTCCAAATATTACATCCCTCGAAATGATGACGATCTAAATTTTGTTCATAACTTTTTCTGGTAATGTTGGTATAAATGTAACCAACCGTATAATATATATTGACAAGTGGCCGGCAAAATGTCGATAATTTTCTAATTCTGGGTATGGGGAAGGGGAAGGACATCACTGTTCTGCACGATGGGTGATACTGCAATATATACCATAGTAATGCTATACACGGTAGACAGTTTTAGTTTACAGTATTCATTATAAGCCCACAGAAAGTCCAGCTAATAAAGCGTATTCATGTAAAGGGAAATAATACAAGTTGGCAAGTTTTGTAAGCAACTGATCCCTCCAAAATTATTCCAGAAACAGGCTATATCAATTAAGTACAGTTCTCGTGTTTCTTAGCATAGTTTACTTTAAATGAACGAATGGCCACCGGTATGCTAAAAGTTTATTTATTACTCCCTGAGACAACGACTGACGACTCTTGTATTATCCTTTGACTTTAATTAATTTTGTCTTCTGGTATGATGGAGGCACTACTGACGTTCTATGGTAAAAAAGCACGTTATTTATCATATGAATCTCATATGGTCATAATGGAGGAATGCTGATTTTTCCTGATTATGCCAAGAACCATAACATTTTTTATGGTATATAATGTAAAGAGAGACGAAATCCACTCCTCAGAAACCGATCGGCAGGAATGTGGTTTTTCGGTACATGATTTTATCTATATTTCAAGTGTTACACGTCCCATTAACACTTCGTAGAATAATTTTTGGTCTCGACACTTAGAGGAATGTCAAACTCTTCAGACAAGGGGCGGTCCTGTTCAAGCCTCTTCCCAGATCGTCTATTAAATATTAGCAGAGTCCCGCCAGACGCTTTATTTATGTCACTGGGAAAAGTCCCGTTGTCATGCAAGAACCAAACAAGGCGCAGCAACCAGACGATAGATACGACGCAGTTGTTTCCAGCAAAAGCCAGGCTCCAGCGAACTTGGCAACTCATTCACTCACTCACTCTCACTCTCTCCCACCCCAAAGTGACCTTGGCTGCTCGTCCAGGCATTCGGTAGGTAGGGAGGAACGTAGATAAGGGGTGACAGGGAGGAAGGGAAGTTAAGAGAAGTGGAGTATGGAAATGAGTATTGGAATTTGGAGGTGGTGATGATGGATGGGTGATAAAATTAATGAGGAGAGAAGGGTTGGTGAGTGATGAGGATTGGGTGGGTTAGTGATGAGGATTGAGGGGTGAGTGGGTGTATAAGGAGTGGATAAATGATGATGAGTGAGGTATGGGTGGGTAATGAGGAAAAATGGATGGTTGTATGAAGTGTGATGACGGTGGTATTTATCATTCTGACTACTTGATAATTACATGAACTGATTGGAAACCACAAATAACAGTGCAACAAATACTCATATTAATTTAAAAAAAAAAATTATAACATGCTTTGAAAGACGAAAAAAAAAAAAAAAAATAAAGTGTGAAAGTTGACACAGATGAACTAAGGAGGGAAGGGACATCAAAATAGGCCTACCAAAAGGGTGTAATCTCTCGTGGGCGTGATGGGTGGCTACTGATTCCTCACTGATTAATTAATATGCCAGGAGGGAAGAACAAGTATTGGAGTGGGAAGGAGAGAAGTCGAACTGGTGAAAGGAGGTAGAATGGATTGAGTGGATGGGAGATAGGGATGACTTTTGGAATGCTTGGAGGGAGGGAGGGAGGGAGGGAGGACGTGTTGCCAGGGAGGGAGGGAGGGAGGGCAGGTGGGATGAATATGAAGTGATGGTGAATGATTGGTAGAAGGGAAGGACAAGTGAAACGGGATAGGATGCTGTTTATAAGTTGGCAGCTAAATAAAAGGGATCATGTACTGTACTTTGGGTGACCTGGAGAAGAGAGGGCGAATAAAAAAACTAAAAAAAAACTAGCAAAGTCCAAGTGTACAATATATACAGTACTTGTCCAAAGAGAAATTCACGTAATGAACATCACACGTAAACAACTCCATGGTTCTCGTGGGAACTCGTGATGAAGTTATGCTCCAGGAACACGCTAACTAAGGGTGATTAAAACCATGCCAGATACTACACTCATTGAACTTAACCATTGCACTGAGTTCTGGTGGCAACGTATTATTGAGTCTAACGTCTATTCTGTACGTGACTAAGTCTTAACATTTGTATACTTGTCTCACCCGAGTGGAAACAAGAATGCGTCGGTCTCATCCTGCTCACCTATGTTCTTATCTCTCTCTCTCTCTCTCTCTCTCTCTCTCTCTCTCTCTCTCTCTCTCTCTCTCTCTCTCTCTCATTATGCCTTTGTCATGTACGGTGGTACATCACGGAAAAGTTAGACCTCCAGCCACAAAGGGGAAAATTTGGGTCAGTGAATCGTAAGTTATTTTTTCTGTTCCTACTTTTTCTGACTGACGAGTATAATTTTTTCTATGCTAATGTATGCGAATTTAATTTTATTCATCTGTATTTTCTATGCATTCATTCATTAACTCTTTAATTGATAAAAAGAGATAGAAATTTGTGCCTTCCAATACTTGCTGTAAAATGTTTCTTTATAAATAGACTACTATAATATATGTACTAAACGATCAATTGAGTAAGGTAATAGTGGACTTATAGTGAATTCATGAGACAAAGAGAGACAACCTTTTGACATACGAGGCAGACCTTGACAACAGCTCTACCCCAACACCCATGTCATTAGTATTGTACACCAACATAATTACATTTGTTTTTATTCTCTATTGTATTCCCTCGTATGTTATATAGTGTGTCTGCTTTTGAGGGAGCATAAGGGATGTAGGGTGTAGGGACTTCATTTTTTTTTATTATTCCTTTAGGTTTAGGGGATGGTATACGTCAACAAATTGGAGGGCTGCTGATTCCACCAAACCCTGCCAGGAAACAGAATTCCTCAGTATACAAGTAAGGAAATTGTTTGATATCATAGTTTGGAGGAATCAGTTGTCCTTCACTCTGACTGCAAGAGAATTTCCATCTAAATTATTGTATATATATATATATATATATATCACAGGCTGTCAGTAGCCTGTGATTCTTGCGTGACGTCTAGATTTTTTAGTAAAATTACGAGGTGTTGTGTGCTTCACGTGTGTCGCACTAGACTAGATGGAGACATTGGAGCTTCATGGTGTTAGTTGCTTCTTTTCTGACCCATTAAATGACGACACCATATTTATTCACGTAACTATCGTATTTATAAACGTAACTATCTATTGAGGGCAGCTATACCGTCACTCAAACAATTTTTGATTATGATCAGGCATCTTTTGTGCTATGGGAAGGTGACGATATAGTGGGTATATTCTTGACGCGTCGGTGTAGCCAGGATACCGGGTACTTACAGAACAGTAAGAACAATCAGATCACCTCGGAAGAAAAAAATCGTTTGGACTCGTTCCTGGGCCCTTGGGATTCGTAGTCTGTCGCGTGGACCGGTGTTGCAAATTGAAATCTACCTTTTATATATATATATATATATATATATATATATATATATATATATATATATATATATATATATATATATATATATATATATATATATATATATATATATATATATATATATATTAATAAGCTTTCCTTCTACTAACATCGAAATTTTGGCTGGTAAGACACTGGGACGTGAGAGAAAGGATTATAACACGCATGAGTGTACGACAACTATGGCAAATTTTCTTTCTAATTATTATTTTTTATGTCTTCACGATGATGTGGTTGACTGTGAGTGTGAAGCTCTCATAGACGGTAAAGCATGACTGAATAGCAAGATATAAGAGTAACAAAAGACAGTAATGTAACTATAGGGTTGATGAGTAAGGTAACCGAAAGGAAAAATTAGTGCTTTGAGTGTCTTTGTTTCGATGCGTCGCGGTGTATGTTGTTTGTCAGAATAATTATATGAAAAAAAAAAAAACACACACACACACAACACTGTCCAACAAATTATATAAGAGGTAATTTTACTAGTCGTTTTCTGGCTGAATGAAATCGCCTGCCAACATTCTGAATATAATGACAACAAGGACACAACACTAACGCAGACAAAGATGACCATAGCCATTATGACAGTGAAAGTACCATATATTTATTCGTCTGTGGAATTGTTAAACATCTGGCGTTAGTTAAACTTACTGTAAGTTTTGTAAGCAAATGTACAGTCGACCTCAGGAATTCGTATACACCACAGTGACATCAAGGGTTCGTAACAACTAGAAAATTTAGTACATTAATTAATTTCCTAACACCAAACATCTCTAGTAATGTTATTTGACTAATACTTGAATCAGTCAGCAGAATAATCCATACAGTATGTGCAGAATAAAAACCCCTTTTAACCAATGTCCTGTGTACGAATTCCTGTGGCCGACTGTACGAGGATGCAAGGACAACTGTGGGAGCGAAAGATTAAAAAAGATCAGGAAATTAATTATGACTAAACTGAGGCAAGGTTAGATTAATTGTATCATGTCCCCGGGTCGTGGTTGACTCTCTCTCGTCAATATATTTATCAGTATTAATTAAAGGGGTACCGTACCGTGTTCTAGTCTTATTATAGTGGTTCATCATTTTGTTTAAGGGGAGACTATCTTGGTATATTTTTGTAATTGTTTACATATATTTATTCATTTTAATATCCCTTCATATATCAAATAACTTCGTGGCCTTTAGCGGCAACGTTCCCCAGAGTTTTGGGGCTTGTACTAAAGGTAAATAAAGAACTTAAAAAAAAAATAAGTTTACTGATTCCACCGCCAAACTTTACCTCGAAACGGATCCCTAATTAGTAACAATGAGGTCGTCTGATTTGTGGTATAGTTTGGAGGAATCATAACCCCTCCAATTCACCAACAAAATATTCTCACGTTTATCCATTTTTGCGTGAAACAATCCGACTGGTGGGTAATGATGAGTGCTTCAGACGGTATAGTTTCGCTTTGTTATACAGACTACCAGACATCAAAATTTAGGAAAATATATGTAATTATTAATAAAAGGGGCAGAACAGTGTCTGAAAAATTGGGGCAAAATGATTCCCCTAAAGTATTCCAAGCAACATTACTGACCTTGTTTCCTGGCACAGTTTGGAGGAATCAAGACACTGTAATGTGTTGTATGTTAAGTTTGTGACCTTTTTCCCCTTAACGTTATAATTTCTAGCATAAAAAGAGCTTTCTGAAGTTTATCCAAGTACAATCATAGTTAATTTTTATACTTTATCGACCACTAGCTTTTAGTTCTTCAACTGTCCCTCTTTTCTTTTTATTTCCTTCCTGCTTGCTGTCTCACCTCTCTATCATCGTTTTCTGGCTCTAAATGACCTCTCTGTTTCGGCGCCTAATATCAATCAATCAATCAACTTTAACGAGGGCATGATTTTGGTAATGAAGCGGAGGCCTATCATTCCTCCAAACTGTACCACGAAACAGCGCATACACTGAGAAAGATTGTTTAGCCACACAGCTTGCATGGATGAATCAGTGGGATCCGATTCCACAAGACATGATTCCCATAACCAGGGAGTTGAATCACCTTTGCGTTAGAGTATCAGTCTACTCACTAATTATGTCATGTCTGAAAGCTGAGGGACTTATTATTATCATGTCTGAAATATTATGAACAACACATTAATAAGTCTGAAATATTATGAGCGACTTATTATTATCAAGTCTGAAATATTATGAGCGATTTATTACTATCAAGTCTGAAATATTATGTACGAGTTATTATTATCAAGTCTGAAATGTTATGAACGAGTTATTATTATGAAGACTGAAATACTGTATGAGCGACGTATTATTGTTATGCATTACACTACTCTACTCATGACCTTCAATGAATCAGTCCGTTTTTGCTTTTAGAATTGCCTTAATAATAACAACTCTGCAACAATATATTAGATGGTGTTCCGTTGAGTACGTGAATGTGAAGGGTGTTGAATCCTCCAAATTATATATCACAAACGTATATAATTATAGTGTGTTGTGTTTTATATCATACTCTGAAGAAACAAAACCTGATCAATCCATCTCTCCCACTACATAATTATATTCCTTCCCGCTTAAATTAATGGAAACCTTTAGTAAATTGGAATGGTGAGTGACTGGCCTGAGTGTGTCATGGTTTGTGTGTGTGTGTGTGTAACGTGTGGGATACCGAGGGAAGTGAAAGTGGGAGTCATAGGGGAGGGTGGGAGTGAGTGAGGGAGTGATGGAAGACTGACGTGCATGGTGAATGTGGAAGATGAGATGGGAGTTTTTTTGAGTGGTGAGGGAATATGAAAGGATGATGATGATGATGCTTTTAGTAAGTGATGTGAGTGATGATAATGATATGAGTGATATTAGTGGTGGTGACGAGTGACATGAGTGAGGATGGTGACATGAGTGATGATGATGACATGAGTGATGATGATGACATGAGTGATGATGGTGATATGAGTGATAATATTGATGGTGACATGAGTGATAATGATGACATGAGTGATGATGGTGATATGAGTGATGATGATGACATGAGTGACGATGGTGACATGAGTGATAATATTGATGGTGACATGAGTGATGATGGTGACATGAGTTACGATGGTGATATGAGTGACGATGGTGACATGAGTGATGATGGTGACATGAGTGATAATATTGATGGTGACATGAGTGATAATGATGACATGAGTGATGATGGTGATATGAGTGATGATGATGACATGAGTGACGATGATGACATTAGTTACGATGATATGAATGATGGTGGTGACATGAGTGATGATGGTGATATGAGTGATGATGTTGACATAAGTGATGATGGTGATGATGATGGACAATGACACTGGGCTGTAGAGGCATTAACTGTTATCACTGACATTAACTAACACAGTAATTATATTTTATGCATTTTACCTTATCAGTAATTTTTTTTCAGTATTTTTCTTAGCTGTGAAAAAGAATCAGGGTGCTTGTTATATGTGGGATTATCCACTGTTTATTAATTTCCCCGAATCATTGAAATATTCTTTCGTTTACTTCATAATGTAATCTCTGGAAAGACATAATTAAGTCCTCATATTATTACCAAATCGTCAGAAGCGTTTCCTCGCCTTCCCCCGATTGGTTTATTTCTAAGATAACCCGTTTTATATTTTAAACTTCATGCCCTGGGAATTAACTATTGGTATCAATTGCCAGGTAAAAGCTAGTTTAAAAGCTACGTCAGGAATACAGAAGTAGGCAGTTCAGAAGACGATGGTGTGTGTGGGAGTGCTGAAGGCCTAGTGCGGACACACACACACACACACACACACACACACACACACCTTATGCTAATACATTGCCACATAAAGTAAGGTAAATTATGTAAGTTAGAGAGGAAACTTGGCTGCCGCTGGGGATTTGACTCATATATTGCACTTGTACTTTCCTCATAGTCATAATTATTTTAAGTGTCAGTGGTTTCTACTCATGTGAATATAATCGTCTGGAGTCAACTTTGATGTAAGTCAAGACGACACTGTTGAAGATTTAAAATTTAGTGTCTGTAGTTGTTATTTAGCATAGTAAAATTGTCTATAGTAAGTATGCATTCACACAAGAGGCCCTTAAGAAATTGTTTACCATATATATATATATATATATATATATATATATATATATATATATATATATATATATATATATATATATATATATATATATATATATATATATATATATATATATATATATTTATTTATTTATTTATTTATTTATTTATTTATTTCAAGTCATTATGCACGAAAGGGTATTTAATTATCAAGACGGTGATTCTTTCTCAAAGTTCAAATCAATGATCGTTTCAAGGCAGGCAAAAAATTGGTAATGGAGAAATTTGTGCACAAATTTTCATGGTATAGAAATTCAACAATTTGCAATTCCTCTGAACAGCGAATAATTTTTCTGACATCAGAATCATCCCGTTCAGTTCCCATGACGACTAAAGGTTCGCTCAGGGATATCATGCAGCTTTAATCCAGAGAGGGAAAGCCTTTGTTAAGGACCCCGTGAATTTGTGGGTGAAATGGAGGCTACTGATTTTTCCTGACTGCCACGAAACAAACTCTTCATCAGTGTGGGTGCTGTGGTTTAGTGTCAATGTTTGGAGAACTAAGTAACCCACAAATTATCTGGCTATAACACAAGCTGCTTCAATATGGGGCCGGCGTTGATGTTGGCGTTCTAGAGTCCAAAGATTCCCCCCGATTCCAAACTTTATCGCAAATGAACTAAAGTAAACTGAGGCAACATAATATCCAGACACAGCTTAAGTGAATCAGTGCCTCAGTGGCCTTTTAAATCAGACCACAGGAGCCCTAAGAGGATCAGGAATTTATACGCGAATAAAAAGCGACTGATTCCACCACATAATGCCACAAAACAGAATATATACAGAGGGAGGCTGCTGCGTGATATATTTTGGAGGAATCACTAGCATTCAATTCATTCACAATAAATGGCCCCCCCTTATGCTTGAGAACCACCGAATCGGATCAATACGGGGCAAGTAAGTGTGAGGCCATTCAGCGGACCACACACACACACATACACATACCACCACGAAGCTCACCGGGACACCTAGACAACTGCATCGGTAGCACAACTAACGAGACATGCACACACATATCAACACATTACACACACCTACCAAGACACACGCACACTAACCTTCGTCTGTTGTGTTGTGGAAGAGACTGCCTCGCCACACGCCCACCTCCAGAGCTTATCCTCCTCTGGGTTGCAGTTACCAGACGTCAGCGGCGAGCCATCCCTCAGGTACACGTGTAATAGTCACGCTGCTTTAAACATACTCGTTGTCATGGTGCATAGGAAGGTGAACAGAAAAAACCTACCTATTGGGGCAGAACGATGACTTGTAATATTCCGTATATAATTAATCGATTAAATATATATTTTGTAAAAAGACCAGGCACTCCCATTCCTTAAGATACCGAGTGTGCAACAGGTTGTATGGAGTATCACAAAGTCTACTTTAACGATATGCAGGTTGAACAGAATTTTTTTGTCTGAACCATTGAGGGGCATTCGGTGAGGTCCTTACCTAAACAAACGCCCAATATATTCTTGCGACAGAGGAACCACAATTCACCCTCTTTCTTAACCGAATATTTTAAAGTACATCCATTCCTAACCATGATCTTTGATATGGATCCACCAAAACGGAATCCATCATTTGTTTCATGATGATCAACCTGCAAAGTTTGATTACAATCCGTCGGTAACTATAGGAATTTACAATGGTAACAAATAAATAAACAAAAACAATTAAACGAGAAATGGTGCATCAACAAATATTACCTGATACAGAAATATTAATTGGGATTTTTTATATTCCTGCAGAAACAAACTTATCAGGGTGTGTAATATCATATTCAATATTTCCTTTCATTTTTGAAGGCTTTAAGGGGATACTCTCTTGCTGGTAATTGAAGGGCTAATGATTCCTTCAAACAATACAATACAGTTTATTTACTGGTATCCTGTAGAGATCTGTTTTCTTGCACAGTTTGGAGGAATCTGTAGCCCTCCTGTTCCACCATAAGAAATTGGTTCCTTAATTAAGTGGTAGGACGACTCCTTGAAATTTCCAGGACGTTCCCGACTGACAGAGTAATTCCATTTATATTGTCAAGTTGTATGTCATTCAACTTCTGTGTAAATACTGAACACTTCTATAAGTATTTTCTGGAACATATGTGTTGTGCAAGGGAACGATCCTTCTCATGAAAAAAAAAAAAAAAAAAAGATGGAGCAATGTTGCCACCAAAAAAAAAAAAAAAAAAAATCTTTAAAATCTCGTTTGCTGGACTTAATAATTTTGTTTTTATTTTAGGATTAAATCTCATCACCTTTGCTAAATAAAGGACATAAGGAAATTCGATTAAGCTGAAGGCTGTAAGCAAGAACATTCATGGTGTTGACGATGGCTTGGTACCTGTACGATGACTCCATAGACACAATACAAAACCATCATACCGGTACCAGGCCATCGTAAACACCATGGATATCCTTGGGTACGGCCCTGAGTCACATATCCTTGATAGTGTTTATCTGGTAAATTAAAAGTTTGAAAAATGGATTATCAACTTAATAACATTTTTACTCCTAATAAACAAATATCAACCAGACCTATGTGTTTTGTCAAAGTTTTTGTTTGCACGAAGTTACGAAAGAGTGAACGAACACAAACATTGTACGAACGAACAAAACGTCCCATTGAGCCATTACGTGGTAGTAAGGAAAAAAAAATAGATAATGAAGGTCAAGTATATATTGGATAACAACGTTATTGCATCATTTATACATATACGGAAAAATAAATTAACAGTAATATTCAAGCATTAATAAATACCTACTGTACATATCCAATCCTACAAACAATAACAACAATAAAGATCTGTTGTGCGTGTGATGGAGTGAAAGTGGGAGATAGAGTCCAGTGTTGTTGTTACCTGCATGGGAGAATCCTGTAAAACTGGTCCTCGCCATGTTATCAAGGTCAAGGTGATGTGTGTATAACAAGTGAATATGTAGGGGAGATGTATGTAGCTGCATGGAGATTTGATGCTTTATGTATGGGAAGATGGATGTATAGTTTATGCGTATGTATAGGTGGTGTATGTGTAGATGTGTGTGTACAGGAAGATTATGTATAGATTCTGCATTCGTATAGATGTATATATAATTATGTTTATGTATGGATGCGTGTGTACAGGAATAAACATCTAAATGAATATGTATGTATACCGGGAGATGTATGCATATCAAAGATTCTATTTTGAGAGTTGTTGTAGTTCACCAGACTGTCTGGCCGAGCAGTCCCGAGTCCCGAGTCCCGGACCCCCAAATGTGAGTCAGGGTGATAGTGAGATTTGTTTCTTCGAAGGCAACAGACGAGGGGACTACTGGCTCATGGGCATATACCCCTGAGCCAACAAACCCACCGTCTGTAGTCTTCCTTGTTGTGCCACCCAATCGGGCGATCTCGTCGGCTACCCAG
This sequence comes from Petrolisthes cinctipes, assembly GCA_033782935.1. Classification (NCBI taxonomy): domain Eukaryota; kingdom Metazoa; phylum Arthropoda; class Malacostraca; order Decapoda; family Porcellanidae; genus Petrolisthes; species Petrolisthes cinctipes. The sequence goes on from JAWQEG010000248.1 coordinate 160,757, forward strand.
GAGGAATTAGAAATAGTCAGAGAGACAGACAGAACAGGCCAGGGTGTGGTAGAGGATGCCAAATTTCTCATTTCTGGATAGAACCAGCCCTCACCAGTATATTAAGAGTTAGAATGTATAGGGGATGTATGTATCTATGTATGAGAAGATGTATGTATGGTAATGTGTGGATGATTCTGAATAGGAAGTTAGTACCCTAAGTAGAGGAGATGAATTTATTATAAAATTATATAAAGAGTAAAGCTTCATTTGAAGATTGACCTTTCTGAGACCTCTTGTGTGTAACCTCTACCGTATATTATATCAGCATACAAATCAATAGGTATTGAAAGATCTTTCTACTAAGGCGTAGCTACTGTCTATATTCCTGAGATAATTAATTTTCGTCTGGGAAGTCATTAGCGCCGTCTGTCTAAATCAGATAAAAGTATAAACATTGTAGGTAGCGATGGCAGGTACGGTTGGCCACAGGAATTCTTACACAGGCTATTTGGAAAAAGAGGTCATTATTCTGGAAATGCTGCAATAAATGGTCTACCAAGTAACTCGGCAATTGCAAAACAATAAACCAAATAATAATGTTGTATTGCAGTTACGTAGTCTTACATTTTCTATAAGTCGTCAACCCTCGAAATTAACAGCGTGTATAGGAATTCTTGTGGCCAAAAATACATAATATGCTTGATTTTCTTACCATTTTACAAGATCTGACTTTCCATATGAAAACATTTGTTCTGATTCTCTAAACAAAGCTTCGTTGTAACTGTACTGATAGCGAAACGATGATCTTAATATTATTTTTCTAAACAGGCCTATATATACTTTCTGCATAGTCCTATTGTCTATATTAGTTATTGGAACCTGTGATTGGGGACATTCTTTATGAAATATGTTTGTTTCACGTCCGTAACTATATTTTTTCTTTCTGTGAGTATAATATATATTCAATGAGTAGGACTGTTAACATTAAATAGAAGTATCTTAAAAATCTGCTGGTATCTTACATCTCAGGACAATCAGTGTTAGTGAAGTTTGGTAGAAATGTCTTAAATTTCTGCTGTTAAACTTAGTAATATAGTTAGTTATCATAGAAATCAGGGCAATCAGTGAGTGAAGTTTAATTGAAGTGTGTTAAATTTCTGCTGGTAAATCTAGTAATATAGAGTTTGTTGTCATAGAAAGCACGACAAATCAGTTTACGGAAGAACGTGGAGGGTGAAGCGAACTGCCTCAGGTGACTGAAATATAACAACAACATACTACTGCCCCGGGAGAGTGAAATGAGGAAGGAGACACACTAGTACACACTCACGCACACACACACACCAGCACCCGCACATACAAGTACGTACACACAGGCACAGGAACCCGAACAGGCACAGGCACACACACAAGCACGCACACACAGGCACAGGCACAGTACACACACAAGCACGCACACACAGGCACAGGCACAGTACACACACAGGCACGCACACACACAGGCAAGCACATACACACTTACACAAAAAAGTGTCTCTGTTATTTCTTCTATATCTTTAATCATAAGGAATAATTTTGAGACTAGGCCTACCTCTTTCGTGCTTGCTGTCCCACCTTTCTATCACCTTCTGTCCCATCCTTGTCATACCGAACTAGCAGGCTCTTCCACTCCTAGTGTCGCCTTCTTTTATCCTCAATCATTCAATCAAGCTGATATACATGTAATCCGACAGATTATTAATTGGGAATTGGATAAAGGAAATGATAATGTCCATTTCTCATTTTTATTTTAGCCTAGAGAACGACACTTACATCAGCCAATACATAATAAGCTTTACAGGGATGAAGTGCCCCGTTATTCTAATGTCTACTCTTATAATTTCCTTTGCGAAGCTTTGTATCGACCTTTACAATAAGCTAACAATCTATGTATGACACTTTACCTATTGCAAAATGAAATTACCGTTTAATACTCTATTCACTTTCTCTGTTCCTAATATAGCAGATCATCAAAATGCGTGTAATCACTAAGGATTATATTCTATGCTAGACGACCATTACATAGTCAATAGTGAAGGTGACCAGGGAACGTAGGTGTTGCAAAGCCTCTTGTTTGTGTTCGGGTGAAGCCCTCATTGGTTGCCTATTTGACTTATTAATATAAACTAATCATTGTGTATTTATTGTCAGTCAAGAGCCATTAACATTATTAATTCATGTTATATAACCTATTTAATCCGTCTAGGAATCGAACCCAAGGCCAGCGTATGTGGGACAAGAGAACATATTCCTCGAGTTGTAGTAAAATTCAAGTGGTTTGTGGCTTTAAGTGTGGCCTGGTCTGGTCACTAGTGGGTAGTTTGCTGGGTGTAAAATTGCTAGCCTAGGATGCAATTCCCGAGCGAGGTTATTTGCTCATAATTATTCACACGGATATAGGTAATTATCTGGATTCCTGTCATATTTCTGTAGGTGACGAGAAGCATGCACGATACAGGCAAGATACTGTATATACAAAACCGAAATCCACTAAGATAATTAAGAGATAAAATTCTGTCTGCACTGGTTTACAATGGGTTTACCAAAAGTGTGTGTGGGTGAGGAGATGTGTGTGTTAGTGTTAGTGGTGGTGGTGGTGTGTATTTGACTGCCATTGTTAGAACTCTCTATTAATTTCCCTCAAAATACGAGATACTACTTTTGGTTGGCAACCTGTTTTTCACACATAACGTTGTTAGTTCAGGGTGGACCATTTTGTATACTGCATTGACATGGGTGTTCAGCCGAATTCAAAATTTCATCGATGGAAATAATCAATTATTGTGTTAATGTTGTTAAGAGAGTCCCAACACATGCATGATATGTAGTAATGTATGTAACATTTAAGTGTAAATAATAGTTTAAATAATAGTGTATGTAAGAGTTTACTGTCCATGGAAGTAATACATGGATTTTCTGGGAAGTTTTGATTTTGGATGCACACTACCTCTATCAAGAACCGAGTACAAAGAATTCTTTAGTAGGACGAGAATATCCAAAGTATATATATGATGACAAACAAAATTAATGTAGCTGCCAGTATGACTCTGCTGGCCTTCAGAAGACTCTCAGCTCGGGTGGTACTGGTCCAGGTGCAGGTGTTGGTTGGCAGACAAGTGGGACACGAGCCGACGATGTAACTTGGAGATCTCCATTGGCTGTGTAGTCTTGATTGCAGTCCCGTGATATGGGTGTCTAGTGGACCGATTCCCAGTGGTCCAGTGTTGGAAGTGAAGGCAGTCTTTGGTCCAGGTGGGTAACGAATTGGTGGTTCATTAGTGAAGGCACTCTTTGGTTTAATGGTGAAGACTGTATTTTGTCCTGCTGGTGGTTTAGTGTTGGAGTCAGTCTGTGGGTTGTTGCTGTGGGATACCTTTGGTCCGATGGTGAATGTGGCAAGGTGTACACAGATGATCAGAGTGAGGAAAGTGATGCTGAACACAAACCACACATCTATGAGCTTGAGGTAGGCGGTGCTGGGGAGGGAGCCGCTGGTCTCCGTGTATAGGGAGATAAACACCAACAGGGTTGTGAGGCTCATCGTTCCTCGCTCATTGTAATATTCAATTGGTAGCAATAGTGTTCCATACCTGAAGAGGAGAGATGTGAAGGTCTGTTACCGAGATCCAATTTATATCAGTTTCACGGTCAGGGAGTGAGCCAATGACAGTTTGCTATCAAACTAGACTATGAGTGGAGCACAGCACTTTAAACTACACCACACTTTCTCGATCCAAGATAGGCTACCCAGAGTGGGAATTGCTCTGACTTGCTGATGTTGAATGATTAGAATATTGGCTCACTCTCTGGTGTCTGACTTACTACCACAATTGCACATACATAATTATGCACGATTTCACATTATGGTACACCACAAGTGCGATTTCACATTATAGTATGGCACAAATTGTCCCACAATTCAGGGATGCAAGTCTCATGGCAAACATTGGTTTCCAGTTACAGCACTTACTCATTAGAGGTCAAGTCAAGTATTACCCACCCTAAGATGAGAAGCAGAGAAGTAGGGAGAAACTTGGTGAAGAAGTGATGCTCGTAGCGCCGCTTGAGTTTCAATTGCACCGAGAGCATGTTGGTGCGAGAATCCGGATGCTTCAGTCTGCACTCCTCTACGTAGTACTCCTCCAGCATCTTGGGACACTCACTCACTCGAGAGGACTTGTTCACCAGCAGTCCGTCCTCACCAACGTTGGCCACCTGCCCTCAGTCATAATTGTGTATAGGCAAAATGGGAAGTGAAGTAGATTAATATGGTATTTATACGAAATGAGTTATTCATTTCTCACTTTTATTTCAGTGGATCAGATAGACGTATGATTAAAAGAAAATAGTATTTGTCACTTTACTTCCATGAATGAGATACCTATAGCTTAAGAAATGAATAAAATATTGTTCACCTTTATATCGATATGGCAGTTCTGGGTATCCCAAGGGTACCAGTGCAGTTGGAAGTGACAGTTGATGGTGGACGAGACGGTTAGGGTTTGTACCAAAGGGTTTACCAAGCCGTCAAAGTGGTAACCTGGAAGTACCAAAAACAAATAAGTTTTTTTGTTTTGTTTTTTTGTGAATAAGGGACTACCGATTCCTTTACATCTTACCACACCAATCAGGATGCATTCTGAGGGAGTCTGCTTCGTGATATAATTTGGAGGAATCAGTTGCTCCCACTCGTCAATACAAAATAATTCCTCTCCTCCATGCCTTAGATTTGGAATACACTAGCCTTGAGGGGAGGTTCTCTTGTTGGTAAATTTGAAGATCTCTGATCCCTCCAAACTATGCCAGGAAACAGACGACCTGAATGTTACTAATAGGGGATGTGTTTCGTGGCATATTTTGGAGGAATCAGAAGCACTCCAATTTACCAAAAAAGATGACCTCACCTTAACCTTTCCATTATGCTCTACGTATGTTGTTGTTATACTTTATATCCCTCGTAGTGGGGTGTGGTTTGCAAATAATTATGTGAGAAATACTTTAAGGGTTCTGGCGCCCCTTTGGACTCAGGTCGACCACTTTCTTCTGCTCACCTTTCACTCATTTCTTTATCTTTCGTGCTTGTGGTCCCTCCTATCCATCTCCTTCTCCCTTATGACTACAAGATCTTTTTGGCCTAACACAGTCTTTTTTCTTTTTTTTCTACTTTACATCATCTTCATCATCACCTTCCTTTATATAAGAATTCTCCTAAATACGTCATACAAACCCTTGCACACACACACACACACACACACACACACACACACACACACACTGACCTTCTGACGTGAGTTTCCTTGGTCCTATCGCTATCACCTCCAATCTGCTATCCGCCTCAGAGTGAAACTGGGTACTGCTGGCCACCGTCACACTTGGAGTCCACACCTGTCACAGAGATTGGTTGGTTGTTGGGTTTAGTTGATGGGTTGGTTAGTGAGTTGGTTAGATGGTTGGTTGGTTAGAGGGTTGGTTGGTTGTTGTTGGGGTTAGTTGATGGGCTGGTTGGTGTATTATTTGAATGATTGCTTAGTGGGTTGGTTGGTTGGTTGGTGGATTATTTGAATGATTGGTTAGTGGGTTGGTTGGTTGATTAGTGAGTTGGTTGGTTGGTTCGTTGGATTGGTTGATGGGTTGGTTGGTGGATTATTTATTATATACGGTATAGCTTTCAGCTGAAGGAAATGAAACTGTGTCAGCCTGTTCATTCATCTTATAATTTGATTTGCATTTGCTATATGGTAATTCTGCAGGTCCACATCGCTTGCAAAAAGAGAAAAGGAGGATATAGTTTTAGTCTTCATTAACTGCACTGAGAAAATGCTGGGGAGATATTATATCCATGTAGTTTTTGGCATATTCTGACATAAATACAAACAAGCAAGTGAATGCAATACAACCACCAGCCTCCAGATTATCATTATTGGCAATGGCTGACTCAGATTCACCCTCCTGCCACAGTGTATGTTCACAACTTACGTTCTTCTGCGAGTTTGTTACAACCTCCTTCGATATCCCAGGCAGCAGATGAGCGAACGTCACTTGTGGGTCGCTCCAGGAAAGTTTAATCTCGAGATGAGCTAGGAAGGTCATGCTTAGAATGTCAAATGTAGTTAATTTCAGTAACGATATTTCGGCGTAGAGTGGCAGAGGAATTGCAGGAAGTATGTCCTCAAGGTAATCTGAGGGTAACAGGGCCGTGGCACATCCGACCTCGTCTGATCTGTCGTGACAATCAGTCACTCTGTTGCACAATTTATCCAGGTCAATACATGAACCATCAGAGCATGGAAACTCTCTGTATGAGCACCTGCTGAGGGAGAGAGGTATAGATGATGATTGAGATTCATCATCATCTCTGAATATCCAGTCATGGCGTCCGATTGGTGGAATTACTGAAGTGACGCAGGCCACCTGGTTCGTCTCTGCTCCACCTAGACACCAGCGGGAACTGTTAAAGTGTTTCTTAATATGAAACTGTTGGAGTCCATGGAAGTAGACGCCGCTGGCGTGGTCTGAGGCCAACACAAAATTCAAGTCCTCCCCTTCGTTTACAGTTCCGGCTACTTCTCTTGTTAACCCTCGTAGACTGAACACAGCCGTTTTATTTCGTTTTTTGGCTGCATAACAGATTTTATTCACGGTAGTGCAGGTAAACCAGAATTCAGAATCACTGTGTAAAACATAACCTTGGCATTTTCCTTGGCTATATATTATTTTTGAATTTACGTGAGAGACCATTTTTCCATTAAAATCAGTGAAGATATCATTTTCCTCATCATATATTATACCCAACCAGGCACCGTAACCTGTCCTGATTTGTAATTGACAAGATGAAATGTTGTTCTTCAAAAGCCTTGTTAGTGTTTTAAATTCTTCGTCGTTTTCCAGAACACAGAGGTCTAAATCAAACTTATCTAAAAAAACGGAGGCATCTGCTGGACATCGCCTGTCTGTGAATACAAAAATATTGTTTTTGTTGCCGTTACCTCCACCACAGGGTCCGTCCTGGTGAGACGATATGGCGCCTGTGTAATTGTACACGAACCAGTCCACACTGTTCCAGGGAAAAAGCGGAAGGACGTCCGGTAGATCGCAGGCGCCCCAGGCATGAAGTGCCTGTGCTCCCAGGTCCTCCTGCCACAGAGTGAGGCCAGTCACCTCCCCCAAAAAGGACTGATCCTTGGTGTATCCTTCATCGAGTCCGTCCTGATCTTGACCCAGGATCAGGATGCCGGTGAGAGGGAGAGATGATGTTGTGTTAACGCTGTGCACTGCGTCCCCGTCCACCCACACCTCCAGAGTGAGTTGTCGCTTCACCAGACAGATGGTGTGCCAGTCCAGAGGAAGGAAGGGAGAGTCCGAGAGAGGAATCGATATTTTGTGTTCCACGTAAACAATACGTAGGTAGTTACCGGTAGGATTTACTCCTGCAAAAGAAACGCGTAATACATAAGAAATACATAAGAAATCGTATACAAACTTGAGAAACAGTAACTCCTCTATCATGTACATTAAGTATAATAATATTTCTCCCTGACTCCATACTTTGTCTTGTGTTTATTGCGGTGCAAGTATGCGAACTCACCCTATGCTGCAACGCATCTGTGCCCCACTGTAAGATTGCAGAAGGTTGAACAGAACATTGCCACTGAAATTTATCTCGTAAAACACTGACGGTGAAAAAAGAATACATTTGAGTCAGAAATTGAAGTCATTGGTTACCAACTCTAACGCCAGTCACGTAACTATTAGAACTACTTGCTGGCACTTGCTGATCATCCCCTGACACATGTGACTCTTGAGTAACTTTACTGTTGCATGCAAACCATTCCTGAACCCAGACAAACTTAAATAATTCGTTTCATTTACAACCGCACATGCATGCTACATTTAAATTGGATACAGTACTGTGAAACTCACTGAATCTGATAGCATCGAAAAGTTCGTTTGGGAGATCATAGCTAAGCAGTGTCCCGACGGATAGGTAAGCCTGCACCTTAAGCCAAACACAGAGGGTGAAGGTGTCGAGGGTGAAGGGCTTCTTGGGTTCCAGTGCCTTCGATAGGTTCAGCATCAGCCGGGTGGAATCATCACCTTCACCCTGCCCTGGCCACAGCCTGTACACCAACCAGTCTGGCCAGAGACAAGTAAATGGAACAGTAAGGTGTGTGTGTGTGTGTGTGTGTGTGTGTGTGTGTGTGTGTGTGTGTGTGTGTGTGTGTATGTGTGTTGCTTAATTAACCCTTAAGTGTTTGGTGAATCCAGTGCAAATCAAGTCAATTTATACCAAAAAAATGTAATATGTAGCTAATTATTTACATTCTCTGAACAATGATATTTGTTCAAAACATGTACTTCAGGTTTATCAGACGAAGGGAAACAGATGAAAGTGTGCCAGACTAAAAAAATGCACATTAACTAAGAATAATGAAATTTTTACATCTGCTATGATTACTCATTACCACAAAGTTGTTCCTGTTGTTTTAGCCCCCATAGCCAACAAGTTCCTTTGCAATCCTTTGACCACTCTATGATATTACATGTCGGAGGGAAGCACTCCTGTCTAGGAAAATAGTTTAACTTGTAAACGAATGCTTATACAATGCATGAACCAACGCCAAGCGATTTTATGATAGTAAGAGTGACCGTTATTCCAAAATTAAGGTTATAATCTCCCTTATGCGAATTGGAGCCTATTTAGCCTCCCAAGTAATGCTGGAAAACATCTCCCATTATTCATAATGTGAAGTAGCTTGTTTCCATTCATTATTTGTGAGAATCATCAGCCCTCCAAAACACCCACAAGATCGCACTCCAATATACTAATACTCAGTTTTATTATAACTCACCATGGGCTTGTTTACTTCCGACGTCACTCGAAGAAATTCCCCCCAGGCATGATAGGACACAGAAGGTGAGGAAGACCAGACACGGTGCTACCCACGCCCCCTTCATCCCTTTCCACCAGTACCTCTTCTTGTCTCACACTGTAGAGGAACATGGAAAAGTAGTAATGAACCCGTCAGCAACAAGAGCATTCACAGAACCGCAGACCTCAACCAAGGATGAGTCTCCCCCCCCCCCACCCCTGGAAAAAATAAAAAAATAAAAATAAAAGAAAAAATAAATACAATATATGTATACAGGATTATTCGAAACTATACCGACAAAATTACAGGGTAAAGTCCTAACATGATATTAAAAATATTAAATATATTTCCATATGTATTTTTCCCAAATATAAAAGGATAATTACATACATGATAACCAAATCCATAACCGTGGGCGAACGATCGAACATTTACTGGTTATTACTCTCTTAGCCTATCTGACATTACATGAAACACGAAGCCTTGGGATCGATTCAAAGCCTACGGATCTGTTTTAATCCCGTGATCGGTAAGGGTTCATTCCTTCATAGGTTGTAATAACTTCCCTCACCTTCCCGAGAAAGAATAAGGGAGTTTGGGGTAGATTTTGAAGTGTTCGATATCGTTTTCCCCACAATAATGGATTTGGCTTTCATGTCTGTAATTAACCTTTTATATTTGAGAAAAATATACATGTTTAAAATATCATGTGAGGACTTCACCCTCTAATTTTGTCGGTAAAGTTTTGAATTATCCTGTACATAGATTAACAAATAAATAATTCAATAAGATGAATGAGTGTTTGCTGCTGGCCCTTCATCAATATTTCTATCTCATTAGTTATATAAGGTACTCGGTTTGTTTGTTGGATGGCAGGATTACGCAAGGAGTTATGTGTGGCTTCTTATGACTCTCTATAGCCAAATGGTGGACTTTGTAACTAGTAGCATTAAGTTATTAGTTTTAGGTTATTAGTAGTAGTATTAAGTTATTAGTATTAAGTTATTAGTAGTAGTATTAAGTTATTAGTATTAAGTTATTAGTAGTAGTATTAAGTTATTAGTTTTATGGGAGACCTCTGAATCTGGATGTAATTCTAGGATTGTTTTATTTTACAGTCTTTACAGAACAGTGTTAAGAATTGGATGAAATATCGGTGGGTTTTACTTTTAAAATTTTTGACAACAGTTTATGGTGGATCATCCAATGCTTACTTCTGGCAGAGGTTTGCGGTCTTAGAACTCTCTTGTTAAGGTTGTGTGTTGGATGTCTACGGATAGCGCCACTAATATTTCATCGTCCTTTATTTACAAATATAATTTAATTAAAAGAATAGATCTAAATCCTCAACTCTCCCAAAATTAATTACTTGTTACTTGTTAGTCACGAGCCCCTCCTTAACCTTAATTAACATGTTTAGTTGTTGTTTTTTTCCAGTAACGTATTAGTACCATCTCGGACGTCAATAATTCTATCATCAGTCAACATTACCTAATCGCTCACTACACACGGCGATGCGAGTTCATAAAATATTTGCTGAGGTAGATAATTGGACTACCCTAAGTGTATACAAAGTGTAGTGTGCTCTTGTTTAATAGAGCTTGGTTCAAGGAGGCGGACAATTGTGACCAAAATAGAATAAATGAAGGTTGTATCTGTTTCTTAGGAAAAAATATGAAATCACATCATCATCATTGATATTTTCATCATTATCAACAAGCCTCTACTTTGTCCACAGGTTAAGTCGATTCATAACCGAGTTTTTTTTTTTTTTTTGGGGGGGGGGAGACTGAGTTGTTGGCCTAATGTAAGTACTCAGCAACTGGAGGCCTATCAAGACATATAGTGATTGGCCAATGAGTCAAGCTGTGCGATTGTTCAAGTCAAAAGTGATCGCTTCACATTAAGGAACGTTATCTGTTTTCAGAAAGAGTAAGCCTCGGATTAATAAAATATTTATTCAGATAAGGGGGTATTATACTTTCGGCACAAATGAGGTTGGCGGCCACAATAACCTATGCTGAAAAACAGAGTAAAATAAGTCAGGAAATAGAAACCCATTTCTTGGAATTGTTTAGAGGAACCAATCTCCTCTACATCACAACGTATGGGGCTAGTGCCTCCAAAGACGTGAACAAAACCTTTAGGGTTTTGGCGTCCAGCCAATTAGTTTACTCTCTTCAGCAGTTTCTGGTAAATTAAGCATATATTCTGTCATTACTCCACAAATACTAGATTAATTTTAGTGAAACAGGTATTAAATTTATTCCAAAATCTTGGATTAACATATGGAACAGGTTTAAGGGGATAATATACTTATGGTATGTACAGTTGCCTCAAGGTATTTCTTTACCCCATGTGGTGGCTGTGGAGTGCATGTGGCATCGCTGGACATGTTCCTATCACATTTGATACCGTATAATATCACATCTTATACATTACTAACATTCAAGATTCTGAAGCAGTGATTCATTGTGTTATCCGTAAATATGGTTCAACAGGGAGATTGGTTTCATTCATAAATGTGACTCTAGTACTGTTACGCTGCCATATCTACTCCAAACACAAAAGAGAGGGTAAAGGAATACCTTGAGGCAACTGTACATTAGAGTGCCTTAATTCCTCCAACGTATGTCAGGAAACAGGACCTGATGGAGAACTACAGTGGTTTCCTGTTACTTGGAATAGTTAGGAGGAATCAGTTGCTCCATATTTACCAGCAGTGTACTACCCCCTTCAGAACTATCACTTGGAAATTGAAAAATATTTTTAGTACAACCTACAGCCAGACTCGATCCGTCTTTATATAGTAGATTTTTTTTTTCAGAATTGTAAAAAATCTGGTGACAGTGTGAGTCAGTGATTTTCAAAAATTCTAACAAAAACTAATTCATGAGTTTGGATGTTTCCTGCCAACAGAGATTTGCAGTGTACTAAAAAAAAATCACATTTTAAATAGCAGTTTTCAGTTGCTACAAAATGTTTACCTCTTACATATGACTAATGACGAAAGTGTCCATAAAACCCAACGTGCACACATGAACCCTTGGACCCTTGGGGATACTGTGTCTATAAGTAACTCCTCTTACCTAAAAGAGAATTGCTGTTGTTGTTTAAGTGTTTGTCTCACGGGCAGATCTTCCTTACGTCCTCTAGGGGGTCAGTGTAAGGATTTTTCTGTCCTCCAGAATGTTTGCCGAGAATCAGAATGCCCGTGATTCTAAACGGAGCAAGTTTGACTGAAATAACGGAGGATGAAGGATGGATTAGTGCCAGTGTGATACCTGCTTCAGGGCCGATACACTACTGATGATTGCGGGTGTAGCTACTCCCACACTCTCTCATTATTCAGCCGTAGCCAGCTCTTGTTCGATAATCATAATCATCGCAGCTGTATGCCTGCATCTTCATCGACACCAGTTGTTAATTCAGTGTAGTTGTCAGTCCAGTTAAGTCTTCAAGTCTCCTTGTCTGCTAGCTTTCAATCTGGTGTACTCTTATTTCTGGTTTTTCCAGCAAACTCTATGATATTTTGCCACCGCTATCACTGTATGCCCTTGTTAGCCGAACTATCCCTGAGTTCTTGTTTTATCCCTTGCGTAACGTGGACTCTTCCTCTGTATTGGGTATTGGTTGGTGTTTGGCTCGCGTCATCCTATAACACTATTCTGATTAATCAGTTAGAGGAGAGGTAGCCCAGCGGTTAGCAAACTGGGCCATTAATCCATTAATCGTGATGTCAAAGTAATTCAGTGGAAGGCATAGAAAAAATTATATGTTGCTTAAGTAAAATTTCGATGATACTGAATTAAACCGTCAAACGTACTGTACTGTACATCCCCAATGGTACTAAAGCTCGGTAATGTAGGTTCTATATTTTTTTTTATAATTATGGTAACGTTGGGGTATTGTGATGCATCTTTCAAAGGCATAACAAACTAAATCAATAATTTCAGATGGAGTAAACCTCATAAAATATCAGTCAGTCCATGAGGGTATTCAGCTTAATCCTGTTGTTCAGCCTAATCCTGTTGTTGTTCAGCTTAATCCTGTTGTTGTTCAGTCTTATCCTGTTGTTGTTCAGCCTAATCCTGTTGTTGTTCAGTCTTATCCAGTTGTTGTTCAGTCTTATCCAGTTGTTGTTCAGCCTAATCCTGTTGTTGTTCAGCCTTATCCTGTTGTTGTTCAGCTTAATCCTGTTGTTGTTCAGTCTTATCCTGTTGTTGTTCAGCCTAATCCTGTTGTTGTTCAGCCTAATCCTGTTGTTGTTCAGCCTAATCCTGTTGTTGAGCCTAATCCTGTTGTTCAGTCTAATCCTGTTGTTCAGCCTTATCCTGTTGTTGTTCAGCCTTATCCTGTTGTTGTTCAGCCTTATCCTGTTGTTGTTCAGTCTTATCCTATTAATCTTAGTACTACATTTCTTGACTTACCAAATGAAAGAGCAAAAGTTTTGAAAGGTCTTTATTTACTTCTTTTACAACTTTGGGCATAGCTTTTAAATCCTTATGGGTCTCTTTTATATTTGATAATTTAAGAGATATTTATTTATTCCACCAAGAAATGCTACAAAGCAGATCCCTTATTAATCATATACAAAAAGTGCTCTGTTCGCTCGCATATAATTTCGAGAAACCAGTAGCTCTCCAATTCATCCAAAAACATAATATTATCACACGGTCAATTGATCCTAAAAGCAATCAGGCAATGCTACAAAACCGAACACCCTACTCGTACTCTGATTTTGTGCATAATATAAAGAAATCTGTAGAAATCACGCAGTTCTCTGACAATGCGAAGAAAAATAGAACTAGTCGTAATCAAGTGACGATCGAGAAGCTGCTATTTTTTTTTTTTTTTTTTTTTTTTTTTGTACTGGGAGTTTTGTTTTTTGTGTGTGTGTGTGTACTGAGAGTCTAATGGATCAGTTATCGTATTTTCCATGTAATGATGATTCTGGGACTCTTTACAGGCGCGACGTCACCGTGACAATACACCATGACTTCAAATATCCCTCGGAGTTTATCAGTCTATGAAACTTAAACCCTTTTTAGATATTTAATTAAGACAATGTTGACTGTGTTTATGTGTGTGAGGGGAAGGGAAGCAAAAGTTTTTAATTATTTTTTTTTTCATGTTAGCGATGATGTCAGCACTGTTCTCATCATACGACTAAAGGAGTTTAAGGGGGTGCGGAAGTAGGGGACAGGCTTGGGGGGAACTTGGGGGGTGCGGGAATAGGGGGACAGGCTTGGGGTGGGTAGAAAGCCTGTAACCTATTCCCGCACCCCACTAACCTCCCCCCCCCCAAGCCTGTCCCCCTACTCCCGCACCCCCCAAAAAAAACCCGAACCCCCCCTCCCCCTACCAAGCCTGTCCCCCTATTCCCGCACCCCCTTAAACATGTTCAAGATTAGTCCCAACGTGGAAAAGATAACATTCCTCTAGACTAGATGAACAAACACACACACACACACACACACACACATACACACACACACACACTTAGCATGATCACATTACTTTCCTCTCGGCACAAATGGCACTAATGAAACTGTACACACATTATATAAGACGATGTGGAAAATTGATTCGTGCATGAACAATGGAGTGTGTCAAGTGGGCATGACGTAAACGGACCACAATACTGTCCCAATAAAGAAACTAATTGATTCATCCTGACATTGCCAAAGAACAGAATATAATCTTCAGTAAAAACTATGAATCGTCTGTTCTTTGACACAGTTTGGAGGAAGCAATAATCTCCAATTTGTCAACAGTGTTTGAACCCCAGCACTATCCCATTTCTCTCACATTGGCAACATCCTTTCGATTGCTTAATATTTGTTTCCTTTACGTTGTATATAATCAGTCCAATAGGATTTTGTAGTTGACAGGCTAAAATGTTGCTCTTCAAAAGCCTTTATAGCAAATATGAAACAGGATAAGCGTTGTAATTGGTACACTAGCATGTCAAATGATTCGAAACTTCAACAAGATCTGGATACAATTTTTGGACTGTGTGTATACAGTGCATCCACGATCAAAAGTTCTGCATCAAGTTAATGAAAATTATCCATATGAGTGAATATTATGAAGCCTGAACCAATACATACAGGATACATATTTTGGATTGCGAGTGTACAATCATCCTCTATCGTTAAAATCGTGGTAGTTTCTCTCAAATAAAATAATCGTTTACTGGTAATCATGATATATTCAACTTTTCTACGAAGGGGTGAGGCTGTACTTAGCTCCACCTTCGCATCAATAATATTTCCTTTAGCTCCACAGAATACTGATGGTGAGGCGTGTGTGTGTGTGTGTGTGTGTGTGTGTGTGTGTAAACATTGGGAGGGGAATTACCAGTGGAGCGGGGGGTAGACAATTGTGTGTAACAGCATACATGTGGCTACTGGGTCGTCGTGATGAACTCCATGCTTACCAATCTCTGTGTCAAAGAAGTGTCACCAGCGCAAAGGTCAATGGAAGTAGCTTGAGATTCCTTTCATACAGTGAGAGTATAGATACTTTAGTTCTTAGTGTATAATATGTCGCTGAAAGCAGTCATTGCCACGTTGTTAAAACCGCAACTATGATTATAATATTGATATAACCTTTAGATTATTATTTTTTTCCAGATCCTCTTAATCAATATTTCATTATTCTGCATGTGTAATAAGCGATAGGATGAATTAAAATATGAAAAGGACAGATATCAAACGGTTAATTATTAGTAACAATGTTAGACTGAAATCATTATTCTGCCAATTTGCTTAGGAATGAGAGGTTCTACAATCACACTGTTTCTAAAGGGTAATATTGTATCAAGCAGTACAATATATCAAATATTTCAAAAGACCTGACAGACATTGGGTAGGGCCACAGGTCTGTTAAAGATCCTCTGTTGTCTGCTTCAAAGACCCACGTGATGTAGTCAGAAAATTGGAGGTTAGTGAGTCCTTCAAATATTGCCACGAAACACCACCTATATGGAAGGAGCGTGTTTCGTGGCATAGTCAGGAGGAATCAGCCAGAAGCCACCAGGTCTCATACACGATCACAGGGTCCTTAATATAACTGTACATTATCACTACCTTAAGCTTACATAGTGTTTTAGTAATTCATCATATTACCTGCTGCGAGGCCCTTCCTTATGAACATCCTGTGTGGGCGAATATATTTTTGCAACTGTACAGAAGGTAAAAAACTCTTTGTGAGGAAGGCAGAAGGACGCGGTCAGTCACGCTTTGTTGAAGGAAGGGAACACACACACAGAAACACACACAGTCAGACACTTCTCTCTCTCTCTCTCTCTCTCACACACACACACACACACACACACACACACACACACACACACACACCATTCTCCCTCTTATTATCTTATCCATCCTCAGACCCACCATTCCCAGCCTCGTCCTTATGCGGATCTAACTGTCTGTGTGTTAGCCTGGCACTGCCCCCTCACCATGACAGTCTGGTCTATACTGTTTGGGTGATTTGGAGAGCTACTAAAGTTTGCCTAAGAAGAGACTATGGCCATCCTTTGTGGGTGATTTGGAGACCTACTGATTCCTCTAACGTTTGGCTAGGATGAGACTATGATCATCTTTTGTGGGTGATTTAGAGAGCTACTGATATCTCTAAAATTTGCCTAGGATGAGACTATGATCATCCTTTGTGGGTGATTTGGAGAGCTACTTTCTTATTCCTGTAATGTTTTCCCACAGTACAACCCAAATCAAAACATGCCAAAAATTTTCCTTCCATAACATTATATCTTGTTGACAAAACCATAAACTATGATGCATGTGATATGTCTACAGGGAATAATTGTGTCTACATACGTTGCTTCACTTTGTACATGTGTTGAGAATCGGTTACCATTAATAATATGATGGAAGATTATATTTCAGATATATATATATTATGACACACACACACACACACACACACACACACACACACACACACACACACACACACACACACACACACACACACACACACACACACACACACACACACACACACACACACACACACACACACACACACACACACACACACACACACACACACACACACACACACACACACACACGTACATCTTCCGAGAACCCCCCTCATCTTGTCACGAGTGTAACCTTTACCCCTCCTGTATTGCGTCCTGTCTGTTTCGTCATTTATTTTTATTTCTTTACTTTTCAAACTTTAATTTTACTGTTTTTATTTTTTAATTTATTTACTTAACTTTGGATTATTCGCATCAGAAAGTATACAAGCACAGAGTAAGTAATTCGCTTCCACTTTAGTGAATTTCCTCAGGATTCGGCTTCAACACGTCTAATGTATATGTAAGCTGCAGGGTGTTCCTCATTTAACATATGAATAAAAAGCAAATAAAGTTTACAGCAGTACCTATTATACTGCAATATTCCATCATTTATCTTCCCTCCGTTATAATCAACATGCATTAAAAGCAATCATTGTTTTTCCTTTGCAAAATAAATGACGATTAAACATGCCCAGTGTGTACGCAACTAAAAGCAACTTGGTCGTTACCAGCCAGGAACTGTGCATGACCCTCTACAATAAGATGGAACATTGGAGGGTTACTGATTCCTCTATAAAATGTACCAGAATACAGGACTACCTCAGCTTAAGGGACCCTGTAATGTACTCAGAAAAGTGGAGGTAAATAAGTCCTTCAAATATCGCCACGAAACACCACCTATATGGAAGGAGCGTGTTTCGAGGCATAGTCAGGAGGAATCAGAAGCCTTCAATTCCCATACACGATCACAGGGTCCTTAAGAATAGGGGATCTATTTTGTAGGAACTTGGAAGCATACTCGTAGTATGAGATCTGTTTTGTGTGTGAATCATAGTATGAAATCTGCTGTTTTGTAGGAAGCATAATAAAGTTTCGCCAACAGGAGACTATCTTCCATTTAAGAAGTTAATGTGGAATCGATTACAAACTCACGAGAAACACGACTTAATATTCCTGAGAAAAGTCTCTCCACTTAGTGATAAACTGTCCACGAGGATATATTATTATGGTGAGAATTTATAACCTTGTGTTGAAAGAAGGATTATTCTTTACGAAACAGAGAATAATAGAGGAGGTTCCAAATTTTCACTGGATATACACACGATGATGTAATACTCTGGAAGAATACAAAGGAATACAAAAGATATTCAAACAGCAAAAGTTCTAGTGGTCCTTGCGAGGCTGTTTGACTTCCCTAAACTATCTAGGGTGAAGGTAGGTATAGTAAAAAAAAAAAGAGGAAAAGGAGGAGAAGAAGGGAAAGAGAGAGGGAAGAGGAGGATCATGATGCGGAGGAAAGAAGAAGGAATTGGGGGAGAGAAGAAGGCGGAGGAGGAGGAAGGAAAGAAAAAGGAAGAGGGGGAGGGAGAGAAGGTGGAGGAGGTGGAGGAGAAGAAGGGTGTGTCGTGTGGGTGACGTAACAGTATTATCTTCCTCCACAACACTTCCTGGTTTGAGTTGGTGGGTACCGATTCCTTCAAACTATACCCTGAAACAGACTCCCACCAGTATAAGTGCCATCTTGTTGCACAGCTTGGGGGAATCAGTAATCTCCAATTCCACAACATGTATGTACATATAGAATCTTTCTGTTCACTCTAAAATCACATTGATATTCAGTATATGAGAGAGAGAGAGAGAGAGAGAGAGAGAGAGAGAGAGAGAGAGAGAGAGAGAGAGAGAGAGAGAGAGATTTAAGAACATACGGTGGATGACGTCAACAGACCACAGCAACCGGATCCTCTGGAGACCTCGTGCACTCATCATTACAATTTATGACAGGTGATATTTTTGCTGTTAATAATAACATAAAATATGATATTGACAATAACTTATGTTCTAGAAACTAAATATACCGAAATTATATGTATAAATTTACTTGTGCGTCATGTCTTATGACTGTATGAGTGTATTTTGAGTGTGTGTATGTTCTTTAATGTGTGTATGTACAGTCGCGGTCATAAATAATCATTCATTTAGGAGTAATTCACGTAAAATGTTGACTGCTTCCCTCTGTTCCTTAGATGATAAACTTTCCAATTAATAGGTTAACTACCATCTTTTATTTTAATACATGCAGCTACGCACTACTTAAAACGATAACATCATATGTGAACGTGAAAGCATTAGACAGTAAATTGTTTGAGATACCCATATGTGGATGATTATTATTGACCGCGACTGTACCTGAATACATGGGTAGGTATATGTGTGCGTGCGTGCTCTGCTGGAGAGAAAACCACTGAATATATTTTCTTCCTTTCTACCCTTGAGACAGTTGGAATCTTCAACTGCTTACACAGCAATCAATGGCTTCAGTGGCATATTTGCTTCAATGTCACACGGCACTTCCAGGCAAACATTTGGTTACGTAATGCTTGCACCCTTTGATTACTCTTTACAAATACAGAATATTTGCCCTAAAACATTAGATTTTCTATTGTATTGATAAATGTTACGGTGACCCTCTGAAGGATAAGGAGGCAAAACTGTTGGTGAAAAGAAGGCTACTGATTCCACCACACTGTACAGTCGCGCAACACAATCCTTAGCCCACTTGAATGGGCCCGAGATCTGAAGCAGGAGGTTTTTGGACTACAGCCCACCCAAACCATCACAAGGCCACACACATTTCGAACTAATGGTGGCTTTGGGTGGGCTGTCTTCCAAAAACCGCCTGTTCCAGATTTCGGGCTTCGGCTTAACTCAAGTGGGCTAGGGATTGTGGTGTGCGACTCGTGATCAATAATTTCTGACCAGGAAGTATTGGACCTTGTGGTGGCCAGATGCATATCATATTCTTAATATTAAAGAATAGATCTGAAAATGCATAGAATTTGCCGTATATCTTGACCAATAGAATAGTCACTAATATATTTTATAATATGAAATTCAGGTATGGACGGAAAATGACGTTTAATGTACAGTCGTGGACATAAGTTTCGATACATATATGGATGACTCGGACATTATTCCTGACTAATATTTTCACGTTCACATATCTGGTCTTGTTCTGAATAGTGAATAGCTTCTTGTAGTAAATTAGAAGATGGTACTTAACCTATTTTTTTTTTTTTTTTTTTAAGTTTCTCAGCTAACGACCAGAGAAAAGTTAATTAACGTTTACATGAGGCACCCCAATGTGGATGATGATGATTATTGTCCACGACTATAGAGTCATCTGTCACGTTTCTCACACACCCAGTAATCCTGAACCATCCTTCCTGTCTTTAATAACTTGACAAGACAATTAGGGAGACATATATATCGACTTCCTGTAACTTACCCCTTCATTAAATTGCTGCTGAATATTATAAATGTTTCATGTTCTACTCTCCAAACCAAACTACGTGTATGATACCGGTAACTATTCTATTCTAATTAATAAAAGTTGTGTGATGGGATGACCCTGGTGTGTACTGTACATTAGGAAAGTTTTTGTTTTGTTTTCAAGTTCTTTATTTACCTTTAGTACAAGCCCCAACATTCAGCGGAAATGTGTGTACTTGTATGTGTGTGTGTGTGTGTACTTGAGAGAGAGAGAGAGAGAGAGAGAGAGAGAGAGAGAGAGCGCGTTTGTGGTGTTGTTTTATTAAGTTTTTTATTTACCTTTAGTACAAGCCCCAACAACACTATGTGGAAAATGATTAAGGGGGTGCGGTAATAGGGGAACAAGCTTGGGGGGGGGGGTGCGGCAGTAGGGGGACAGGCTGGAGGGGGGATTAGGGAGGTGCAGGAATAGGAGACAGGCTTTCTAACCATCCCAAGCCTGTTCCCCTATTCCCGCACCCCCCCAAGAACCCCCCCCCCCAAGCCTGTCCCCCTATTCCTGCACCCCCTTAATTAAAGAGTAAGGTGTTTGCCACTACGCCAGTCCCCGCTAAACCACACGATTTTAATACCATAAGAGAAAACGAAATACAAATAACGCCAACTATTCTATTCTAATGAGACTATTATTTTATCATAAAGAACTTAAAAATACTCGTATCATATTTCTAGCCCATAGTGATATCAACTTGTAATGTTCACCTTTAATTAATCAGCATCATAACCATTGAGTACACGAGTAGAGAATCTGTTTATTAATGGATTTGGAAGCTGTTTTGTAGATGAGTTTGGAGGAATGAGAAGCCTACATTTCGCCCTTGAGTGAGTGTATGTTGTGGGTGAAATGGAAGGCTACTGATTCCTCCAAACTATGCATATGAAACAGATCCCCTGCTCGTATACTGAGATAGCCTGCATGTTTCCTGACGTAGTTTGGAGGAATCAGTAGTCCTCCAGTTCCCCCCACACCATAATACCTCCTTAAGAGACCCTGTGATGTAGTAAAAAAAAAAAAAATTGGAGATAACCGAGTCCTTCAAATGTTGTAACGAAGCACCACCTATAGGGAAGAAGTGTGTTTCGTGGCGTAGTCAGGAGGAATCAGAAGCCTCCAATTCTCATACACGATCACAGGGTCCTTAAGAGGGTGAAGGAGTAGGGGACAGGCTTGGGGGGTGGGGGGGTTTGGGGGGTGCGGGAATAGGGGGACAGACTTGGGGGGGGGGGGGTAGAAAGCCTGTCCCCTATTCCCGCACCCCCCTAATCCCCCCCCCCCCAATGCCTGTCCCCCTACTCCCGCATCCCCCCAAAAAAACCCACACACCCCTAACCCCCCCCCCCCAAGCCTGTCCCCCTATTCCCGCACCCCCTTAAGTGTATCTGTCATCGGGGAGGGTAAGACGTGTTTGGGCCTCAGTAACGGCCAGGGCAAGGAACGATCAGTCACCGGGGAAAGTATGTGTACGG
>JAWQEG010000248.1:185000-227500 GCA_033782935.1 Petrolisthes cinctipes
GATGGGAGATTGAATGTTAGGGTGCTACGCCTCGCCTGTAACATCCATCCATCCATCCATCCACCCATCAGTCATCTCAGCACTTTGGCAGGGCACGGTACTGTAGCGCCCTCACTGCACCTCCTCCCACACCACACTGGCTTACCGACGATAGGTTTCAAGGGGTCTCTCACGTGGCTACCAGTCTCATTCATCTTCTCTCCTTTAATCTTTATCTTTTTGTTCTTCAGTCTACATTTTCCTGGGCCTTCACGTGTCCTTCATCTTTCGTTCTTTCATCTTTTATTTCCTTGATCTCCAGTCCTTCAGTGTTTATTTCGTTTGCATGTCTCACGTGTCCACCTATTCTTCTCATCTTCCGGGCCTGATTTTCACTGTCCTCTTTCCCAGTGGATCCTCTGAAAACAAACTGGAGGACGGATAATTTTTGTTTTACCTAGGACGGATGTTTAGGAGCATTCTCCACTCATCTGACTTGTTACACAAAGTGGCCACAATTCCACCTTCCTCCACGTGACAGAATCTAACATAAGTTTATATTTATCACTTTAGATATATATATTTTTTTTTTACTGGAACAGTGTCAACCCCAATTGAGACAACAGAGTCAATCATCGTGGCTAAAGGCGACTCATTCCATCGTTTCGAGATCCTGGAAGTGGAAAGGAATTAATGTGTGTGGCTGTTTGTACGGCAGAAATGACTGGCCATGGTCACACTCTCAACATCTGGCAATTATCACTTCGTGGAACCATACAGTGTACTGTCAAAATCTAACCAGATCCAACCAAATCCAACCTAACCTAATCCAACCCATCCCAACCTTATATAATCCAACCCATCCCAGCCTAATATAATCCTATCCATCCCAACCCCACCTAATCTAACTCAATCCAACCCCACCTAACATAAGCTAATCTATACCTAGCCTCACTCCTGTCCCCCTGTCGACTCGCTGGACGCCACATTTAGAACAGCAGGAAACTGTTCTCGTACAGCTCCCAGATACCGATAAGAACTCCCAGAATAGCGAGCGCTTCCTTTCGGTGGAGAATCCCAGCTCCACCTACAGTATCCCTACCCTTCCAACTTGTTTGACAGTGTGTGAAGAGAGCTGGTGAGCCGTACATATACAGTGGAGAGTGCGTAACTTGACGAACTGTTTGTATTTTCCTCATCATTCTGTTCACAACCTTATGACTAGTCAGCCAATAATCATGAACTTGTGTTGGTTTGCGGTGATCGTGATGAGTGAGTGGAGTTTCGCAGTAGCTTCATCTTCACCCAGAAACCAACTATCATTACACCCAAAACCACTACCACAAAAACAATCACCACCCATCCTGACAACAGCATCTGGGTTGCAGTACTACGACCTGACCGGAGTGAACGGACCAGAGGAGGTGGTGCTGGGCCCTGATGATGTTGACTCCGAGATACATAGTGATATCAGTGTGAGGGGGAGTAACCCTTGTCACGTCCGCTCCCTGATCATCATGGCCAATGTAACCATGGATAAAAGTCTCGTAGAAAACTGTTCTCTAAGCAAGATCACTTTCAAAGGTAATTATGCTATTCAAGTCTATTTTATATTTATCTTTAGGCCAACATCACTTTGAAGGGAAATCTGTCCAATCATTATCTTTCTAAGTAACATGAATTGCAAATGTATTTAAGCATCTTCTATGAAGGTTATGATGAAAATTACTCATAGATACACACCTGCATAGACATTACTGACTACTTAATGATGAACAGATGTCTAATTCCTCCTTGTCCTCTACACAATATCACTTTTCAAGGTGTGAATATGATATCAATAACACTTAAAGTTCAAGTCTTGATATCTGGTTCAAAGTGGGATTCTATTGGTTAAGTGTACTTTGAAAACACATAGGCCTATACCTTTAAACTGCGTGTCCTACTAAACCATAACTAAATTCTGGTCCGTCTACTTGAAATCAGGCATTTCATATCCTTGATTTTCAAATATAATGCTTCCCTATGAATCTAATACATAAAACCCATGAGTGTTGCAATACCATATATTATTAAATGCTGCATGTAAGATACCCTCTGTAAGTGCCCTCTGTTCCGCAATATTTATGCCTCTGTTCTGTAAGATTTATGCCTCTGTTCTGTAAGATTTATGCCTCTGTTCTGTAAGATTTATGCCCTCTGTTCTGTAAGATTTATGCCCTCTGTTCTGTAAGATTTATGAATCTTCAAATCTGTATATAATTCAAATATTGGTAATTGTCAACATGCTGACATCTTTTCAGTAACATTGTTTTTCTGGCTTACAGGATATTTGTCATGCCAACGGATAATGACATGGAAGAGAGAACTTGGAGCGAACATTGCGATGGATTATCACTCTGTAATTTGCTTTGATATCATCTATATACTTGATTACGTCCCAACTAATATGAAGTTTCCCGAACTGCTGGGTCATCCAAGATACGTACGTATTTCCTGTCCGGCGGGCCAATTACTTCATAACCTCAATTACTGGGACAATCTGAGTATAAAACACTCATACATGCTATTGTGTTAAAAGGATACAACAGGACCATTGCGGAAAAGTCCTCCTCACTCCTTCCTTCTTAGCCATTTTTTTTATTTTTTTTTATTTTGCTCATCCTTGATTGCATCTTATTCTTGTGCCCATCATTTTTAATGTATAATATTATTGTGCACATCCTATTCAGTGCATTATACTACAGTGTCTTATTTTCGTATCACCCCCACCCCTTCCATCCAGGATGACATTTTATGCCCCAAGATTTGTAAGAAGTGCTTATGGCATTTGGACGAACACGACATCATATGGGTAACTATTGACTGTGATGACTCTGGCCTCACCGACTGGAACCTGCCTACACTGCCACGCTTCAACGCTAGGCTCACACTCAACAACAACCAGGTAACATATAATATATAGATGAAGAAGAACGTGCAGTTCATTTTATAGTCCACTGAGGGATTAGAACCTTCTATACTTAGGGTAACTGCAGCTAGGGAATCCAATACTATGCTTCCTTAGGGTGTGGTGGATAGGTATATGAAAGGAAGTGGTGGGTTGCATGTAATACAGGAGGAGTGTTTTGTGTTTCCTGTGTTGATTATATTGTCTGTAGTTTCTTTCTCTGGTAGTCTACGAGTGAGTACCTACTTGTTACTGAGTCATGATGAAACGCAGGGGTAAGCATTGACCCTTCTTCCTCACATTAGTTCTCTTTATTTTAGTACTTGCTAGTTAATTAATCAATCTGCCTGTTGCTAGATATTTCAAGTTAAATACTTGCCGTTATTTTACGACCGAATTTGCTTTCATCTTAGGTGGGTTAATTTATACACATTCTCTTATTGTGTGTGTTTTCGTCTCCTATCTGGTAACAACTTGTACACTCGTCTTCTATCTGGTAACAACTTGTACACTCGTCTTCTATCTGGTAACAACTTGTACACTCGTCTTCTATCTGGTAATAACTTGTACACTCGTTTATTATATAGGCCTTAAATTAAAGTGTCTTTCTGTTATACTTATCAGATTCCTTCTTCTATACATCTGCTGACCTATTTTTTTTCTCCCGCCTACGAATACTTCAGATAACATCGATGGAGAAGGTAATAGATCATCTTCAACACCTGAATAATCTGAAGAGTGTTCAGCTGAACAAAAACCACATAACTAGCATCTCTGCCATCCCACCAGGCTCCCTCAAAATGCTCTTAAGCATTGGCCTTCGATACAACAACATTACACAGGTACGGTAACTATAATAAGTATGGAGAGCTGAGATTCAGTGGGCACAGAAAGACTTTACCTCATAAAGTATCTCATTGACACTGAAATCTGAAACAATGTTATCCTTTCTCACGTAATTATACTAGGAGAGATATAGTTATAAGGCTAAGTGTGTATCATCTCCTGAAGAAAAAAACTCGCTCTGAGCTCGTTACTTGTGCAGAAGACAACTGTAAAGCGACCAGCAAAAGGGCTGTCACCTTGTCTACCAAGTCATGAAAGGAGTATGTTACCTCATGCTTCACAGGCTCAGGAATTAAAACACCAGGGAAATATTAATATCTGTCAGCTGGATAGTGTATTTTTTATGCTATATGTTTTTTTTTTTATGATTATCCTATATATTATCCCACAGAAAGTGCTAAATGAAGCTACGCCGCTTTTGTTGGCGGATGTATTAATGCAGGGGTCGACATAACATCCCCCCCCCCCTCTTGCCATCTAGACAGCCTTACGAACCTGATCATTTTTACAGCTGGACCCGATGGTGATGGAGTCTTTGTTTAGGAGGAGAGGACTGGAACTGGACCTACACGGCAATTCACTGCAGTGCGGTTGTAACTTGTACCATGTCAATGTGAGTCCCCCCCCATTCTTAACCTAACACACACAGCTGACGTGATAGCGTGCAGAAATTAATAACCTTCCAGTGTACAAAATTAAAAGTATATTCCACCCTAAACATATCATTTGTGGATATATATTGTTGGCTCGATAAAACCCGACAATATTCATGGCGTACAATGACATACTAACTCGTTGGACCTTACTTGCAGCGCCTGTACCTCACCTATTGTAGTGACAGTGGGCAGTACCCGTGCATCAATAGGTACATGCACTCCAGATGTATCAGTGAATCCGGTAATGTAGGTATTTTTCCTCACCTAGTACAAGGACACCGTATTCCCTGTGGTTTTGTGGGTAATGCAAAATAAGATATAATTTTTTTTTTTTTTTTTTTTTTTTTTTTTTTTTTTTTTGAGAAGTAAACCGTCAAAATACAAAGACCACGTTTTGTCACTAACTTAAGGCACGGTAATCTTTGCCAAAAAGTGTGTAGTAACATTAACCTGAATTGTTTCAGAAGAAAATATCAACTTATGAGATGAACAACTTGGAGGGCTGTGAGAAGGAGCAGATGCCCATCGTTATCAACTACTGGCTCTTGGTTGCTGTTATATTGGGCTTCTTGAATATCATCGCCGTTGGGTTAATAATGGATATTCTCCTCATCCTCTTCGACTACAAAGGCACAAAGAATATAAAGAGACCCAAGATGGATTACATAGTAGGTTGGATCAGCCCCTCGTTCAAATCCCTGTGTGGGAAGGAGAAGAATGAGAATGAAAAAGGAAAACTGGAGAATGTCATTAGCTATCTGAGGGATACGTCGGCCATGCGTACCACAAGACAACGCGGTTCTACCAAGCGGTTGTCAAGGTATCCAGGGTTTTATGACTAACCTGTTAAAACCAATAATAATATCTCTCTCTCTC
The DNA here is from genome assembly GCA_033782935.1 of Petrolisthes cinctipes. NCBI lineage: Eukaryota > Metazoa > Arthropoda > Malacostraca > Decapoda > Porcellanidae > Petrolisthes > Petrolisthes cinctipes. Next base: position 190,308 of record JAWQEG010000248.1, read on the forward strand.
TCTCTCTCTCTCTCTCTCTCTCTCTCTCTCTCTCTCTCTCTCTCTCTCTCTCTCTCTCTCTCTCTCTCTGTGCGTGTACTAGAGTGTGTGTGTGTGTGTGTGTGTGTGTGTGTGTGTGTACATATACAGTAGAAAAATATATTCTTTTGCATAACTTGAATTAATTGTAACAAGCCTTCACCAAAGTATACCTTCCAGTACTAAGGTGATTCAACTAGCACAATAGAAGATACTACATTTATTTTGTCTATGATATTTATAAAGGAACTCCACACTCACGTTCTCTAAAAGACTTAATAAGGTATATAATATACTGATTTTTATTTTATATTTTATTTAATTATGTGCACATTATGGGAAAGTGAAATGCATGATGTTTGTAAATAAACTACCTATTACGCTTGTTAAAAGATCAATTTTATATTAAACATTTATGTCAAGAATAATTTTCCTTTTTGATCCCTCACACGAAACTCATTATTATTAACATACCATGAATATTTCAAGTATTCTGTATAGAGCCATTGCACTTGGGATATCTATTGGCCTTTATTTACCCACAAAGCATTTCTTTTCTTATTTTCCAATTAAGGTTTCGACCTCTTGTAACATTTTGACCGTGTAAATATTATTGGTGTTATTTGGTCAGTAGTTATAATATAATTTGACTCAGAAGCAGAGGCATAGTGGTGATAATGCACCTTAGTAAGCATAATAGTTTGCAGTATTTTTGAGTTTGATGTGTGTTAATTAATGGGATAATAATAATAATACAACTTTGGTACATTGGAGTGCCTTGATACCTACAAATTTAGTCAGGAAACAGAACCAGACGCACAGAAATAATAGTGGACTGTTGATCGGAGTAGATTATACCAACACTGTACTACCCCCTTAATTAAAATGTCAGAAATTTACGTAAAGGCAAGGGATTCGTCGTTCCAATGTAGTGTAGTAAACATTAAACATTTGCACGATTATTACTGTGCTTCGTGTAGGAGATCAAAAATTAATCGCTGTGGACCATCTTCATCATTATCATCGTCGTCATCGTCGTCATCGTCGTCATCGTCGTCGTCGTCATCGTCATCATCGTCGTCGTCATCGTCATCGTCATCATCGTCGTCATCATCATCATCGTCGTCGTCGTCGTCATCATCATCATCATCATCATCATCATCTCCACTGTTTTCTTCATCATAATAATCACCACTGTAATCTTCATCATAATAATCACCACTGGATTCTTCTTCATAATATTCAGCACTATAATCTTGATCATAATAATCACCACTGTAATCTTCATCATAATAATCACCACTAGATTCTTCATCGTAATAATCACCACTGGATTCTTCATAGTAATATTCAGCACTGTAATCTTGATCGTAATAATCACCACTGGATTCTTCTTCATAATATTCAGCACTATAATCTTGATCATAATAATCACCACTGTAATCTTCATCATAATAATCACCACTGGATTCTTCATAGTAATAATCACCACTAGATTCTTCATAGTAATAATCACCACTGGATTCTTCATAGTAATAATCACCACTGGATTCTTCACTACTCATGCTGTCACTGTTGATGGTCAGGAAAAGTTAATCATTAAAAATATATATGAAAGTTACGTAATAATCACATTATATTCATTCCACCCTTAATTAAGTGGCCTATGATTTTCTCTGGAATTTGAAGTTGCTGATTCCTTCAAAATTTGCCTATCATTTGCCTATCAATTTCCAACTTTTTTACCTGTGCATGGTCATCATCAATACCCAATATACCCCTTTTTCAATGGGTGGGGGACTTCAGAGCCAGGGATAGAAAAAAATAAATCAGAATAACAGAAATACTCAGGGATATGGTTCACACACGTGCACTCCCCATTTCAAGTTCATGAAATTCTCAGCTCATTTTCACGAAAGTCATATCTGTTAGTCTACCTGATTGCTCGTGTTGATGCCACACCAAAGTTTCACCACCATATGATAGAGAAGGTATTATTATTACAGTCCCCCAGCAGCATCTGTATTTACCCCTTTCATTCTAACCACTCTTACCGTATCATCATCATCATCTTTCATCTCACCCAGCACTTTTCTCCTTTACATTACTCTATTTTACCCTATACCTTTTCACATTTTTCCTTTCTTTTCCAATATTACTCCCAGATGCATAAATTCTTCAGCCACCTCGAGATTCTCACCATCAACATTTACGCTCGTGTGCAATAATATTCATCCACACTAGGGTGACTCATTTACCATGTTTCCTACAGTTCGTTAGCTGGGAAACTACAGTATATACAATATATAGGTTGATCAGCCTTTTCTAATTTACTACAAGACGCTACTCACTCTTCAAAACAATAACATCACAAGCGAACGTGAAAACCTTAGACAGCCAATTGTTTGTGTTATCCATATGTGAATGATTATATATTATTGACCACGATTGTATTTAACACAGACTCGCCTCCCTCTGCACTATCATCTCCGTACTATAAATCACATTAAATTTTACTTTTAAGGGACCCTGTGATATACCGGTAGTTGGAAAATTGGAGGTAAATGAGTCCTTCTATTACTGCCACGAAACACCACCTATATGGAAGGAGTTTGTTTCTTGGTGTAGTCAGGAAGAATCAAAAGTCCTCACCTTTTACATAAACGATCACAGGGTTCTTAAGGATCAGTGTTCACAAACCTCTGCAACACTGTCGACTGAATGAAAGGGGCATTCTCTTGTGCTCAAACTGGAAGACTACTGATTCATGCATACCGTGCCAGGAAACAAACTATTACAATATGCGAGTATAGGGGATTAGTGTTGTGGTAGAGTTTGGATGTATCATTGTGCCTTCAATTTGACCACAAGAGTCTTTCCCTTTAAACGCTCTCATAACTATGTTCTCCCAATGTCTACTACTACTTCTACGGCATAACCAATACAAGTAAGGAGCCTTTTCTTACCTTTCAGCACTCTCGCTATCTTCGTTGCTGTCATTATTTTCTTCACTTCCAGAACTATCCTCTCCCTCCACTTTTTCTTCAACAGTCCTGAAATGTGTTTGTGAATCATTAATATTCTTTATTGTATACAGTAACACATTAAAGTTATACATGGTGAGTGGTTATTCATTTTGATTGCTACAAATTAATCACTGTAATTCAATAAAGTTATACACAGACATTCTTAAAAAGTTATGCAGGGTAATCCGTATATTTGATTCACAGTATTTCAGTAAGGTTATTCACGGCGATTCATTTATGATATACACGGTAATTCAGTTAGGATGTACACTGTGATTTATTACGGTCATTCGAAGAGATATTACAGTTTTGATTTAATTATATAGGAGAGAGAGAGAGAGAGAGAGAGAGAGAGAGAGAGACAGAGACAGAGAGAGAGAGAGAGAGAGAGAGACAGAGAGAGAGAGAGAGAGAGAGAGACAGAGAGAGAGAGAGAGAGAGATTGATTGATTGATTGATTGATTGATTACACGGCATTCCTAATTCAATCCGTAGTAGAATAATAAAATCAAAGTTATCGAAAGTGTGATTCAGTCGGTTTCATAAAGGTGGATGATAACTATGCTTTCTTCCTCTCGTCATCCAATTGGTATGACTGAAACAAAACTTGCAAAGTACAAAAACCCGTTGCAAATTTTCTCCACCAAATGTAAGTATATTTTGACTAGATAAAGTAAGTCAATGCACAAGCGAATAGGAATAGGAATAGACAGAAGACTAGGCATAAGAATATAGGTATTAAGACTAGGAATAGTCATATGAATAGGTACGGGAACAGAATTTGGAATAGGCATAAGACTAGAAATTAGGCCAGTACTAGGCATATTACTAGAAATAAGACCAGTAATAGGCATAAGACTAGTAATAAAACTAGGAATAGGCATAATACTAGGAATTAGACCAGTACTAGGCATATGTTTAGTAATAAGACCAGGAATGATATTAGAATAAACATACATGTCCTTGTCAGATAGTTCCCCCACCACTGGGCTGGTTTCGGCGTCCCCTCCCACATCGCCTATAGCAGACTTCAACGGGAAAGCCCATCCGTCTAGCACAAAACAGTTGGCTTGTAAGGCGACCAAAGCACCCAGGAGAATGAACAGAGCAGTCCTGTAAGGTAATCATAAAATATTATCATCTACATGTATTGTAAAGTACTGGGGAAACAATTTACGGTCCATGCAGTGAGCTCCAAAAGTCGTGTCGTGAAATATGGAGAAAAAATATTATCATGTTACGAGATAAACGACTGGTTAAATTCCTCTTGAACTGTGGACATTTGTAGGATGAAGAGGACGAGCCCAGGACTACTTGCCTCATGGTGATGGAGGTGTGTACAAGAATGAAGTGAGTGTACGGTGTTGACTGAGGCTGACCGAGGCTAACCGCTGGCAGCCCGTCCCCTCAGGTGTGACAACTGTGGATATGCGAATATGACACACACACACACACACACACACACACACACACACACACACACACACACACACACACACACACACACACACACACACACACACACATGGAATGGAAAAATTAAGTGTATTGGTCAGTACAAACCCGTAGCTCAGCACAAGGCATTTTAGTCAGCCCTACGTAAATAAATAGGTCATGGGCAAATAGGTCAGTGTTAGGTATAGTGTATATCCGTAGTAGATATATTATAAGGAACGCCATTATTACAGAAGGTATATATTTCATCAGTAGGTAAAACTTCTGCACTGTTCATGAAGTGTAACCCGTACAGAGCAGCATATAAATTGAATTAACTGAGAAAATACCTGCAGAGGGCTTATTGGCAGCTTCTGAAGTAGATGCACCCCTTCGAGTTATACATCTGTCCAGCCGAGGTGCACAGAGAAGTGGTGGTTTATTATGCTGTTGGTCAGTACCTATAAGCGAAGCGATTTGCATGGTTTCCCAAAAGGCATCCAGTTATGAAATGCTAAATAAAAGTTTCCGTTTGTAACAAAATTTATCCTGCTGATTTCTTTATTGAGAAACATGTCGCCTGGAAATACGAATGATATTTTCCAGCAAACGTCATGTATAGATTTAGATTTAGATTTCCATGATTTAATCTATTTTTTTTTTTTTTTTTTTCTCGGCTAATGAAGCCTTCTTTTAATACTCAGTCAAATAAAGTTTCATGCATTGCTTTTTAACTCATCCATACATCTGTCTCAACATTTCCATTTTACTATTACCAGATACAGTCCCTCAATATATACGAGTAGGTGGTCAATTATTTTATATAGCAGAACAGTTTGGAGCAATCCGTACAGCAGCAGCAGCAGCCCTTCAATTCCTCCCCAGCAGAATTACCCCTTTGTCCTCTTTATGTGAAAAATGTCTGCCATCATACAAAAGCGAGATGTCAAAAATAATTCCTTATATGTAAAGATAATTGTCCTCGGTCTCCACTTCTCGGTTATTCTTTGTGTTTTATATAATGTATTTCTGAGTACATACCACTATTGTTTATTGTATACCGGCACACTTGTAGCTGCTATTCAGGTGCTCGCCCACTCTATAGTATTGTTGTATTGTTTACGGCGGAATACATAACCTCTTCTCTGACGTAAACACAGACCACGTAGTGTATGATGCCTGAAAAAGACGTAGATTACAAAACGACGTAGATTACAAAACGACGTAGATTCTAAAACAAGGTAGATCATAAAAAAAAAACGACGTAGAGTATAAAACTAGGTAAATTATAAAACGAGATAAAACTTACTGCACCCTAAACAACTCGACTCGTAGGGAACATGTAAAAGTCGTCAGTCGTTTATGAAAGTCAAAAGATATTACTTTACTAGGTTTGTTTATAATAATAATAATAATAATAATAATAATAATAATAATAATAATAATAATAATTTATTATTATTATTATTATTATTATTATTATTATTATTATTATTATTATTATTATTATTATTATTATTATTATTATTATTATTATTATTATTATTATTATTATTATTATTATTATTATTATTATTATTATTATTATTATTATTATTATTATTATTATTATTATTATGATTATGATTATGATTATGATTATGATTATGATTATGATTATGATTATGATTATGATTATGATTATGATTATGATTATGATTATGAGTATGATTATGATTATGATTATGATTATGATTATGATTATGATTATGATTATGATTATGATTATGATTATGATTATGATTATGATTATGATTATGATTATGATTATGATTATGATTATGATTATGATTATGATTATGATTATGATTATGATTATGATTATGATTATGATTATGATTATGATTATGATTATGATTATGATTATGATTATGATTATGATTATGATTATGATTATGATTATGATTATGATTATGATTATGATTATGATTATGATTATGATTATGATTATGATTATGATTATGATTATGATTATGATTATTAGTATGATTATGATTATTAGTATGATTATGATTATTAGTATGATTATGATTATTAGTATGATTATGATTATTAGTATGATTATGATTATTAGTATGATTATGATTATTAGTATGATTATGATTATTAGTATGATTATTAGTATTAGTATTAGTATAATTAGTATTAATCATACATGTTGTGTGAAGTAGAAGTGGGAGTGTTGGTCATGTGAAATAATTATATAGGTTATCATATGAGTGTTTGAATGTGTTTATGTGAGTGTGCGCCAGTGTGTTTCGATGTGTATGCTTGTGTGCACATGTGAGGGATTGCATGTGTGTGTATGACATATGAATGAGCCAATATTTATCTATGTATCAATGTGTGTGTGTGTGTGTGTGTGTATATCAGACTACGTGTCTTTATGTGTGTGTACATTCGCGCACCACAATCCCTAGTCCACCTGAGTCAAAGCCCCAAATCTGAAGCAAGCGGTTTCTGGACGACAGCCCACCAAAACCATCGGGAGGCCACACACATTTCGAACCAATGGAGGCTTAGGGTGGGCTGTCGTCCAGAAACCACTTGCTCCAGATCTCGGGCTTCGACTCAGGTGGGCTAGGGATTATGGTGCGCGACTGTACATATGTGTCCTTATGTGTGACAGGTAACTTAATCATCCACACCTGCTGTAGGTGACACGGTGGCAGTCTCACCTCCACCTATAACCAGTTACAAATGCCACATCACCCATCACTGTGTCTTTTCTACGTAATCAGGGGCCAGTATCCCGTCGATCGATTGGGGAGCTACTGATTTCTCCCGACTGTGCTATAAAGCAAACTACTTCAGCATAGGGGACCTGTTTTGGGGTATAATTTAGAGGAATCAATAGCCCTGCCTTTAGTTGACAACAGGTTATCCTGTTTAACATTGTCATTCTTAGGTATATAGTATCTGAATGTATTTCATCCATTAAGTTGTTATCTGGTGTGTTTCTATAAGGTCCATTCCATCAAAATATCTTGTATATACAGTACAACTGTCAGACTGATAGTATCTTGGGTCCTGCTTGGGTGATGTACCAATCATGGACCCCCTCTTATCCTAATATTTCCCAATTATTCATCAGGTTTAACCTTAATTTAGCTTTCAATCATTCTTATCTGCATTAGATACCCCGTGAACTTAAGTCATTCCCAATTAGGCCCAAACCATCTTACAAAGGGATGAATTCATTTTAGTTTTATTGCCAGTCAGATGATTTCTCAAATAGATAAACATTGGGTAAAAGTCAGACTGTATTGCATTGCTAATGTACTGTATATACGTAGATGAATATTCCCATGTGAGGATAACTGTATGAAATTATTTTTTTATGCGTATTAGTAGGCTACTTTCAGAAAAAAAAAAATAATAATAAGTAGACAAAAACCTAGTTCCATTCATATATTAAGAACTTGGAGACTGAATGATGGGGCCCCCTTTTGGTGTACTGGTTCTTGGTGATCATCTAGTATCTATATACATAAATCCGAAATTCTGTCTGTGTGTGTGTGTGTGTCCGCGATGCACGCCTACACTGTCCGACTTTGTGTGCTCAAAATTTGCATGTAGGTGAGTCTTGATCCCCTTCAGGTTTAGGGGGGGTCATACAACGAAACCACAAATAACGAAACGTGGAAGCGAAATAATAATGAAGATGTGTATAGATGTACTAAATTTCATATTAGATTATAATTTTAGACTGTAGAGTGAAAATTATCGTCTTAGTGAGTTGGTAAGTTAAAGGATTAATAGAAAAAGAAGGGAATATTATTAATTATGCTAATATTAGAATGATGGAGTTATTGAATGAGGGAGAAAGATTGATATAATAAAAATTGAAAAAGGATATGAGGGATAAAAGAGGGAATTGGAGGAGGAAAATAAATAAGAGAAAGAGGAGAAGGTAGAGAGGAAGGAATGGAATACATATTATGAAAGAAAGTATGAGGGAAAGGGAAGAGAGGATAACTAAGAGGAGAAAGAGGAGGAGGAAGAGGAGGAGGAGGAGAGGAGTAGGAATAGGATTACAAGTAAGAAGGAGGAAGGAGATAAGAGGGAGAGAAAGAGGAGGAGAAGGAGGAAAGTGGAAGGGTTCTCTCATCATCTTAATCTGACCGTCTTCAACTCTCTCTCTCTCTCTCTCTCTCTCTCTCTCTCTCTCATATATATTATCTTCCACTAATACCTCCAATTAATCACCCACCCACCTCTATTACTATTCATCCATCCATCCATCTATCCACCTAACCATCCATCCACCTAGCCATCCATCCACTCACCTAGCTATCCCTCCCTCCCTTCAATCCACCAATCCATCCATCCATCCATTTATTTTATCTAACCACTAAACCATCCCTCCCTCTCCCCCTTCCTTCCCTCCTTCCCTTCCTTCTATCCACCCACCGCCCGAAGGGCGGTGGAAGGGCGGCCACAGGCCGCCAGCCCTCCGCAGGAGCTAGCGGCTCTTAGCCGCCCGAAAGGGCGGCGGAGTCCGCTAGTATATATATAATCCGCAACTGGATACAACTTGCTCCATCATAATATAGTGTAACGTCTAAATATCCTTAAAGTGACCAAGTTCGAATGATGACAAAGATACTAACCAAATAACTATGAAAAATAATTCCAATAATCTGTACTTTTATGTATCTTTTGTATCTGGAAACCCATGGCGGCCTGCTACTGCTATATCACCATCTTTTCGTATGATATTGATAACATTTGTTCAGTTGCCAGTTCATGGGGTCTTGACCTAAATAAGGAAAAATGTGTGGCATTAAGATTCCAAAGGGGTTCGGATGGCTGGCAGGATAATGGTACTCTGTCTGAATATTATCAGTTACGGCACGCCATCCATACCTTTCGTTGATGCCCATAAGGACCTTGGTGTTCTGGTGGATACTACTCTTAGATTCCACCTTCATATTAGATCTATTGTTAATAAGGCCTCAGGAATGTCTGCAAACTTCTTAAGGTGTACCCTCTGCAGATCCCCAAAAGAAGTTCATGCTCACCCTGTACAAAACCCGCATCAGACCAATTTTGGGATATGCTTCCTGTATGTGGAACACTGGGTTTACCAGGGATCTCAGACTACTGGAATCAACACAACTAACTTGGACGAGACACATAGATGGACTTACTCATCATCCGTATGATGAGAGACTCAGATCACTAGACTTATATTCTGTACAGGGTCGATTAATCCGAGCTGATCTCATAAAGTACTGGAAAATTTTCCATAATGAATGTAGCATACCTCCTGGTGATATCATCATCTTGGCACCTCCTTCAGGTACAATGGGGCACAGATTTAAGATATACTACTTCCAAAGTAGCTTGGAAGCTAGGAGAAGATTTTTCTCAGTAAGATGTGTTAGTTTGTGGAACTCTTTACCTGATGAGGTGGTTGCCCTCAGTTCCATTAATCTATTTAAATCAGCCCTTCACTCATTCCTGGGTCCTCTACTCTACAAGTTTGAGGACTGAAAGTCCCCTTCACCCCACTCACACACACACATGCCTTTCTCAACAATTACTTTTACTCAAAACTAACCATTAATATATCCTGATGTAACTACATTCTGCTTAGGGTACACATTTCAGTCTTTTTCATACAAGATATCTATACCTATAGCCAATACAGACCTATAAAGACTGGCGTACCTGCAGTTTGGTGCTATCCCTATATGCCTACTGCGGATCCTCAAAAATGCCTTGCTCCAGCACATTGGAATAGCCAACCAGGTGAGTCAACCAGGTGAAAATCTGCGTAAAGCTAGTGAAGTTTACCAAGACCTGTTGTAAATATAGGATACTGAAGTCGAAAGAAAATGATTGTCAATATCTGGCAGACTATTTTAATTCTTAAAGGTATGTAAAGAACTTAAAAAAAATTCTTAATGTAATGTTTGCCTGAGTAATGGGGCCTGTATTATTAACGGAGCTTATATTGTTACTATTAATTATATTGTTACTATTAATTCCTCCACACTCTGTAATGAGACATGGTACAGTTGGCCACATAAATTCTTACACAGGTTTAATTCTGGTAGTGCTGCAAAAAATGGTCTAATAAGTGACTCGGTGATTAGCAAAACAACAAATCTATATAATGATGTTGTATTAAAATTATGCAGCCTTTCATTTTCTATATGTTGTAAACCATAAAAAAACAAAAAAACAGCGTGTTTACAAATTCTTGTTGCCAATAGTGTCTCAGTATACTCTATAGGTTGTACAGTAAGTTTCCTGCCATGCTTTATAATTATGTAGATTGGTTGGTGATGACTTGGAACTCTGATAAAAAATGGCGTAAAGAAACCAATGTCCAAAGTCGAAAAATAAAAACGGAAAGTTACAATAAAAGCAACTGCAAAATATGATTGACGCTCACGATCGAGATATCATAAAAACAATCATCCCCACAAATCATATGTATGCAACGAACACATTTGGAGATCAGCAGAAACCTTTTATTGAAATAGTCGCTCAACTTCATAGTGATAGTGAACCGCTGATGATGCACCGCTAAGGCATACTATATTCCAACCTTTGTCATTTGTTTAATTTCTTTTGACTATTTTCATCACTTGATAATTTGTACCATTTCATGAATTACAGTAATCTTGGTTTTAATGGTTTGTTTATAAATTATGGCACTATTGAATTATAGTTTTCTTAATTAATACATTGCTTGATTTTATGATGCAGTGTAGCAGTATCGTAGGTATGATAAAAAGGAAACCGAGGAAATATTATACTTTTATTGTAATTCCTTGAGCTTTGATATCTTAATCCTCTATTAAGGAAGAATCCCAGGACGCAACACTTGACTCAAAATTATACTAATTGCGATGCAGATGCCTCCTCTTTTTTTTTTTATATATACTTTTCTAGAGTTGTCCCGTCATTAAGGGGGAAGTACAGTGCTGGTAATTCTGGAGCAACTGATTCTTCAAAACTATCCCAAGCAACAGAACACCATTACTTTTGTTCATCTGGTCCTGTTTCCTGGTATACTTTGGAGGAATCTAGGCACTCCAATGTAACAAAAGTGAATTACGCCCTTAATTAAGTTATCATCTTCCGTCACATTGGAGTGCTAGTGATTACTTTATAAGATACCACACAACAGATCCGCCTTTTGTATTTTGGGGTACTATAATGTAAAAAGTTTATTCCCTCAGCCAGCCACAATATGACGGAATTCTCGTCATATATTCTCTGTTGTTCAAAGTCGTCCTACTCCAGAATTTGCAGTTCGTTTTCTCAGTTAGTTTCAGGGTTGGTCAGCGTCCTCATCCCTAAAGTGCAGATAAGTGTAATTAATTAGTTGTAAAATTTAGTTCGTCATTGTAGTATATAATATTATGTGATAGCAACAAGGAAATTATTACAATAAGCAAACTAGACCAATAATGTAGGTAAATTATAGCAATGAGTAAATGAGAGTAATAGCAACTGAGAGTAATAGCAACAACAGTGATACCAGTTCGTAAGTGATACCAGATCGTAAGTGATAGCAATACGTAAATGACACCAAGAAGTAAGTGATAGCAATAGGCCATATAGATTACCAGGCATACCAGCCATACACCTAGTACACTGGGAGTCGATATTGCTGTCCTGATAATATGCACAATATGAATCTCCATCCAACGAGGAATATAGTATCATCTGTGTTTCGGGAGGAGGGGGATGCGAGGTTGGTAGCGATTATTGTTGTGCCTCGGATCAGGAGAGAAGGAGAGAAATTTTATCCTCCAGTTCACATAACTCTATGGCAAAACCTACGCTAGAAGTTAGCTGATTCAACGTTATTTTTATTAGTTATTTCATAATAATTAAATAATCTTATTGTGAAAATCGTGAACGCAAATAGGAGCGATTCGAGCTGAAATATGATCTTTGTCTTAACGTGTTCTTGATATTATTACTCTGATAAATAAATACTTATTAGGAACCAATATGCAATATCCAATAAATATGGCATGGAACTAGTTTTTTTATATACATGTATTGTGTAATTTATAGGCAACATAGTAGAAGTATTATAAAAAAAATCATATCCAGTTTACCTACTTAGGGAAAGTTTGTGGTGTTGTCATTAGAAATTATATCATAGGCTACTTTACCTTGAACTGGGGTTTTCCTCGTTTACTCTCTCTTCAACATCATCATTATTTTCATCATCTACACCTTCTTCGTCTTCGTAGTCATCGTCGTCTTCGTAGTAATCGTCATCTTCGTAGTAATTGTCATCTTCGTAGTAATCGTCGTCGTCATCATCGTCGTCGTCTTCATTATATACTCTGTGTGAGCAATGAGTTAATAACTGAACTGTGATGCATAGTATTGTTGCGTGTGTGAGCTCATAACCCGCTTATAATCCACATCATTACACAAAAAAGTACGACAATTAATGTTTGTTTCTTCTGTATCCAGTAACATTTCCAATAAAATTACCAAAGTGCCACGTTGTCCCCTACCTACCTCAACCACTTGTGATACTCATTATAACCGTGGTCTTCTTCCTCGTCCTCGATTTTTAACATTTTATTAATCCTGAAAAATATATGTTCTTCATCAAACAGTATTTACCACTTGAACACTCCTGCCTTTACACAACCACACGATCAATATGAATCAGTGACCATTACCTACTGAAACATAAAAACTTAGGTTGTTGTGAATGGTATTAGTTTTTTTCAAAGTGTTAGGCAGGTCTATTAACATATTTGAGCAATTCATCCAGTGAATAAAATACAAATAGTCTGTCCCATTTAACCGTAAGACAATTTCCAGTATCTGCCACTTTGAAGGATATTAAGGTAGTTATGAATTATACATGGAGGTTATCGATTGGTCCAAGCAGGTTGGCGTAAATCATGATGCTGTGTGTGTTGTTACAGTGTAGGACCAACCTCTGGCTCACTATCTCACTGTCATCAAATGGGGCAGAGGCAGCGACGGCCAGGCTACCCAAGAGAAGAAGCCAAACGCCCCTGAAATATTTGTGTGTTGTCATTAGCATCAGCACCTTTATCATTATTACCATGTATTTTTATCATTATTAACACCATCTTTATCATCGTCACTAACACCACCAACACCATTACCATCACCACCACAATCATCATCATTATCATCGTCCTTATCACCACTATCATCATCATCATCATCATCATCACATATGTTCAATTTGTTTCAGTGTGTCCGTCCATCCATCCATCCATCCTAGTTTAAGAGTGCACAGTCGCTTTAAAAAATGTGTAAACAAGGACCCGATCGTTTGCAGTTATTCATATGATCATATTTAACTTTCACTGTGAAGTCTATGTACTCTCAAGCAGTAAGTGTGAGTCGTGATCACCTGTATAATTATCCAGTAGTAAAACAGCTGAATGACTAAACATAATTATTCCATCTGCTACGTTGCCTCAGTTACACTCTTATTTTGTTGGGGCAAGAACGTATGTGTACTTGAACATCCTTGCTATTGACACGAAGCTTACCTCATGGTGGGTGTGGTGGTAGGGGTGGCGTTATCCCCAGACTGAGCGTGTGTCATGGTTGTACAGTATGTTGTGGCTCCCAACACACACACACACACACACACACATACATTCATTGTTTCCCCGGCTTCTGCATCTCTCCTCGCTGACGTGGTGCTCATTGCTTTGTCCTGACTAACTCTATTGTCTAAAGGCAAATATGCAATAATTTCTATACTGTCTTGCGCTACCCGAAAGATGAGTTGTGAAGTCTGTGTAACTGTCTTTATTATAATTAATGTTCTGTTAAAATGTGGAGCCATACATCATTGAGTTTCTTCATCCTGGGAATGTAATCAATATTTTGCATATGCATCCAGAAATTGTATCCATTCTCCTCCTGTACTGTACATTCGTGATACGTAATCCCTGACCAGAGACGAACGGCAGGCACCACACACACGCTGCATTCGAACTCAGCCTCCATAGGTGTACTGGGTGGGGAAATGAGCAATACCAGGCGATTCGAAGCTTTGTGCTCCTCACACTCTGGTCAGAAATTATGTATCACGAGTGTCCATGCACCGACCAAAACCTTCGATCCCATATCTCTGGTCGGAATCTGGTCTTTGTCCTCAGCCACTTGACGATCAATTTCCATTTAGATCTGTCATATTTACCCTGCCAAATCTCAAAGTATCTGGAGAACCTGTCTACTTGCACACATTGCCTAAACTATTCAGTGCTGTCAGATTTTCTGCATAGTTCCGAAATAAATCTCACCGGGAAATCGCTTGACTTCTGCCCATTTTTTATTTTGCTTATTCAACTCTATTTTCTTGTTTATGTGTGTGTGTGTGTGTGTGTGTGTGTGTGTGTGTGTGTGTGTGTGTGTGTGCGCGCCAGGTATTGTCATAGCTACCCACACCTGTGTTGGGCCACGCTGGAGGTGACACGCTGGCAGTCCACCTCACCACTACACTCCTCCAACTCACCTCCACAAACTCACCTCACCTCCACATGTTCCAATTCCATCTCTCCTTTGTCTTTAAGGGGGAGCCATTTATTGTAAGTGAATTAAAGTACTGATTCCTCTAAACTGCGACAAAGCAGGTCCCCCTCCTCGTATACGGAAGTGGTCTGTTTCCTGTCTTGGTTTGAGGAATTATTAACCCTCCAATTCGACTACAAGGGATGCTTCCCATAAATGACTACTACTTCCTCCAAAATATGCTAGGAAACAGACTAGTACTTCTGTATAATTATAAGAATATACAATTTGCTTTGTAGCGTTGTTTGTAAGAATCAGTAGCCCTTCATTTTCTCAATATATGACCCCTTTATTTTGGATACTTTTTCTACCTTGTTGAGCGTCGTATGTAAATTTATGTTAAATTAAAGAAATTTCCACTTTTGTAAGCCATCCTCTTGTACTTTCAATTTATCCGTACATATCCGTCAGTATTTTATATTAAAGACAATTATTTGTTTCACATCATTCACATACATTGACGTTATAACACAGGCATATACGTATGCTCTCTCTCTTTCTCTCTCTCACACACACACACACACACACACACACACGCTTCTGCCAGACAAACGAAATTGTCTATTGTCAGAAATTATATAAATAGTTTGCTTTTAGTCAAGAGTCACCGTACTAATCAAATGTAAGCGTAATTTTCTGTTATGTAGTGTTTGGGGTTTATCTGTGTATGGTCGTAGCAGATCGATAAACCAGTCTCCCAACTTACAGTGTCGACTTAACGTGTGTGTGTGTGTGTGTGTGTGTGTGTGTGTGTGTGTATAACAGCAGCAAACAACAGGTGTGACGAGGACTGCATATGTATTATCCTGGGAGCCACCGTCACTGAAACACCACCAACCCTACCGAGGCACGAGACACAAGAGAGAAGGGATCGTTTTTGGTGTTTTGTGTTTTTGCAGTCGTAGATCGAAAGTTCCCTGTTGTAGAGATTGTTTTCAACCCGTGTGAGGTGTGAGCAGATCTCCTGGACAAGCGCTCTCTCAAGCCACATCTTCCATAAATATCAAGATGAGTGCAATAAGGTAAGCCCCTGTGCATCCTTTCCGTCCCTTCTATGTACCACGTGTTATCTCTTTGCGCTACTGGATATTTTTCTATGAACACCCAAAACTTTTTAGAAATTAACTGTATTTTCTGCATCTAACGATCTGTGACAGTTTGCTAATGTCCATCCAGCCCATTTATAAAAAAATATTTCTTACCATCCAGATACACAATAATACAATGAGATTCTAAAGTCATGTGTGTTGCAAATAGAGGTTAGTGTAGTGTAGTCGTATAATTTTCATCATCCGTACATCTCTGTGAAACAAACATTAGTCCTTTTATAGATACAGTAAAAATTAATTAATGCCATGCTTGTATTGTGTAAAGCAAATAAATGCTCTTAAACAAGTAACATAGGCTAACATACCTTCTTTGCCATTGACATTGGGTGTCAGCTCACAGAACATGACGTAGTTGTGTACGTATAGTGCTGACCATGATCCTGATCTTCTTACGGACCTTAAATTTGTGTTCCATGGCTAAATTTTAATATAATGCAAATATGTCAAACATGTATTTAGTAAAGTGCATGTAGCAAGAAATGAATTCTGAAATACATTCTGGGTTTTAATTGATAACCGATTTCTAGGCTGAAATAATATATGAAGAACAGTTGAATTTCTTAAATTCATTTGAAGTACTTGAGTTTTCCTTGTGATAGGCTACATCCAGAATCACTTTTCACAGTAAGATCCAGTTGAATATAAAGAAGATAATAAGGAATAAGGAATATTTCAGTTAGTTTATCAGTTTATTAAGTAAAGTTGAAATCCATGTGCAACCACATAGATAGTACTTTAATTTAGTGCATACGTGAATTGAGTGAGTATGTTGTGTTTCAGGTGGGTGTGGTGGATAATACTGGCCTTGTGTGGTACTTTGGCTTTGGCCACTAAAAATGCCAGCAAGGAAGATGACATCCTTCTGTCCCAAGACTACATAGACGACATTAAGGTGAGACATGTTTATTATTCTGTGTTTTACCAATTAACAAGTTGCATAACGTTGATTAGAACATCAAACGTTTACATGAAATACAACTGTGTGTTCATTTGTTGCTGGCTATTGAGAAATTGTGGACATCTCATAAATTTTGATATGCATAATCAAGTTCTGACAAAGAAAACAGCTCAAGCAGTTCTTAGTAAAGATGAAAGAGAGAAGCATGACCCAATATTCGGGACAGAAGGTGCCAAAGTGAGGTCTACTGACCATCACCTACCCCTCCAAAAGTATGACATGGAGCTCTGACAACTCTGATCCCCTTTTCAAACAAAAGAGACAACTTTTTCACCTAGTAATCATTGAATACATTTTACCCTCAGCCAATGAATGATCGTTCGAACAATATTAAAAGAATTTGTCAATAATCCGAAACTTGCTGTATAATGTTGTAGATTTGGTGTTCATATAACTTTTGGATTGATGCAATCAATTAATGTGAGATTCCTACAGATGAAAAAGTGTATGTATTTATGAGTGTGTCACAAGCTGAAAGATGTGTGTGTATGAATGTGTTTTTCACAAGCTGAAAGATGTGTATGTATGTATGTGTTTGATACCAGCTGAAAGACGTGTTTGTATTTATGGGTGTTTCATCAGTTGAAAAATGTTTGTGTATGTATATTGCGTGTCATGAGCTGAAACTGAAATATGCGTTTGTATGTGGGTGTAATCTGCTATTTTATATATATATATATATATATATATATATATATATATATATATATATATATATATATATATATATATATATATATATATATATATATATATATATATATATACCTCAACCTCGGGACTGTAAGCTGTCAGTAGCCTCTTGCGAGGCCCCGAGATTATTGGGTGTCGCACTGGATGAGAGAGTGGAGCTTCGTGGTGATGTTGGTACCGTAGCTTCTTTACTGGATGTGTATGTTTGTGTTTATATGCGTTTGTTATTACAGGAGTACTCCTCCCACCACGCTGAACACGCCAAGGACAAGTACACAGAGAGGCTCAACAAAATCGACTTGCTGGATGACGAGTACCCTGAGGACGAGGACTTTGAAGTGGACCACAGGGACGACGAAGACTATGATGAGGAGGACGATTATGAGGATGATGAAGATGAGGATTACTATGACGATGATGATGATGATGATGAGGGAGGATGTGGAGGAGGAGATGATGATGATGATGATGATGATGATTATGATGATGAAGAATTGAGTCCGGTCGAAGCAGTGATAGAGGAATACTTTACCAGATGAGGGGCGTAAAAATAATCAGTGTTGTCATCAGTCAGTCAGTAAGCCTTTCGTAAGAGCACAAGGCAAAATTATGGTGTTCTAATTTTTTTTATGCCCCTCATAATTATGGAGTTATAATTATTTCCATTGTCTGTTACAGTTGATGTGGATGAATAAATGAATATATCATTAGAAATATTATGTGTCCAATGTCTAAGGTTACGGTGTCACGAGGATGAGTTTCCCCTGTAAAGACTTCTCGTTATGAAAAGGGAATTTGTAGAGATTAATCTGTGGTTTCTGTGATTAATTTGTTTGATGGATTTGCGAACCTCCTCCCAAATTATTAGTGTTTTCATCTCCAACTGCGAGTTTTGTTGTAGCTACGTGCCGACATCATGGCATTGGTGGGGGTGGATTTCCAACACAAAATCTCCTCATTACAGTTGTCATAATCAGGGGCATAAAGTTGTGTCATTTTATTTTTCCTTCAGCAACTTGTTAATGTATTCCGTTTTAGAATATTTAAGGAAACCAAATGCACGTGTGCTTTTATATTCACACATATAAATACACATGCAACTGTATGCATCACCACTTCTCCAGAAAATTATATTTATTTCGTTCATATATGAATCGCTGGGATACAACATTTGTCCCTCAGTGTAAAGTCACCCACTAAAATTCGGGTAATTTAAAATTACATTTGATGAAAGTAATGATGCAGGTATTAATACTATAGTATAAAATTATGTAAACAGAATGAACATAGCACAGCTTCAGTAGGAGCCTTTACTGATAATTTACTTTACCAAATACCTTTGACTAAGAATGACAAAAACAGTATGGGAGTGTTCTTAATAAAAGGATACTTGATTTACTAATTGAATACTACGCACTACCTTCAGCTGTTTATGAAGCAACTGATTCCTCCAAACTATCCCAAACAACAGGCAACCATTAATTTTGTTCATCTGGTCCTGTTTCTTGGCATACTTTGGACGAATCAAGGCTCTCCAATGTACCAAAAGTGTACCATCCCCTTAAACACTTCCCTTAGTTGTTGTGATGCTGTGAGACATTTCCTTCAGCCTCGTCGTTCCTCGGGTTGCTACTTGGTGACTCGAACTCACACTTCGGCTCGTTGTAGGCGATAGCTTAAGAAGATGCTCATTTCTGGTCAAATTGGAGGGCTACTGGTTCCTCCAAACTATGCTCTAAAGCAGACCCCTTCCTCGTATACTGTGGTGGCCTGTTTCCTTGTATAGCTTGGGTGATTCAGTAGCCCTCAATTTCGACCATAAGAGATTAAACTTACAAAGGACTCGTGATGTTGTCTGTTCCCTGGAGGCTGATGATCCCACCACACTGTGTCACGCAACTGTACCCACACTGAAGGAGTCTGTCTCGTGGCATTGTGTAGGCCTCTAGTTCACGGACAACAACACAAGAAACAAAACACAAATGCATGCACGAGTGTAATAATACCGCGGCCCAAGAAACTTAATCAAACCTCCAATGTAGCTGTAGTATAGTGTGTACCTCCAGACATTGCAGCTGCTTACCGAGGATTTATGTTCACATTTTTCCACATTCTGTTACGGTCATAAGTCACTTCTTTCGTAAATCCCTCTGACGTTGTGGCCTGTGAGTATAATTTAGCTGGTCGTTCTTCTACTGTGATTATTTACGTGAAGTGTATCTTGAAATTCAACGTCATGTATTATAGAAGAGGTGAAGGCGTTATATTCACTATACAGAACGATCATGGTTTGCCAATAGGCTGGATATGCGATATAAAAAGAGGACATTTGACCGAAACTGTACATCCGTCGTGTTCACTGCACCTCCCTGTGTCTTTGCTTGCTATACACAATGATGGAGTGGAGAGCAATTTGTGAGATACCGTCATACGTAATCGTAATAATAAGATACACGACAAAAGAGGTAGAGCCTTTATAAACAATGTCACGTTTCTGTATCTTCAGGTGATAGAAGGAGGCAGTAGCATAATGTTGTCACTAAAGAATTTCTTGTTGGTGAATTGGAGGGCTATTGATTCCTCCAAAATATGTACGAGAACAGACTACCTCATGCTATTTATATGGGATCTGTTTCGCGACATAATTTGGAGGAATCAGTACCCCTTCAATTTACCGTCTACACCTCTTAAGGGGAGAGTATACTTTTGGTACATTGGAGTGCCTTGATTCCTCCAAAGTATGCCAGGAATCAGAACCAGAAAAACAAAAATAATGGTGGCCTGTTGCTTGGAATAGTTTGGAGGAATCATTTGCTCCTGATTTTCCAACACTGTATCCTTCCCTTAAAGCAGTGTTTAGTTTACGAAATATGTCATGTGTACTTGACAACCTCGTTCTTTTAATGTTTATGTGATCAATTGCCAAGTTTTTAATAAAAGAAGACTTTATAATAAAATGTGTGAGCTTTACATATTTACATGACCTGTTTGTAAAGTATTATAGATACATTGGACATACACATTGATAATCAACACTTTATATATGGTTATGAATTATATAATGTGTCATACAGTATATATTCTATTCACAAATGTGTTATATTATATGGAAATGTTACTCGATTTCATATTCTCTATAATGCCACTCAAAATTACATAAGGAAATTTAGACATTTGATCTGGCAAATACTAAACAATCGGGTTTAATTAATTGAATTTTTTAAAAGAAATCAATGCTTTTGTTTATAATTCAGGTGAATATAATAGGCTGAATGTGGGTGTAGGACTTAACTGAGTGTGGACGAGGTGTGACTGTGGAGGAAGGATGTGGAGGGAAGTAGTACTGAACAATTGCAGTCAAGAATTGGTGGTACAGTTGCATGACCAATTTCGTTAACCCCTGACTGTGTGTTTTTTAAGGTCACATGAAAGATATGCAACATAATATTGGCACAGTTATATGGGTGTTGACTATATTGCAATTATTGAACATAGCATATGAAATTTTATGGTTTGCATTCTTAAAAAAATCTGTGGCCCTACCCTGCACCCTGTCAGGTCTGAACGAACATGGTCAGGCAACAGTACAGTCCAAGTGTAAAATGCTCGTACCTCTCCAATAACCAGTGGATATATACTTGTGCTTTCTGCGTCTTCTTTCCTATCCCCTTGCTGCTTCTCCTGTTTGTCTCCTTCCCCTTGCTGTTTCTCCTGTCTGTCTCCTTCCCCCTTGCTGGCTACACTCCTTTCTGTCTCCTTTGCCATTGCTGTCTCTCCTGTCTGTGTCCTTCCTCCTTGCTGTTTCTCCTCTCTGTCTCCTTCCCCCTTGCTGTCTACACTCCTTTCTGTGTCCTTCCTCCTTGCTGTTTCTCCTATCTGTCTCATTTCCTATCGATGTATAAGGTCATTCATTCCCTTTTTTAATATATTGCAAGTATGAAAGCCAAACCATGCATACCTTATTTTCTAAACTTACGTAGATGATAATTATTATGTAAGGCTATGGACTATTGGAGGACATGAGACAGAACGGAATTTTTTCTGTCAACTGGATGTGTGTGTGTGCTTTTGTGTGTAAGAGAGAGAGAGAGAGAGAGAGAGAGAGAGAGAGAGAGAGAGAGAGAGAGAGAGAGAGAGAGAGAGAGAGAGAGAGAGAGAGAGAGAACGTGTATAAGTGTACATCATGTGTGTATATGTAGGTGAGAGAAAATATAAAAGAATGAAAGAGACAATGAATATATATAATATGAGAGAGAGAGAGAGAGAGAGAGAGAGAGAGAGAGAGAGAGAGAGAGAGAGGTGTACCGTGCGTGTCAGGGTGTAAGGGGGGCGTGGTTGGCTGTGAGTGCTGGGGGTACAGTGACACCGCTGGGGGAGGCGTTAGATCCTTCTCGGGTTCCCTCACTCACCAAATCAAAGCGACAACTGACTAAGCGCCAGACCCATAACAAGTCCTCCATTTCCCACTGTTTGTTTCATTTACAATCACTCGTATTAAGAATTATAAACGAAAAAATAAACACACACACACACACACACACACACACAAGTATTTCGTATTCTGGCTAGAGAACTGGTTTAAGATAGGTCAGGCAAAGTTGTACTGTTTCTACGAGTATGTGTTTTTGGCGCATGGTGAATTGTACCTGGGAGATTTTAGTTTATAAAACATGCACTGTGCTGCAATAAAATCTGTTTACTTAAACTTTCATCATTTTAATTTGTATTTAAAATTCTCTGTGCGCCTGACTGAGATCTATTTATCAGTATCTTCATTATTTGAATACATTTTTACTAGACATATCAGTATTGCGATGTTACCTAACCCACCCCATGACAGAGTGCCGCCCCCCATCCCCCTGACCATACTCTGAACCCAGGGCATAGTGACAAGACTGGCCCTCAGTGCCCAGTGCCGCGCCGTGCCTACTCCAGAGCTCAGTGCCTCCCGGGCTCTTATCCCATTTGTGACTTTAAGCTTACGGTGATAATTATTCAGATGAGATGAAAAGGTAAGTAACTGCAAATACGAATGCTGTATGTACACTCGGTAAAAACCCTGTCGCCTCACCGAGCATGTCTTGAAGGATTGTGTAAAAGATAATCGAACAAACACATTATCCAACATAGTTACATATCCAGAAGGCACAATAATAATTTTCTCTGATGCTTCAGCCCGTAGTTGAATCTTGCCTGTTTGGATGTAGAGAATAGCCCTACTTTAAGCGTTTGGGCATCCCTTCGGACCTGAGCCTTTTCTTTTCCAACTGTCCCTCCTTTCCTTCTTTTTCCTTCGTGCTTCATGTCCTTTCTCTCAGTTTTCCTTCACCCTTGTGACTACTATAAAGGTGTTTCTGGACTAAAATACTCTTCATATTTTCTACCTCATCACTGGCATCCCTGTACTCAATTACCAGGACGGGCTGACGACATCACCAGTTGAGAAACGC
The DNA here is from genome assembly GCA_033782935.1 of Petrolisthes cinctipes. Lineage (NCBI taxonomy): Eukaryota > Metazoa > Arthropoda > Malacostraca > Decapoda > Porcellanidae > Petrolisthes > Petrolisthes cinctipes. The sequence goes on from JAWQEG010000248.1 coordinate 213,592, forward strand.
GAGAGTGGAGCTTAATTTTCCTTAATTGCGAGGCTGAACCGTATTTCTGTATTCGTAAAACACGTCATGGAAGGAGGGCCTTTGGAGTGCACTGTCTAAATGTGCAACCAAATCTCGATCACTACCAACACCTGCCGTTTGCTCCTTAGATCGTGACCAACGTGTCCCTAACCTTCGCCAGTCATCCCCCCCACCACCTTGTCAGTTACATTGATAAAATACCCAACATCCAGGGGCAAGTGTTAAATGATTGTTAAATGTAAACGACCTGTATTGTAAATCTCATTAAAATGTTATTACTCGCGTGGTTTCAGATGATTACAAACACAAAGAATGAAGAACGAACGAAAATTTTTGCTAAGGACATTGCAAGGCTGACAATGTAACCTTTCTCCATTTCGGTGTATATGTGTGATGTACGAATTGTAACTGAACTACTAATTAATGATGGATGGTCTACAGGACATGTGTGCTGATGTGGGAGGCTGTGGTGATGTTGGCGTGGACGGGACTCCTGCTGTGGTCCCCTACTGCTGACGCCACCCTTCCTGACAGGTGTGTGGTGCTCCAAAAACCTAGAATATTTTTAGTAGTTGATTGTACTTCATTTTTAATTCAGTAAATATATTTTTTCCTGGCTCAAATATTCCTATTCACTCATCATATTTCTTGACATTTCTTTCGTATTTATAATGCAGTTCAAGACCAGTTACATCCAATATGTACACAATTAGTATATACCTATATACACTGGGATGTACGCAAAACATATATTAAAGATCTTATTACTAGTCTTAGAAGGTATTCGGTTCATTTTCGCCAGGATTAATAGACGCACAATGTACCAGAATATAAAACTTTTAGTCAGTCACCTTACGTTTCCACCATACGTCGCGACACTACTATTAGCATTCCTTGTACACCATGACATTGCAAGTACAGTATACATACCCCTTCCCTAGACCCCGGGTGCGTAGTGAAGGGGGCCACCTGCGACTGGAGGGAGGAGCCAACAGGAATATCAGCCTCTCCACCTCGGGCTCCGGCGCCGTCAACATCAACGGTGTGGATGTGGCTGGTTCCCTCTCATTGGTTAGTGCTGACTTATTTAATATTGTTCTTCCCATTCGGTTTCCCATTTGTTGTTGTTGTATCCTTTGGTCATCGGTGTATTTTATTCATATTTCCCCTCGTTCTGATGTCCTGGAGTAACGATCTAGAGAGGAATGTCTTAGAGAGTGTGATATGATGTGAAGGGAAGGGATGGTTGGGTTAAGTAATGAGTGTCAAATAAGAGGATCATTCTCTATTGGCCTTTCCCCCTTGATATGATGTGTATGGTGTAAAGGGAAGATTCTTTTGTTGGTGAATGGGAAGGTCTGTGATTCCTCCAAATTATGCCATGAAAACAGATTCCTTATTAGTACCATTGGGGCCATCTTTTTTCTAGTATAGTTAGGAGGGATCAGTAGCCTTCCAATTTACCAACAGTGGCTCATACCTGATGGCTACTGGAGGAAGCACCAGACTCATATTTTCCGATAACAATACTAGGTCCAACAATGTTACAGTTAGTGATATAAATGATGTATGATCTTTCAATAAATATAATAAGCTTTAATACCAAATGACTGTAAGATATAACTTCATATTATACACTGCTGCATTAACGTGTGTAGACGCACGCACATAACCTACTCACTCTCTCTCTCTCTCTCTCTCTCTCTCTCTCTCTCTCTGAAAGTGAAAAAAAAAACTTGTTACGTAAAAGGTAGTGCTATCCTTCCTTTTTCATTTAGTGAATTGAATAGAATTGATCCGGATCAGACAAACTCTTAGCCCTACAGGGCCTTCCAGGACTAGGGAGGCATTCTTTCATCCAGGAAAATTAGTAAACATATTGGCAGATAATCCCGTTGAATGTGGTGCTTTGGAAGCTAGTATCCGTCAGGTGGCAGGTCGAACTTATTTTGAAGATCTATTCGTACTTTATTGATATCCCATTTTTCTTTGGTATTTATTTGTAAATGACGGTAATGTCACATACCTCAATATATGTAATATAAATAAAAAATACAATTAATACCTACAATAACTTGTTTTATTTATTATATAAAGGGATAGCAAATTCATTCATGGTAACCTCACGTTTTCATTGGTCCAATAATATTGCGTTTCTACATCATGTAATGGAAGTAAAGTTCTCAATATATAGTTGGCTCGGACAGTAAATTACGCCAAGTAGCTTATCTTTACTCATTCAGTCACTTTGTGTTGGCAAATTAAGTTTATTGTAGTGCCAAAACTGTCATTCCAATATTTTGGCCAACCAAGTCATGCATGTGCAGCACAGGACAGTCTCGTGTTTAACATATTCAACAACTATTTGTTTACAATACAAACGAGGACACACCCTCAAGGATACCGATACAGAATCCTTGTCTGTTACATATACGGTACAATGCCAGAACAACATTGTAGTTAATTTACTTTTTCATTTCCCTCCGAGTGGCAGGAGTTATGGGATGGTATGGGAGCTAACAAACTCCGTACCATCTGGACCTTAAATGTTGAGGGCACCTCCTCCACGATGTGATAAATGTTTGGTGCCCTTGTCTGTGTGGCACCTCCTTGTGGAGTGCTCAAAACATGGGGATTAAAACTCAGGCACCTCTCTGGGCATAGAGTGAATGATGGGACCTATTGTCTCTCCTCTGTGCTCGAAGAGGATATAATTATTATGTAGATTTGTAGGGGGTATACTCTTCTTTGTTGAGGAGTCAGGAATTTTACGGCTCTTATGATTTAATGATGGCACTAGGATTTTAAGTATATTTATTATTTCATAATCTTAATATCTTTTTCATTTTTCATAATTATTTTTACAATTTTGATAATGATTTTATAATTACATTTATGATTTAATATGATTTATTTATACAATTATTGGTCTATTAATTTTATTGCATATGTATATACATTTGGCGTCATATGACTAAGATGTTACACAGCTATGAAATATACTGTATATTAATCAATCAGTACTTTTTCAAGATCTTATGTTATATGAAAAAGATCCTTTCTTTCACCAACAAGTTTCCCTACATTTTCCTGGAATTCGTACCCGGTATTTAGTATATAACACTGTAAACCACTGGAGCATCCATATGTTTTATTAAACTTGGGTAGTTAAAAAAGAATTTTAAATTTGTAGTTTATTTATTTATAATTTATTGTTCACTAAACATAGAGCTGTTAATTTTGAATTGCAGTGTATATTGCAAATAAAAGTACAGAAGTCATTCCAAAATATACTAAAATATATGATTATACTAAAATATAAAACAGGATTAGTGCCGAATAATACTTTGATCTTGGAAACATCATTTGAAATAAGCCATCACCGATGATTATATAGATATCCTTTTTATTAATTTTTTTTATAAGTCTACCTCGGGACTTTAGATGTCAGTAGCCCGTGAATATTGCGAGGCCCCGAGATTATTAAGTGTCGCATTAGATGAGACAGTGGAGCTTCATGGTGTTGGTAGCTTCTCTTCTGTCCCACTAGATGACGACACCTTATTTATACACGTCACTATCAGGAGAGGGTAGCTACATCGTCACTCACAGCATCTTGGAATATGGTCAGGCATCTTCTATGTTTTAAGTTGACAACTATATAGGGGGTATTTTTCTTGACGTGTCGGCATAGCCAGGATACTGGACGGACAGCAAGAACCATCAGATGACTTCGTGGACTTGAACCTGGATCCGTAACATTCGCAGTCCGTCGCTGTATCCACTCTACCATCGCCTACCGTTTAAGAATCGGTAACTGACCAGAAGCAGAACTATCATCAGAAACCGACGATTCTTCAGAAGAACCCGTTCCGTCTAAAACTTGTCTGTAAACAAGGAAACAACATTATTCCACGTATAATCGTAATTTCTATAAAGCGTGTTTGTTCTCTATGCAGCCATGGTTCCTTCATGGTTCCTTCCTTGTATTGTCTCCGCCTTTCACATGACTTTTCTGCCCACATGCCTCTAGATAGAATAAAACATTACCACAAAAGTTTTCTTCCATCTTCATATTAATGTTGCTAGCCAAGCAGCCACACGTGTGTAAAATTATGTAGACACAATCCTGGTCGACATTACCTAAAGATACTTTACTATTTGTGTTGGTACTTTGTCAGGAACGTACTGTATACTCGTAATGGAGACATTTATTATTTCAGCTGTATTAGCATAATCTATACAATATATGTTCAATCTGTTGTCATGCATTAATAATATAATAATTATAAATTTGTGCAGTAGGACCCAAACGTTTCCAAATTCTCTCCCCGAAGTGATATCAAAGTGTTTATATCCGAAGATTGTGATCCTAGTCAGTACAGAACCTCATCTACAACCGTGGCATAGTGTTTGGAAGAGGAGATTAGATGCTAAGAACTACAGAGACGTAACAACAACTCTCAGAAAGTTCCCAACCATCTGTACAACAAATGGCAAACCGTCTCAGTTTGTCCTCTTATACCTCGAAAACTGTTACACCTACATCCAAAACTCATATATATTCTGAATCGCCATCACCAGGAGCAGGTTTTGGTATGACGTAACATGACGTAACTCGACGTTAAAGTTACGTTAAAATGTCAAATATTTTATTTATCTTTTAAAACCATAAAGAAGAGCTCGAACGGAAATTAGCTAAAAGCTGGAAAGGTGCGGCCAGCTGTTTCGAACTGTGAACACGTGGATTCGTTGCTTCAGTCAACTCCCTGATGATAGTATGGGTATAAATGAATCGAGATTTCTGACGCTTCTATGTTGGTCACAGCTGTCCATCACTGACTGGTCAAGGACTATTTGCCGCTACTGTACAGTCATGGGTAATGGTGCTGGACGAGGGTCCAAACAGTATTGGAGAGCAGCTAGACAACGTTGAGAAAGGTTTAGAAGAGTCACTTTTTCGAACTCTGTTCAGTTGCTCTCCAACACTCCTTGGACCCTGGTCCATCACTATCAGCCATGGCTGTACAGCTCGAACGGAAATTTTCCGTTAGAGCTGAAGAAGGCAAAAAGGCTATTTGGAAATTCAGTCAGTCTCAGGCCTTCAAGCTGAAAGGACATATGTACAGTACTATATCGTCTTTATGTACAGTCACAAGCATAAGTTTCTTTACCCCCATGGCGAGAATGAGGTCGAAGTTGTGGTTGGAGACGGGCAAAAGAACATTGGGAGTCAGTATCTCATGACGGCGTAAAATTTGTTGTATTCAAGTGAACACCTGCCGTGACATGAAGCATCATCCCAACATTATGAACTGGTCCATTTTTGTTCGTCTAGTCCATATCCAACCCCGACTTCGACCTAACTCTCGCCAGGGGGGTAAAGAAACTTATGCTCGTGACTGTACGTATGGCAACTGGCAAGCGGCCTGAGATCGCGGATAATTTTAACTAACGCAACAAGACTGAAATTCTTTCACATATTATAAAGTTAATATTGACTATTTCTAAACTCCAGAGTGCATCTTTCCCAGGCAACGCCAGGTACAGTCGCCAGCAATGCCGTGTGGTACAGGGGCTCACATGTTTAAGAGATTTAAGTGATTCAGTTCCCAAGGCAACAAAGTTCACTTCACGTGCTAGTGTATCGAGGATACTACGTCTCACACACGTGAATTGTTTCGAGCTAAATAATCACAGTGGTATTACATCTCTGAATATGTGAGCCCCTGTACTGTACCACGCGGCAGTGCTGGCGAGTGTACCTCCGCTAGTTTGTAATATTTCAGATGAGTAAAACAACGTTTCAAACAGTCTTGGATTATCTTCATGTACTGTACAACTCTACCAGAATAATGCACCTGTGGGGCAATGATGTGTGTTTTTGTTTATTATTATTATTATTATTATTATTATTATTATTATTATTATTATTATTATTATTATATTATAACCCCAAAACTGCTAATTTACCTCCAATTGCATTTCCGTCTTACCTCTTGATTCTGGCCTCATGTTGGTCTTCCTCCATGACAAACTTCCCAATGGCCGCCATCTTATCATTGGCTGTCAACTCCTCTCGTTCCCCTCCTCCCATTGACATTGCCGAGGTAATGGCCAACATTGCCAAGGCGACCATCAGAAGAAGTGAGAATCTGAAAGAAGCTATTCTTTATCACCCATTGTTTACGTACAGCGGCTGAGGCCGTGTTTCCAGTTCATCTGGTCGTAACTGTACAATTATGCTGCTGTTCTGGTAGGTGTAAGATATTCAAGGAGGTCAGTATACATCATAGCTTCCTGGCTCATGTGTTGTGTTAAACTTTTTCATGCTTGTGATTTCTTCTCAGCAGAGTAAAAAACTTCTGAAATTAATTATCATATAAGTAAAAAGACGACGATGTTATGCATCAAGTTAGTAATGTGCCAACACTGGAAATAGGCTTAAAGACAGTAGTCTGTTCCCGAGGAGGAAAACAGCTGGAAAGTGCCTATCCGTAGGTTGTGAATAATAGGCTATGAAAGTTATGTTGGAGTGAATATGGAGTGAACTAATTACCTAACCCGGGAATCGAACCCTAGGTCGGTAAATATGAGACACGGGGCTAATCTCTAGACTAGAACATGCCACACTATATTTGCACAGAACTGTGTCATTGCTTGGGATGTGGTAAAAGTGGTTGTGTTGGGGTGTGGTAAGAGTGGTTGTGTTGGGAAGTGGTAAAAGTGGTTGTGTTGGGGTGTGGTAAGAGTGGTTGTGTTGGGATGTGGTAAGAGTGGTTGTGTTGGGATGTGGTAAGAGTGGTTGTGTTGGGATGTGGTAAGAGTGGTTGTGTTGGGATGTGGTAAGAGTGGTTGTGTTGGGGTGTGGTAAGAGTGGTTGTGTTGGGGTGTGGTAAAAGTGGTTGTGTTGGGGTGTGGTAAGAGTGGTTGTGTTGGGAAGTGGTAAAAGTGGTTGTGTTTGTATGTGGTAAGAGAGGTTGTGTTGGGATGTGGTAAGAGTGGTTTTGTTGGGATGTGGTAAGAGTGGTTGTGTTGGGATGTGGTAAGAGTGGTTGTGTTGGGATGTGGTAACAGTGGTTGTGTTGGGATGTGGTAAGAGTGGTTGTGCTGAGAGGTGGTATGGGTGGGTGTGTTGCGATGTTGTAAGAGGGGTTGTGTTGGGGTCCTATGTGTTTGACTGTGTGAGGAATATTTGTGAATGTTATGTGGAATACCCAAACCGTCCTAACTATCTGCATCAAGTAGGCCACCTAGTCTGACTGGGAAACTGTCCTATTTGGGAGAAGAGTGAGTTTGCCACTGGACTACAGAGGCCCTCATACATGACAGACACTGTTAAGGTTATAACTTCGATGTATCCAAAACGTTGTGAAACCCGAACTAACCTCATGCTGCAGGTCTATCAAAAGGAGATATTTCAGTAGAGTTTGTAGTGTATGGTGCTGTGATACTCTTGCTTTACGGTGGTTCTCAGCTGTGTGTATACTGCTCTAATACTCATGCTTTTATAGTGGTCCTCAGCCCTCAAGGTCGCTACACAACGCAATGTACACAGGACTAATATTATGGCGTGTACCCGTATAACTAATTTTACCCATACAAGTTGCGGACCTCCTCTATTCACATCTCTCTTTTAATAGTACAATACAATCATTATGCTCTCGTGTTGGTTTCTTTGTTGGTTGGGTGTGTGATGGCTTACTTCATAAATATTTTTATCACTGTATTCAACTATTCTTTAACCATAATCTTTGTGACATTATGTGACAAATATGGAGTATAATAGAGTATTTACCTTCAACAATATGCAAAATGCAATTGAAAAATGGTATTTTTGTGTATTCATGAATTTAAAACTGCAGAACGAAATAGAGTAAATTAAACATAAGTTATTATTATCCTCTACAGTATAAATTGGTTATGCATCCTTTAATGAATTCGTTATTTTTATAATATGACAAATGTTATTATGATACAGAGGTAGTATATCAATATTTTTTTTTTTTTTTTTTTTTTTTTTTTACATATAGTGAGTGGAGGAAAGGAAAAAACAAATAAATAAATGGTTCCATTTGCCTATTGGAATCCTCCACTCATAAAATATTTAAAACAACTGGATTTAAATTTCTGGGGGTTATAACTTGCTGGAAAACATTCTCTTGGTAGAAAATTCCACAGGGAAGTAGTACGGGGAGTAAATGAATTTTTGTAAGCAGTTGTCCTGCAACGTGGAGGAGTCAGTGTGAACTCATGCGCATTCTCAGCTGCCCTAGTCCTCCGTGGGAAGACGCGAAGGGGTGGTATAATCAGGGCATGTTCATCCGAACATTTCTTATAAAAGTATCTATAAAATAGTGCAAGGGAAGCAACATTTCTTCGTACTGATAAGGGAGGGAATTCATTAGTGATTATAGGATTATTGATCAGTCTGATAGCTCTGTTTTGAATTTTATCTAATTGTCTTAACACCACCGATCCACAACCAGCCCACAGAGGTGAACAATATTCCATCTGGGAACGCACATGACTCTTATATATTACTGCTAACTGCTCGTCAGCCTAATAATTACAAGCTCTGTATAAAAGTCCCATCTTCCTAGATGCAGTTTTGGCAATGGATTTTACATAGGGAGTCCAACTGAGGTTTTCATTTAAAGTTACACCAAGGAGATCAATGCTGTGGGACTTGGGGATATTTGTATTGTTGAAAATATTGTGAGAATCTTGATTATCTGATCTATTTGAGAACGGGATGCATTTAGTTTTATTTGCATTGAAAGAAACTAGGTTGTTTTGTCCCCATTCAAAGATCTTCGTTAAGTCTTCATTTAATGAAATTGAAGTGGCAAGTTTGTATTCTAAAATATTGTGTTGAGTAAAACTATCATTAAATGAGAAGGAACTGTGAATAGTTGAATCATCAGCATAGGAGTGAATTGAATTCTGAGTAACTGACAAAATATCATTAATATGAATGAGGAACAAAGTTGGAGCCAAGACCGCTCCTTGAGGAACACCAGCATTAATGGGATGAAAGTCGGAATACAGACCATCTACCATCACACGTAATTTTCTGTTGCTAAGATATGAATTAATTAGGGGAACAAAAGATTGAAGGCCATAATGTGGAAGCTTAGACAGTAATGATCTGTGCCATACTCTGTCAAAGGCTTTAGATATATCAAGGCAAATTGTGTGAGTCTCTCCATGTTTATCAGTTGATTGGAATATGTTATCTGTGAAATAACAGAGCAGGTCCACAGTAGATCGTCTCTGTCTAAAGCCATATTGCTTATCATTTAGCAGATGATTTTTCTCAAGGTGCTTTACAATGTTCTCCCAAATATTACATAACCAACAAATATATTATATTTTTAGTTTTATACAGATAACTGTCCAAACGAATGTAATAATGATATTGCATGGCAGCAATATATCATTTGATGAAATCTATTTATGAAATATATATCTACTACTTTTATTCTGCTCAATGTCATGTCCAGAGACAGTTACTGGCAAGTACATCTTAAAAGGGGTCAGGTAAAGGAAGCCACGTGATTGTGAATGATGTGAGACTTATTCATGAGGACCTTCCATTCTTTCATCATGAGTTGTATCAGTTGCTGTTTGTTAGGCAAATATTTACAATATTGGCCCAAACCAGATCAAGTCTGTTGCTAGGCCCTACTAATAATAGGAGGCAGCTGGGTGAAGCCAGTGGATGGAGCTGTGGGCTGGGCTTTACAATCGGGTCTAAGACACAAACATTGCCACACCAACCATGACCCACATGTAATGTTCTCCTGGTTTTGTATAGAAGCAAATATACAGGTCAGAATTTGTTGTATAAAAGTGTGTTACATATTGTTATTTACTTGTATTATGTATTATGGATAGTATTTATGTTAAATAATCACAGTATCTAGACTCTAGAGAAATATTTCATACACCAAACTCGTCCATAGAAAAAGTAATAATAAAATAAATTAATGTTTTGATTACAGTTTAATGTTGTATAGTTTATACAGTATGACAAGATTCATAGTGGTAGTCTAGAGAAGGTTTTTAATACTTATACGTTTTAAATTTGTAGTGACATGACATTAGATCTACAGAAAATAATTTATGTATTATTAGTTTGTATATATAGGATGATTTTTGCTGTGTTCTGTATCAAATTGTCAATATAGTGTGTGGCTGCATAATGTCACGGAACCTGGATATATCTCTCTGCAATGGCCTTTATCAGTTATACCAGGTGATAGTACAGTATATTGGTCCATATTCTCATCTGATTATTTAAAATTAATAATATAGGCTGGTACAGATTGATGAAGGAAAAATCATAGATCTTTTACTTTCAGTCATAGCTAAAGAATTTATATAATTATGTCTGCTATACATTGATGCATCTAGGCAGGCTCAAATTTTAAACATTGCTATAGCTTAAATACTACAAATCTAGCTATATATGCCAAACTCCAGTGTGAACATAATGACAGATGTGTAGTGTGGGGAATAGAAACATAGTCATCATCACACAATAAACACTCGGGAATTATTCTCAAATATTTTGCTTCTATAAACAATTCCAATACCATGTTGATAGTGGACAGGCTTTCCCATACTTTATCCTCATGGTCGAAACCTTCCTTCCTTTCTTTATTGATTTCTTCAACTAGTCCCGTTTATTCTTAGTTGCACGTCTTATGCACTTCTTGTCACATACCAATCTGCTGCCAAAATCTAGCTTAATGAATAATTAATTTAAAGAAGACTAGCAACAGGCTTTAATAGACTTCATGTCACTCACAGCTTAATGAAATTTATCTACACTTCCTTCCTCCACTTATGTTCTGCTACATTGTCATTCTTTCTTTAAGTGACATAAGATCCTATAGGCAATCCTCTTTATATTCATTTATATTATTATATTCATTATATTCATTAATATCATTTAAAAGATTAATTGAATAGTTTCAATTATTATCTATATCACTCTTCCTATAGGATTCGGTCGGGATCGGCATTTCAGTTTGTGTTTGAGAGAGTGAGTGAGAGAGTGAGTGTGTGTGTGTGTGAGTGTGTCATACAACACCTTCCAGTGAAACTGTCTAGGAATAATAATGTGAAACAATTGATGGTGGTCTCTCTTTTATTGGTTCTTTATAATATTCACACCAAGGACTCACTTTCCTTCATCTGGAGTAGGACAGTTGATTGTGCCAGTACAACAAATAGAAACTCACCAGAACTAATACAAAAGTGTTCATACGGCATTGATTCAAGTGACAGAAATGGTTATTTAATATAAGCAGGGGGAGGTTGTGGCAGAGTGGATAGAGTGACGGAGTGCAGTCTCCAATGACCCAGGTTAGAGCCCACGAGAAACGTTTGGGCTATTCTGAGGTGATCTGATGGGTCTGCTGTTCTTCAGATATCCTGACTACGTTGACACGTAAAGAAAATACCCCCTGGGCCAATATCGTCATTATTCCAGATGATGTGAGTGATGATGTCGCTGCTCTCTTCTGATAGTGACATGTATAAATAAGGTGTCATCTAGCGGGGTATGGGAGAAGCTAACAACATCATTAAGCTCCACAGTCTCATCTAGAGGGACACTCAATAATCTCGGGGCCTCATAAGAGTCAATGGCTACTTACAGCCTACAGTCCAACACGATGGTTCCTTGTTGTTTCTAGTAAATCCATCGTACACAACCAGTCATCGTCGTCCTCACCTCATCGTCATCCTCGCGTCATCATCACCCTATCTTTTTGCATTGGCCCAGTGACTGACTCTTATATTCCGTTCACTTAGTATCAACACACATATGACCTTCCTACCTTTAAAAGAGGATTGTGTGTCGACATTATTTGCATATGGAGTTTTGTGATTTTTTTTTTTTTTTTTTTTCTAAACACAACCATAAGTGGGTAATGGTTTACCCCTTCCTGTTGCTCTACTCATAACATTACTTTACACCAAGCAAGCTACAATTTTCATAGGTAAACACAACTTTACTTTCCTCGGGTAGAAAGACAAATTTCCGTGTATGTTGTTGTATGTGTGCGTTTATTATTATATTTCCTTAACTAAGCGACAGCGGTATTAAGAGTTACATTCCTCTACTCCTACTTAAGACATACAAACACAATACAATCATCCTCCACGGGAGTGTATAATATAAATAATTACATAAATTACTCATCTACAAGGGACAAGTTACAGGTATACCGTAGTTAGTGACTCATTATTTAGGAACTTAGGGAATGAAAGTTGACTCCTCGGGGTAAAGGTAAAGGGGTCGTACCGTTTTGGAATGCCACTAATTCCTCCCAAACCATACAATTGTTTACTGCAGAACATAATATTAAGAATTTTATTATGATAATTACCCACTGCCCAGGCTTCACTTCCCGACTGTTACTTGTCTTTCCTCTTCCTCTTCCTCCGCCTCCTCTTCCGCATTTTCGTTTTCTTCCTCCTCTTCCTCTTCTGCCTCCTCCTCTTCTTCCTCTTCTTCTTCTGCCTCCTCCTCTTCCTCTCCTTCTTCTGCCTCCTCCTCCTCCTCTTTTTCTTCTTCCTCCTCTTCTTCTTCCTCCTCCTCTTCTTCTTCCTCCTCTTCTTCTGAAACCTCCACCTCCTCTTCTTCTTCCTCCTCCTCTTCTTTTTCTTTCTCTTCCTCTTCCTCCTCCTCCTCCTCCTCCTCCTCCTCCTCCTCCTCCTCCTCCTCTTCTTCTTCTTCTTCCTCCTCCTCCTCCTCCTCCTCCTCCTCCTCCTCTTCCTCCTTCTCTTCCTCTTCCTCCTCCTCTTCCTCCTCCTCTTCCTCCTCCTCTTCCTCCTCCTCTTCCTCCTCCTCCTCCTCTTCCTCCTCCTCTTCTTCCTCCTCCTCCTCTTCCTCCTCCTCTTCTTCCTCCTCCTCTTCTTCCTCCTCCTCCTCTTCCTCCTCCTCTTCTTCCTCCTCCTCTTCTTCCTCCTCCTCTTCTTCCTCCTCCTCATCCTCCTCCTCTTCTTCCTCTTCCTCTTCTTCCTCTTCCTCTTCTTCCTCCTCCTCTTCTTCTTCTTCCTCCTCCTCTTCTTCTTCCTCTTCGTCGTCCTCATCGACCTCATCTTCATTTTCTTCTTCATCGTCTTCCTCTTCATCTTCATCGTCTTCATCTTCATCGTCCTCCTCATCTTCCTCTTCATCGTCCTCCTCATCTTCCTCTTCATCGTCCTCCTCCTCGTCCTCCTCATCTTCCTCTTCATCATCGTCCTCCTCCTCGTCCTCCTCTTCATCGTCCTCATCATCGTCCTCCTCATCTTCCTCTTCATCATCGTCCTCATCCTCGTCCTCCTCATCTTCCTCTTCATCATCCTCGTCTTCTTCATCCTCTTCATCGTCATCATCGTCGTCACCATCATCATCGTCGTCATCATCATCGTCGTCGTCATCATCATCGTCATCATCGTCGTCGTCATCATCATCGTCGTCATCATCGTCATCGTCATCATCATCATCGTCGTCATCATCATCATCATCATCGTCGTCATCATCATCATCATCGTTGTCGTCATCGTCATCATCATCATCGTCGTCATCGTCGTCATCATCATCTTCATCGTCGTCATCATCATCATCGTCGTCATCGTCGTCATCATCATCATCATCATCGTCGTCGTCGTCATCGTCGTCATCATCATCGTCATCATCATCATCATCGTCGTCATCATCATCGTCGTCATCATCATCGTCATCATCATCATCGTCATCATCATCGTCATCATCATCATCGTCGTCGTCATCATCATCGTCGTCATCGTCGTCATCATCATCGTCGTCATCATCATCGTCATCATCATCATCGTCATCATCATCATCGTCATCATCATCATCGTC
>JAWQEG010000248.1:230000-310000 GCA_033782935.1 Petrolisthes cinctipes
TTACTGGGCCTGCATTACATAAATGTTGTAATAAGTCAGTTCTATACTGATGTCCTATTGTACAATTATCACTCCCAACCATAGTCTCACATCATGCCCATTTATAGATCGTGAAATGTACAGTTTATGAGAATTCCACCATTAACGCAACTATTACACTGAACTCTGGTGATAGTAAGAATTAATTGTCCATTTGCTTCTCTACCCTCATGGCAAAGTTTCAGTAGCTAAATACAGGGCCATTGAGTATTATAAAACACCCACTAGGGTATTGTTGTAGTCGTAGCATTCGTGACACTCCCAACTCTGCAACAGAGTGCCAATTTGCAAATCTTTAAGTGTGTGTGCGTGCGTGCGTGTGAGTGCGTGCGAGCATGCGTGTGCGTCCGAGTGTGTGCGTGCGTGCGTGCTTGCTTGCTTTGCTGAGCGTTGCTTGGGTATCTTTGTGTGTGTATGTGCTAGCACTGATCTGGACCGGGATATAGGTATAAAAATATTTATCAGCAGATTCTGATAGCAAGCAAACCTCATTTTAATGGCCGTTGTACTAGACTATGGAAGAGATTCTAGTAATGCAGATACGTAAACTAAGTCAGGAGTGGGAGCGTCTATCTGCAATCCATATGCAAGCCACGTGACCTGTATTGGTGAGATCGAATGACTCTAATTATCCATTCAATAAAGGTGCACGGAATTTATGAAACGGTAATCAACAGTTGTCACATGAATTAATATTACAGGAGAGATGGAAAATGGTCGTCCCTCTCCAGTACCCTGTGAATATTGCCCGGTACTTGCTGACCATCATCATCGTAAATAGTGGTACTCGGTGCTGAGGAAGTTGATACATGAAGGAGTTGGTGTTCCTTCACCTGTGCTGTCCTGTTAAATTATGTGGCCATCTTTTCCTCCGATAAAAAAAAAAAAAAAAAATAGTTTCAAAGTGAATCTTAACTCTTCACAATAACTGTAGAAGCACTTTGTAAAGAGGAGCCTTTACTGTAGTCTATTTGCTTCTGCTTCTTTAAATCGAAGGTACATAAATTTATATATAGCCTACACTGTATTGCTAAAATATAAATAAATAATAGTCGCTATAATTTTATGTCATCCTTTGCTTATAACTGCCGCTATAATATTATGTCATCCTTTGATTTGGAGGGATGTTGATTCATCCAAACTTTACATTAAAACAGATCTACTCATACTCTGAGGTTATAGTGAGTTTCCTGACATATAGTTTGGAGGAATAATTTGTAACTTTCCAATTCACCAAAAACAAACATATAGAGAGATCCTCCTCAAAGAATGTAACCTTAAGCAATAATAGCAGTGACTGTTGCTACCTTTTAGAATCAGGTGTAATCACTTGGCTTGTCACACAGTATTAGTCTGCTATTTATCATCCATACATGACAGTGAAACCTTAGCTTGTCTCGAGTTGCTTTTGGCTGTGAAATGAAATAGATAATCACAAGTTAAGTCATTAAAAGGGGTATCTGTACTGAGGGAAATTTATGGTTACTCACCTTCAAACTAAGCCAGATAACAAACCAGTACCTCAGTGAATTATTGTGTAGGGAATCTGCCTTGTAGCAAAGTTCGGAGAAAATTATATCGCCCTCCAGTTCCTCGACATAAAACTACCTAGCCCGTAACTACAACAGAGAAGTCACCCCACATGAGTCAGTGAAAATACGGAAGGCGGGTTATATGCATGACTATACCTGGAGGAGACTGTCCCTTCCTTCCTTCCTTGAGACCACCCTGGTAGAATTTCAATCGAGCATGTCAGAGGTCAAGGAAAAATTATCGACACACTGCAGTAATCTTCTGTACTGTGATTAGATAGCATCACACTCGGAAATTACTGAGTTTTAGTCGCAGTCGATTTGAAGCGCCGTATTACAGGTCACAGCCAACAAGAGGGAAATTCCCATGGGCAGCAGACGGCATGATCAGTTTTGTCATAGTTGTCTTCCGCACCACACCTCCTCTTTACAGTTACTATCAACTTTGTATTTTTCTCGGAATTAGTAAGATGCCATTATTGTGGTAAACATTTAATTGTGGATAATGCTCTTACGACATGCTGTATTTACGTGTATGAAGGTAAGCTAAGTTGGGGTCCACGTAGCACTCTTAACAATACTATAATACAGACCCCCCTCCTTCCCCCCCCCCCCATGTAGTCTGTGTCAATCTATTTCCTGGCATCGTTTGGAGGAATCAGTGGTGCTCCAATTTGCCCACACATCAGTCCATATAAATAATGCCTCTAGAAAGAAAAGAGAGTAATGATTATTGACTTTAGTAAGTGATTTTGAGTTTTTAAAGGTCATGTAGGGAGGGAGGTCATATTTTGTAAAGGGATCGGTTTTATTCCAATACCAATACCGCAAGAAAATAGGGAGAAAGAATAATGACGAGGATAGATTTCCAATAATTAATGTGTTGGATGGATGTGCATATTTTACTCTTTTTATTTGTTTAGGTTTTAGTATCTTCTTCCTCCTTTCCTTTCTACCTTAGTATTCCTCTCCTCCTCTTCTTCCCCTCCCCCTCCTCCTTCTCCCCACTCCTTCTCCCTCCTTCTCCCTCCTTCTCCTCCTCTCCTCCCTCCTTCTCCCTCCTTCTCCCCCCCTCATCCCCCTCCTCCTTATCCTTCCCCTCCTCCTTCTCCTCCCCTCCTCCCTCCTCCTCCCTTCCTCCCCCCCCCTCCTCCTCCTCCTCCTTCCCCTCCTCGAATTGATTGTCCATTCTCTCATCATCCTTTTATTTCCCCCATCATTATCATCATCATCATCATCATCATCTTTAACATCAAGCTCATCTTCCATATTTAGATCCTCATAAAATCCTCCTCCTCCTCCTCCTCCTCCTCCTCCCCCTCCCCCTCCCCCTCCTTCTTCTCTTCTTCATCCCTTTTCTCTTCATTTCTTGACCAGAATACCGAGAATCGTGACTGAAGGCATAATCTGGATAGAGTGAATTACAGGGCCACTGATTTTCCCCAAACTATTTTATAAAGCACATCATCTATATCATATAATTAAGTACTATTATAGTCTGTATTCTAGCAACCTTGTAGGCTGGGGGGAGATATGTTGATGTAACAAGACTGACTGCCTTAATGACCAACACCATGAGTCGATAGGCATAAAAAAAGCCCTAATTCTTCTTCTCCTCTAGCCCAGTTTTGGAGGAATCATTAGCCCTCCAATTTCACCACAAGAAAAGGAAAGGAAATTTATCCGTAAGGGTATAATATGTATTTCCTTAATAACCTTTCTACAGTCTTCGTCACTATTTTGCCACTACTATCGTATTGTGTTGTGTGTGTGTGTGTGTGTGTGTGTGTGTGTGTGTGTGTGTGTGTGTGTGTGTGTGTGTGTGTGTTAATTCCAGGCCTTAATTGGTAACTGGCATGAATCCTATATCGGAACATAAAACGATTGGTAAACACTCATTGATTTTATTCAGCCAAGGGAAAATAATTGTGAAAGTATCAATATTGTACACACCACCACCACCACCACCACCACCACCATCACCAAGACGAGAGTAGCCTACACCTCTGTCGTTCTAATCGGGAGGCTACTAATTCAAACTATACCAAAAACAGAGCTATTCGAATTATTGTTGTAGTCAGTATTTGTTCTGGCAAAGTTTGGAGGAATTAGTTGCCCTCCATTATTTTGTTATTGTTGTTGTGGTTGTTGTTGCTGTTGTCTTGTTGTTGTTGTTGTTGTTTTGTCTTGTTGTTGTTGCTTTGTTGTTGTTGGTGCTTTGTCGTGTTGTTATTTTGTCGTGTTGTTTTAGTTGTTTTGTCTTGTTGTTGTTGTTGCTTTGTTGTTGTTGTTGTTGTTGTTGTACTCCCATTAGCAGCTTGACGATGTTCTGCAATGACTGCTTTTTATATAGGTGGAGGGGAACTAACTGATGTATGTGCTTATGAGGAGGATGGCTACAAAGATTATTAACTAAACTGTTACACCTCTCCTCTGCTTCCCCATAATGACGTTTAATCATTTTTCTCTTTGTCGTCTTTATCATCATCATCGTCTTTTTTATCATCGTCGTCGTCGTCGTCTTTTTTATCATCATCGTCATCATCATCGTCGTCATCTTTTTTATCATCATCATCGTCATCATCATCGTCGTCGTCGTCGTCGTCGTCGTCCTTCTCGTCGGTGTCATTATCATCATCATCATCATCATCATCCCTGAAAAATAAATGAAAAGTTTAAGATATTGTCGCATCAGACTTTTGCAATCATTTTGTTAATGACCCAAGTTCGTACAGGATCGTGTATGAAAATTGGAGGCTTCTGCTGATTCCTCCTGATCATGCCACAAAACAAGCTCCTTCCATATAGGTAGTGTTTCATGGTAATATCTGAAGGTTCCATTTGTCTCCAATTTTCTGACTAAATCATACGGGTCCTTATACTTGGGATTAGTAGAATGTCGAGGCTGTGTTTACACTTTGTAGTACTTGTTTGTGTCTGTACAATTTACAACTTCTAAATAATCAACACAGATTATTTGCATTCTATTAGAAAAAAAAAATAAGAAACTTTTCTGGCCATAAAAATAAAATAGTAAAAAAAAATATCATTTAGGGGAACTATATGCTATCGAAGAATTGGAGGGTTAGTGAAATAGCGGTACACATCGGCAATTAATGAGCATATTGATTCCAGTTTAGTAGGTTATATATGCATTTTTTTTCAGGCAGTATTGTAAATTTCAGAAAAAAGATGCATTGTAAAATACGAGCATGTATATTGATGATTTTCCTGGATATAATCTAAACTGCCACTGTCATTTCCAGTGCTCAATAAAGGGAGCCACAAACTTTGGCGATTAAGATGATGGTCCAGTGTTGGTATATCTGGGAAGCAACTGATTCCTATACGCTATTCCAAGCAACAAGCCACCATTTCTTATGTTAATCTTGTACTGTTTCCTGGCATACTTTAGTGGAATCGACTACATGCACACTAGACACCCATATCTCCTAAAATTTGCCACGTTAAAAGTACTCGGTTGAGGGCAAAATGGACCTAAAACTGCCTTCCAAACTTTGCTACAAAACACTTTCCCTAGTCATTCATACTGAATCATTCGGGTTCTGGGCATAGGTTGTAGGATTCAGTAGCCCTCCATTCCGTTCCTCAAAGTTGACACCTCGGATGGCTAATTAGGCTTACCTCCTGACGCGTCCCACACGTGTCGCCCCGGTGCCAAGGTTGTCCAGGGCCGCCACTTCCTCCCGCTCCCCGACAACTGACATGGCTGAGGTCACGGCCACCATTGCCAGCACGGCCACCAAAACTAGTGCAAACCTACAGGGAAAAGAATGCAATATGATTATCCAGAGATTAATCGCGACTGCATTGCTGTCTTTTGAAAACGCTGGGGCCTTGGTGACCAAAAAATAATGTGACGCTGTAGCTTAAATGAATCTATATTACTGCATATTACTTTTGGTGGTAACACTGATATCAAGCACTACAGAATAATTCTTTGCGTTTTATTTTTTCATGACTCGCTGTCTTACATCGCAAAAAACATGAAATTTTCTTACTATATGCTTAATTTTGTCACTGTATGTTAGTGTTACATGCAACTTTACGTTCATATCGCTCTATATATCAAAGTAAGACTGACCTCATTGTTTGTGATGATTGGAGAAACTGACGTGATCTGGGAGAAACTGCAGCTTTGTAAGACTGTAATTATTGAGACCCAATCTTTGGAGCTCCTCGGTTATATAGTGGGCCGCATCCTTTACAGTTACCACACACCTCCACACACTATATGGCATTTGGGCAACCTCTCATTTATCTTCTTCATTCCCCCGTGCAAGATAAGGATCTCTCTCTCTCTCTCTCTCTCTCTCTCTCTCTCTCTCTCTCTCTCTCTCTCTCTCTCTCTCTCTTCTGAAGTATTTACAGAGTTCCTTGTGAATTGGTTTCGAATAGCATCCTATCCTGTTTTGCCTCATTATATGATACAGTAGAGGACTACAATCTTTAGTAAGTCAAGTCAATTGTTGATGTATTTATAATGATGCACTTGTCTTCAAAATCAATGAACGTTTAAGCATCATCATGTCTTAATGGTGGACGTACCCTTATCACAGAATTTAATTTACCATTACTGTTTGCTTGTAGTATTTAATAGCATTATGAATATGTATTATCTGTTATTATCTATTGCCCTGTGCAGTCCTTGTACGACCGGGAAGTGGGGAGGGATTTCCCTAGCGAGTAAAATCCTTCTGTCGTGACATTGTGAGTCAGGGCTGGTCAGGGAGAAGATGAGGGTGTAGCGTCCTGACGTCATCACTTCTTCATTCAGTGACACCAGGATTTTAATATACTTACTCTACTAGTAGATACCAAAACCCACTGAATAATCCGAGCAGAAGAAGGGGGAAATTGCCTTAGCTACCCTCCACTTGAACAGAGTCGTCTGTAAACTTCTGCTCCTTTTTCTGTCATGTGGTGGTGAGGGATATATTGTACAATGGTGTTGAACATAAACAAATCAACATGAGGGATTATCATCTTATACCAATATATATCAATTGAAAGTTCGACCGCCGCCGATTGTTTACGTGCGGAGGCTGAGGCAGTGTTTCCTCTTCATCTGTTTCGATCTATACATTCCCTACCTGTCCTAATATCCTCCCATGATGTACGTACCCTGGGTTTAAAATGAATATCATTTACCATCTTCACACTGGCTGGGTATGCGATAGGTTTCAGGAAGTGTTCAGAAAATACCTAATGATGTCTTGACAGGCCGTGATTATAATTATCATGTGTTGTTGCGCCATGAATATTGTTCTGGCACTTGTCCTTGGTGATGATAAGTGAGGAAAGGTTCTATGTGATTGGGATTGGTGACTTTTAGATAGGTCTGTTGCATGAGACTGTACATAAAAAATCCAAATCAGTTCATGTTCCATAAAGCCCCACATCTGTCTGCCATATCTACGTTCTCTCAATATTTCCTACGTCCCACCATACATTTACTTTGCTTCGTGCTTGCTGTCTCTGCTCTCTGTCACCTTCTATTTCTTCCACCAGGGTGTTCCAAGCCTTATTCGTTAGTTAGCTTATTATTATTAGGTTAGGCTAGGTTAGGGTTCATTAGATTGGTTTAGGCTTGGGTTGGTAGGTTTGATTGATTTTGGTTAGGTTAACTTAGGATAAGTTAGATTGTTTTAATTCTTGGTAAGGTAAGTTGATATCAAGTGACTGTGGAAGAAGCAGGAAGATGACAGTGAGAAGGTCAAGGTGGTGACCTCTCACGTTGACCCCAAGGGAGGGTCAAATATTCAGTAGCTGCTTCGAGAGGTTGTGTAAATATGGGGGGAAGACAGACAGACAGATAGCTAGACAGACAGACAGACAGACAGACAGACAGACAGACAGGGAAATAAAGAGCGAGAGACAAAGAAACTAATATTTACACACACTCAAACACACACACACACGCAGTGATAGAGAGAGAGGAAAACAAATCACTGACAAGGATTGAGAAGCCAAATAAGACGAAAATTAACAGGCAGGAACAGACATTAATAGACAGAAATATAGCAGAGACAGACACGGATAGAGAGACACAGTGAATGATACAGACAGAACAGTGACAACACAGAGAACACTCACACAATCTCTCTCTCTCTCTCTCTCTCTCTCTCTCTCTCTCTCTCTCTCTCTCTCTCTCTCTCTCTCTCTCTGGAAACATGTTATCTCTCTCACTCAGGTTATGTAAAGTAAAATTCATTTATAACTTTTTGCCAATTTATTCTGCTTTACTACTTGCATCTACCTGGGGCCCATAAAGCTTTGAATGTCTCCTGCGACAGCAAGCTAATATGAAAATGGAGACTTCGTGGATAACTTAGAACATTTACATAACTACAAGAAGTACGAGACTGCATTTTATTTTCTCACACATTTAAAAACTGAAAATAGGCAAGGATGGGAAGAAGGAATGAAGGAAGGAATGGAGAAAAATACATGAAACGTTGTTAATATTGACGCCTTCCAATAGCGTCCAATCGCCACCAGGTTTGGAGAGTGAGAGGGAAGTAAAGACGATTATCTCAGGCAGAGGACATAGATGACACTGTCGCCCAAACCCAAGGGTTGAATTTATTTCGTCGTGGTTATTAATTTATACTTGTTTCCGGAAGGCGGTGTTTTCCTCCATTTCTCTTATGCAGCCCGTTCTGATTCCTGCATAGCCACTATTTCCTCTTCCTCCTCTTATCCTCGTCACTTTCATCACTGTCACTCTCATCGCTGTCACTCTCATCACTGTCACTTTCTGAACTTTCTGAACTTTCCGAACTGTCGTCTCTGTAAGTGAAAAATATAATTAATATTATTAACAAAAAGGACTATGGATAACACTTGTTGCTTTTCACATTGCTTTGTTCGATAAGTTTGGGAATAATCCAGACTTTATAATTTTCGACTTTGCTGGACTTACTGTGCACTGTGACTAGATTCTTGGGTTCCTCACTTTGGAATGACATCGACTTTTTTGTTTACATCGTAGGTTATTGAAAACAGAAGCAATCAATATACAAAAGAGGATTTTTTTCCTCTGCTTGTCCTCTATAGAAATCAAAGTTATGATATGAAAACCTTTTGTCGATATCTCCTGCATTGCTATATTTTCAGAGAATGATAACAGGGGCCAAATCCAACAATAGGCTACTCTATTGTATTGATAGCGAACACCGGGCCATAGTCACTGAGTATTGAGGGGAATCAAAATACTAGAAAGATAAGTCAGTAAACTAGGGATGGTAGTGTCAAGCAAGTATAGGGACCTCCAATATTTGGCTATTTATACAAAACTGAGACATACCTGTAATGTCTTGGGAATTTTTATTAACTCGTGCAAAACAAGTTACTTCCACTAGAATTCCTTATATATTCATTAATGTGGGAAGGGTTTACTACATGGGCAGTTTGTAAGTCGTACCTTCTGACGCGGTGCACGATGGCAACTTCCTCCTCCTCATCAAGCTCTTCCTTGGCCACGTCCCGCTCCTCACCAACTGACATGGCAGAGGAGACGGCCACCATAGCAAGCAGTGCCATCAGGAAAAGTGAGAGCCTGTAAGTAGAATGTAATTAAACAGTGAACATTTGTATTTGTTTATATATATTTTCAAGAACTGATGTAGTACAACGTCTTGGCCCGACTTGGCTGAACAGGGTCCAAATCGGAAATCAAATAGGTCCAAACTGTTGTATATAAAGTATCCATTTTATTCTAGAACACATCACCTGATTGAAAGTCATGTGGGCTTTTCCTTTCCATTCTACATTTACGAGATTGTGAATATCATATCCTCTCTAGACAACTATCCTGGTGCTTCACTCGCCTCCTCCCTTAGCGTTTACATTAGTAATTTCTTTTATCGCTTTTTATTGGAAACATTACAAACATTGCCTCCTAAGTGTGCGTCTTTGAGCTTAGCTGTACTGAATCGCAATATTAAGCCCCTCTTCTCCCTACACAAATAAACATTATCCAGTCGCAGTTTAAAGTTCTGCGCGTCTCGGATAATGAACTTAAGGGACCCTGTGATGTAGTCAGATAATTGGAGGTAAATGAGTCCTTCAAATATTGCCACGAAACACCACCTATATGGAAGCAGCTTGTTTCATGCCATAGTCAGGAGGAATCAGAAGTCTCCAATTCTCATACAGGGTCCTTAAGAAATTATGTGTTTGCCATGAATGAGACGTGTTTGTTTATTCTGACCTCTAATTTTTATGGTATACAGTCAAACAGTAGAAAAATCACGTCTCATTCACGACAACATTACTCTCAAACTTCACCATCATACCAGAGACGCGACTGAACCCAAAACGGCGACTGTATCGAGTATATATCAGGAACAAATAAAACCCGGGGTCCGAGCTCCCTCTGGGGTATGAGTGGGTGGTAAGGTGGGCCAGTCAGCTATAGTACACAACTAGCCCTTGACCTTGGTACATAATATCCTATCTATAGTACTGCTAATACTGTACGACTATCAGATTGACTGAAATGATAAATGGGAAGGAAATGGGGCTGGACCTTTTCAACTCCTTCCACTAACCCAGGAAGGTGACGAAGCTGTGAAAATTATCCTATGCATACTCGCCTACAGCATGTACTGATGGACCGTGTGAGGAATTCAAGGTCTGAAGGGGCTGACATTTTCCACCTGCCTCACTGCCTGACCTGAATTAATAAGCACGTAATGATTTGAGAGACTGCAGAAAGCCTAGTTGTTGGCTCAGTTCTGGGTCCTCCTTGCTTCGTCCCTGCGTGGCCTAACACCTAACCTAACACCTAACACCGTCTCATATCTAAGGGCTTCACCGTAGCATTTATTTTCCACAATTGTGCTAAATTTTTGTGTGAGATACATAGATAAAGTACTTCTCTGTGTTGCAATATGTCCCCTATCCTGTTGGTTAATGGGAAAGCGTTTATCAAGTCCTCCAGACTGTCATACACACCAGACGAACTATGCTAACGTGAGACAACATCGTGTCTTGACATTGAGGGAAAGAAGATTAAGGGGCGTAACCTATTATGAGAAATTTGAAGGCTAGTGATTCCTCCAAACTATGCCAGGAAACAAAACCGCTCCATATGGAATTATACAGGGGATGTGTTTTATAACTGAGCTTGGAAGCCTACATTGACTCCAAATTGACCACAAAAGGTTGCTTCCCTTAACAGTTTCAAATACTAAACAACATCACACCCGCATTCAAAGGAAAATATGTTGTGGACTACCAGAAACGCACCTAACTTTTAAAAAATAGAAAAAAAAAAAACCACACATCTACAAAACACATCCCTCACTCGTACAGTCGGCCTCAGGAATTCGTACACAGAGCCTTGGCTAAACGGGGTATTTATTTTGCACATACTGTAGATAGGCACTATTCTGCTGACTGTTTCAAATATTAGCCGGATAAAATTACGAAATAAAGTTTGGTGTTAAGAAATTTATGTACAAAATTTTCTAGTCTTTACGAACACTTCATGTCTCAGTGGTGTATACGAATTCCTGAGGCTGACTGTACATACATTGCAATCACCTGTGTCTGTACATGAGTGAGGTGGAAAAATCAACAGCCTCAGATATTTTTTCGCCTGGGAAAACTCGCCCGCCCTACTTGAAAAATGAATACCTTGAAACCCCTATTCTAACCTCATGTTGTAGGGTAGATGAAGACGTCCTTGTTGAGATGAATAGAGCAGTTGTAGTGAGTGAGGTTCCTAGCTGCGAGTGTGAAGTAGGTATTCAAGGTTCGCAGTTTTATAGTGTCCCGATGGTCAAGACTGCCACATACCACTTGAGCTGACATCTAGTGGAACCGGTGTTTATAATTACAGTATAGTCAGCTTCAGCAACAGATGACCAGTGAGTCACTCGGTGAATTTACAGGTGTGCTGTGAATGTGGTCCAGGTGAGCGTTATTGAATGCGCTCTATTTATTTATTTTTTTAATGTATGTGTCTGTGTGTGTGTGTTTGTGTATAAATCTGTGTGTTTTCCGGGATCAACGTGTATAGCAGTTAATTAAGAGGACATTCATGCTGGTGCAGAAAATACACAAAGTTTTAGAAATATTGGAGGATTGAAGGCAAGCACGTACTCACAACTTGACTAACAAACTGACCAACTAATTAGAAATATATACATAGACTCCTCGTATCAGGTAATGTTTCTGTAGATCTTAATTAAGTGCCCCAGATAATAATAATATTAAACAATTTAACTCTTAATTAAATTGGAAAGTTCCCCTATGTTAGTAAAATATAAATATAAAATTGTGTGTGGTGTATTTTTCTTTTGGGAATTAAGAAAGGGGGGAGGAGGGGTTCGGAATAACCTAAATTTCCTCTTCCCTAACCACCCACGACGTCGATATAACGCTCACGATATATACATAGAATCTCTGAGAAGCCTATGATTACGACATGAAGGGAAGTTTCAATATGATGCATCAACACACGTGTCTACTGAAACAACTAGGTATATTGTAGGGGGTTTATACTTGGCTTCTTGGAATCCATTCTTAAGGGGAGATCCTCTTGTTGGTGAATTGCAAGGTCTCTGACTCCTCCTAACTATGCCAAGAAACAGAAGATCCCCTGTTCATATCATTGAGGGCGTCTGTTTTCTGGCATAGTTTGGAGAAATTAGTAGCATTCCAATTTGCCAAAAAGAGAATCTCCCCTTAAGGACAGTACACAGTTAATTAAGGGGGTCTATAGTACAGTGTTGGTAAATCTGGAGCAGTTGACTTCTCCAAACTATTTCAGGCAACAGGCCACTATTATTTGTCTTATTTTGGTCATGTTTCCTGGCTCACTCTTGAGGAATCAAGGTACTCCAATGTACGTGGGGAATAATGTATCTGAACACTGTTGGTAGCTTCTGGCAACAGCCCCATAAGTAAACCCCTCAGTGAGAGAAAGTATTTATGAATTAAATGATAACTTTTATTTCACTGTGTGTGGTTGGTCGAAGTCTCCCAATATCAGTTATCGTTATGTAGTAATGGATAAATTTTGTCTATTGCTATCGTGTTTATCCCTGGCATTGTTACCAGAAGCCGCCAACGGTGTTCAGATACTTTGTTCCCCAACTGTACATAATGTATACTATCTCCTTAGGCCTCTTATAGATACAGCGTCTGAATAACTCCAGGAATTCCGCTCTGAAAGAATACATGGTCGGCCAAAATTATCCTGAAGTAAGGGGTCGAGTATATCCTCTGTGATTCGACATGTTGGTCTGCAATGTAGGGTCGCTCAAAAAACAATCAGGCCACTTTTCACGTGAAGTATTCTGACACCTCTGTCGACTGCTAGTGGAAAGCGGCCTCATAATTTTTTGATCGACTTAATAAAAGCATACTGTATTAATGATGCATCGGATGTCAAAAATACGGATGTGAGGATGCGGATATGAACTTTCAAAATTTAAGGATGTGGATGAGGATGAGGATATGAGAAAGCAATATTTGTGGATGCGAAAATGGATGCGGTTGTCTGATAGCCATATCTTCTCAGGTGCGGATTATTTTATATGTTTAAAAGATATGCATTTTCAGTTATGAAAAACTACTTTCAGCCACATAAGTCCAACTTACTGTATATGTTACCAGGATGTAGGACGTGGACCCAAGTCGTACAGCATCCCACCAACAACTATTCCAAACCTCCACCCTTTGGAAAGTGACAAAATTACAATACAATGGTTACATTCATATAAGTGCTCTCTTGAATTGATAGTGATACATATAGGCCCTAAAGGGTTAATCAAGATTACTTGAACCTCACAGGCTTCTCCCTTATCAGCTTTCCATGAGAAGATAAAATTGTGTGGAAGGGAGAAGGATGGCCACAGCTGCCAAGCCAAAGTGCAGCTACACCAACAATTAGTGCTAATCGTAATTATATTTAGAATACCAGTCCAATGATATTATGGTAAATCCCATTCATTAACAGTTCCACATAGAATAGATTATCACATTTTCTTTCAGAAATTTATTCAGAATATCATAGAAATTTTCTGCAGTATGCACTATGCTGAATAATATCCTCATTCTCAAACCGCGGATGCGGATGCTGCTTGCATTGCCAATCTGGATGCAGATGCTGGTATGACATGCAATGGTAATGCGGATGCGAATTTTTGGGAAGAAAAAAATATCAGAGGTTTGGGTCTTACGTTTTGGGCTTTTCCTCGCTTTCCTCTCTTTCTCTTTACATTTTCCTTCGCTATATTATTATTCCTATCGTGTTATTATCCTTTATGTTCTTTCTCTCTTTTCTAAACGTGACCCTGCAGTAACGGGAGAAAGAGGGGAAGGTGTGACAGAAAATTTCCCCAGCGTTGGCTATTTTGAATTTCTCTTTGGGGTTGAGTTAGGTTACTTTTCGTTACGTTACGTTACGTTACGTTGCAGTACATTACGTTAATTTAGGTTATGTTACGTTAATTAAGTTACGTTACATTAGTTAAATTTGGTTAGGTAAAGTTAAGTTATTCTGAATTTCTCTTTACCAGGAAACAGCAAAAAAAAAAAAAAAAAAAAAAAATAGATATCAGTCGTTCCAGATTAACCAAACACTGTACTACCTCCTTAATTAATAAAAAGATGGAAAGGAAGAATTTCATGAAGGTAAATTTGAGGTTTGGTATATCCGCCAAACAATACCAGGAAACAGACGACCTCGGAACAATAAGTATGGGATCGGGTAATTGGTAAAGGTTAATGGAATCAGAAGCTCTCCAATTTACCACCAAGAGATTAATAATTCCTCCAAAACTCTTTAAGGGGATATATAGTTTACATTTGGTACATTAGAGCGATTTCATTCCTCCATAGTATACCAGGAAACAGGACCAGAAGAGCAAAAATAATGGTGATCTGTTACTTGGAATACTTTGAAGGAATCATTTACCATAATTTAGTGGATTGTGGTGAATTTTGTCTGTTTTTCAATGTACTGTAGGTAGACATAATCGGTAGTCTTCAGTGTTCTAAAATAATCATACCAATATTTTGGAGGTTACTGATCCCTACAAATATGCCGAGAAATAGACTGCTTTAATGAATAAGAGGATCTGTTTTGTAGCTCGGTTTGTAGGGTTAATGTAGACTCTTACTTCACCTAAATACAAATGACTTTCTAATAAGGGTAAGGCTATTGACTCCTCCAAACTGTGTGTCAAGAAATAGATGGTCGCCGTTTGTATATTATTTTTATTAATAGCTCAGTGATCTTCTAACGTTAGGGGGTAAGACTCCTTCCACTCCTCCTCATTCCTTAAGGGGGTGCGGGAATAGGGGGACAGGCTTGAGTGGGGGGAGGGTTTTGGGGAGGTTAGGGGGTGCGGGAGTAGGGGGACAGGCTTGGGGGGGTTAGGGGGGTGCGGGAATAGGGGGACAGACTTGGGGGGGGGGGGGTTGGGGGGGTTAGGGGGTGCGGGAGTAGGGGGACAGTCTTGGGGGGGTTAGGGGGGTGCGGGAATAGGGGAACAGGCTTTCTACCCACCCCAAGCCTGTCCCCCTATTCCCGCTCCCCCCCCCCCAGTTCCCCCCAAGCCTGTCCCTAACTCCCGCACCCCCTTAACTCCCCCTCTCCGTCTCGCCTCAGTATCCCATGTTCTCATTCTTTCTCCGCCATCCTTCGCTGTGTGTGTGTGTGTGTGTGTATTATCCCTCCTTTACCACTTCTTGCAAACAAAAAAAATTAGTAATTACATTTGATAGTAATTTAATTATAGTAATTATATTTCGCTTATTCATTTTGCATATTTATGAATAGGTATTTGTACAGTCGGCAAATAAAGTAATGGAACTCCCCTATGGATAGTTATAGTTAATTTCAATGCAAGGTAAGAGGGGTTCCAATGCTTTTTTTGCCAACTGTACATAATAATAATAATAATAAAAATATCTAGCATCCGGGAGAACGTGGGAATTTCTGTAAATTGAAAATACCTGGATCACCAAAAGTACCTACAGTAAACCTCCAATTCTCTCCCCATGTAACCTAACGTTGTGAAACATGAACACATTATCTGCACGAATATTCCCAAACATAAAGGTTATCTATGAGTAATATCCTTTCCCTCCTCTTCTATAGGGACAAAAGGTAATCGTAATAACCTCGATGACCTCTCCGGGAACCAACCTGAATGATAGTTACTATTTACTATTTTTTATGATTGTCCTTGATCGATGAAACGTGTCTAATTGGATTTGTGCACTTATCATAACTATTTAATTGTCTGTGGTTTTTAATCAACTGAATCAAATTTTATCGTGCTTGTTTTGATAAGATTTAATTATTGGTAGTGCTAAGAACAAAATATAGTTACTGACAGTGCTTTACATTTCTTTGTGTTTTCTAGTTCTTCGTTCTTCTGGCATAATAATATTGTCTGGAGTTAGTGATGTGAACAGTTCTAACAAAAAGGGTCTTGGAGTGGTAATTCACAATGACGTGAAGAGCAGCATGCTAAGAAAAACCCACTTTTTATAGACAAAAAGTATTTAATATGGACGTTTCGGAGGCAACTACCTCCCTCTTCAGCAGTACAGAGTTGAATGAAGGGTCTTGACGCCACTTTGTACCCGAGCTACTCCCATTCAATTCTTCAACTGTCTCACGTTTCCTTCTTGCTTGCCGTCCCTCCTCTCTATCTCCTACTCCTTCGTGCTGTATACAAGGTCTTTTAGGCTTGGCGGAACTATACATACGATTGTCCGAAATCAGAGTTTTTAGAGTGACTGGTGTGACAGTTTCCGCCAGCAATGAAGCATCACATCTCTTTACAGTGTATCCCCAACCATGCCCTCTCCAGTCGAATTCCCTCGCCCTCCTTCTAAACACATGCACTAATTTTTTTTTTTCATTCCTTTCATCCCTCTCTTGCCTCTTTCATCCTTTCTTCTTTCTTTTATTTACCTTTCTTTTTATACTCTACCTACCTGCCTGTTTTCCCTCTTCTCCTTCATTTTCCACCCACCCTTCCTTCTTTTCTTCACTCCCTCCCCATTCTTCTTCTATCCATTTTTCCTCGTCAATATGTTCCTATTCCTGAGACCTCCTACTCCATTTTATTTTTCTTCTTCTTGCTCGTTTTTCCCACTCTTTCCCTCTTCATTGGTTTCCTGAGATACCCTATTTCCTCTCTTCCCCTTCAGGGATTTCCTTTCCTGTTCCCGAGACGCCACTTCATTTTTTACACTTCTACATCAACATATAGGCGAAATATATGGGTTTGTTTACATCACCGCTTCTGCACACTGACCAACATATAAGAGAAATATATGGGTCTGCTTGCATCACCGCTTCTACTCACTGGCCATGAACTGGGCTAAGAACCCCGTAAACCAAGGTCTGTCACACCAACACCCACTTCCGTTATCATCCACTGTCCTTTTAGGCCCTGTTTACACTAGGCAATTTTGAACGCGCGTTTAAGGCTGTACTGTACATCCGGAGCGTTTTCAATCGTACCTCGCGTGTAACGTGTGATCTCATCATTCCACTTGAAGTTCCACAGGAGTTGCCATGGTAACACAAAGTCTCTCTCCTCATTGGCTAGTGTCAGCCAATAAGGCAGCCCTCTGCTTTCAAAACGCAGCGGTAATCGCTCTGAGTGTATGGAACTATTCCTTTATATGTAATTCGCAAACAAGCGG
Source organism: Petrolisthes cinctipes (assembly GCA_033782935.1). Classification (NCBI taxonomy): domain Eukaryota; kingdom Metazoa; phylum Arthropoda; class Malacostraca; order Decapoda; family Porcellanidae; genus Petrolisthes; species Petrolisthes cinctipes. Next base: position 247,280 of record JAWQEG010000248.1, read on the forward strand.
TTGCGAGGGAGATCTTGCTTTTTGCGCGTTTTGGGAACCGCTGTGTTAATGTGTGAACAGTTACATAGACTGCCATTGACATTGGAAACGTGCATTTTATTATTATTATTATATATTTTTTGATGTTCCGACACTGGACATTGGCTTCATCAAGCCTGTTTCCGTGGCCCAGGTCAACTGCTACTCACACACGTCACGACTTCCGAACTGGTACCCAGCCACAGAGGGAGGGAAGTGAGGGTAATTCCCAAATACTGCAGCTGTTGGTACCAGCGAAGATGCTTTAAGACGTTTGGTGGCTATACAGTTAGTGCCTGAAACTCGATTTGGAAGAGTTTATTTTCTCAGCCCCTCACCTGAGAGGATTCGATCTCCCGACATTTAGGTTACGAGTCCGGCATACTAACCACTTAGCCACCTACCATACGGGAGGTTTCAAATAGTTTCAAATCGCGTGTTCAAAAACGCCTCTTGTGAACTGGGCCTTAGTCACCATTCTTGGTATCTTTTGGTATCACTCCATACCAACTTATTTCTTATCAATTAAATTAACTGTCTCTAACATTATCAGGAACGTGGTAATACTCCAGTCTCATACAACCTGTCTCATCCATCCCTCACCTCCTCCAGTTCCCCTCCTCCTACTCTAGTTCTCCCCCCTCCATCCTCCCAACACATCAAAAGGCGACATCTGTTAGCTGATCAGAGCATTTCCTCAGCTGTTCCGAAACTTCAAACTCAGCTTACTTGAATTCTCACTGTGGCTGGGTAATGGACACGACTTTTGTGCACCATAGTACTTGCTGGAGGACTTAGGAAAGCTTAATTAAACTAGCCAGAGGAGGAGGGAAAATGTGCCGTGTGATTCCGCTTTAAGGGATCATTCATTTTCTTATGTGAGAATTGGAGGACTACTGATGTCCCCAACATACGTCATAGCCTCAGTACAGACTCCAAATTGGTGCACCAGAAGCAACCCACTTTAACATCACCGGCAGCACCAGCAACAGAAGCCTCGTGATGTGGTGACGGCTGGGGGCGTGGCTTGGTGACGGCTGGGGGCGTGGCTTGGTGACGTGGGCGCGTGACCCCTCTCATCCCTCCCTCACGATTCTTTCCCGGAGTCAAAGATGCGCAGATTACTTCCTCAAGACCCCATACCAAGGGCTTTAAAACATATACAGGAAGACAGAGGGAATTGTAGGTTTTCTTTTTTTCTTCAAACGGTCCTACACCCAAAGCTTTAAAGATATACAGAATATTATATTTCCCGGTATTACCCCAAACCCTTGATTCTGGGAGATTTACACGAAATATTGTTATTGAAGGATAATATATTCAAAGCTTATCGAATATGAACCAATTTTTATTATTAATTTTGTGTCAAGATACTCCCAATCAAACGTCTTTAAAATATATACAAAACATATATATTGTGATATCCCATACCAAGAACTTTGCACAACTATCCATAATCATTTTTTGGAAGAGTGGAGAAGGATATGACTAGCACGGGTCCTGAGGGCAATGTTAAAAGGTTATTATTTTTTCTATAGTAAGGAAGGCAGGGACGAAAGTCAGAAGCCCGATTTAACGTCCTCGCCTGTGAAATGAAACACAATTGGCTTAGGTCCAAAATCATGTCCTATTCTTGTCACATTGCGTTCGAAGAAGTATATCGTAGTCAGAGGGTAAGATGGATGACGGTAGAGCGTTTCAGAGTTTTTATTACTGAGACATCATATGAAGTACTATTGAGAGGTCCGCAAAATTCGAACTGAGAGGTCCTGATAGTTAATACTGAATGGTTTTGAGAGGTAACTCTGAGAGGTCTTGAGAGGTAGTACTTATCGGTACTGAAAGATAGTTTTGAGAGATAAAACTGAAAGGCCTTGAGAGTTAGTACTGAAATGTCCTGAGAAGTAGTTGTGAGTAATCCTTAAAGGTACGAGAAGTTTTGTGAGGAAGTACTGAGAGGAACTGCAGGTCTGTACTGAGAGATTCTGAGAGGTAGTACTATAAGAGGTCAGGAGAGGCATTACCGAGAGATTCTGGTTGGTACACGTGGGATCAGACCAGGCCAGACCAAGAGAACATGCATGACCCACACATCTCAATGCCTCGTAAGCTTGCGTTAAGGCATTACCCTCAGTCTGAACAAAGAAGAGTTTGGTGGGTTCGATACTATCTAATTCATTAAAAATCAGCCCGACACCCTCTCTTTACGATGGACAATTACCCTGGGGATTATACCCGGCTTAGGCAACATAGATTTTTAATAACAATGCAGCACGAGGGAAATTATTTTTAATTAATTAAGTACCCCTCCCTCATGCATAGGGTTAAAAAATAAATATGTAAAGGGTTAAACCTTAAGGGTGTCGCACAGGAGAAGAGGCGATGATGGTATCACACAACGTGACTTCACCTCGCCCCAACTCCCTAAAGATCCGGGTAAAGAATGTAGAGAAGACGTGGGGAAGGAGGGAAGGGGGAGGGTTTGGTTAGGGTTCCTTTGGCATTCAGATGCTCCTTGGCGTCAGGTCTTTCTCACTAAAATGATTATGATACAGAGTATAATACTGTAAAGTGAACAACATGAGGCTTGCATACGAGTATTCTTCATGATGTATTGGCCACTGTGGCAGTAATACTAATATTCTGAAGGACAATGACCTCTGAAGCTTGTCGGAGAAACTTTTCCTTTAATACACCTCACTTTTAATTATTTTTGTAATGAAATTTGTCCTCAGTTCGCCAGATGATTTTCGGTTTTTGCATACTTCAGTTTAATGATAAAAAAATTTGTCTGCCCACGTGCAGAAATGGGCCTCTGAAATTGAATAAAGTTCCATAGTAGCTATAAATACTGGTCAGCCTATGTTTATGCATCTTAGCCTGTAGTATAAGCGAAATCCGCCATTATGTACGTCACGTTACACCACGATGACCTCACACTGCCTTCATGCCTTCCTTCCTCCCTCATCCATACAGCATAATATCATCTCCTCCTGCCACACCTCCCTCACCCACCACCCTCCTACACGTCCTGCCTTCCTTCCTTACCCGTAAAGCATATCTCCTATTGCCACACCTCCCTCATCCACCCACTCACCCACCTACCCACTCACCCACCTACCCACTCATCCACCTACCCACTCACCCACCTACCCACTCACCCACCTACCCACTCACCCACCTACCCACTCACCCACCTACCCACTCACCCACCTATACCTTACCCTCCAACATGCCTCCCTCACGCTCCGGTCCACACCCTCACCCAAATTCCTCCCCTTCTCACCCTGCCACCCTCACACCTCCCTTATCCACCTACCTGTCTCACCTTATCACCCTCTCAACCATCTACCTCAATTCCACCCTCACCCACGAACCCACTTTCCACCCTCACCCACCAACCCACTTTCCACCCTCACCCACCAACCCACTTTCCACCCTCACCCACCAACCCACTTTCCACCCTCACCTTCCTTCACCGTCACCCCCTCACCAGGAAGAGAGGCAACACACACGAGCCTCGGAATATTTTAACTTTACCTTGCTTGTGTTATTTTGCCGCTGATACGACTAATAACAGAGGCTAATTACAAGGTACCCCAAACCCAAAGGAATGCCTCTGTTGTGTATTTTTTCCTTCACTCATTATTAATATTATAAATATGTTAAGTATACAATATTCTAATATATATATATATATATATATATATATATATATTTTACACTTGATTTGGTGTTTGTGTTTTGTGTTTCATATTTATTTTCTCGTGGTCTAGTGGTATCAGGTGGGATTCTGATTTTCAGTATTCTGGTTTAATGGGAGGTTCTCTTGCTGGTAAATTGGAAGGCTACTATTCCTCCAAACTATGCCAGAAAACAGACGCCTTCAATGGTACTAAAGGGGGATTTGTTTCGTGGTATAGTTTGGAGGAATCACAAGTCTTCCAATTCACCAACAAAAGAACCTTCCTTCACTTAAGCCTTGCTACAGATATAGGATTTTTTTTTTTTTTATGCCTTGTGTTTCATGGTGCAGTTGTATCGTCTTGGTAAAGTGGTATCATTCTCTTTATCAATATACCGGGGTAGAATACTGATAGCAGTTGGATTTGTTCTATAGTTATCTTATTATTATTCATTTCTGATCCTGATAAAAGAAAATGTACTATTGGCCACAAGTAGTCGTACACACGCTGTTACTTTCGAGGTCTTACAAGGTATAGAAAATGAGAGACTACGACACTGCAATACAACATCATTAATAGCCTTGTTGTTTTTCTGATCACCGAGTCAATTGGTAGACCATTCATTGCAGTACTTCCACAATAACGACCAAGTTTTCCATAATTATAGACTGTGTAAGAATTCCTTTGGCCAACCGTATTACCACACATGAATAACAAACAAACGAACACAATAAAATACATAGATAACTGAAACACGAACACACAAACATACTAACAACAACAACATAAGAATAACTTGACAACAAATCAAAGAACACAGTGAAATTTACGAATGGTTCTTAGGGGGGTATTACAGTGGTTGTAAATCTGGAGCAAACGATTCCTCCAAACTATTCCAAGCAACAGTCCACCAGAATTTTTTTTTTTATTATTATTATTATTATTACTATTAATCTGGTCCCGTTTCCTGGCATAGCTTGGAGGAATTGAGGCACTCCAATGTACCAAATGTATGATCTTATCCGCTTAATGCCAAAGGATAATGGTTTTGCGCTTACACCAAACACCTCCCAAATACACACAGCATCTCCCTGACGATTATAAGTAATTGTAAAGACTCTGTGATTACCCTGTGTTGTTGGTTGGCTTACCTTCGGATGAGTGTACAGTCGAGGACAGAAGAATAGTGATATCCCTTCCCCCACAGCATTGAGAGGGTATTTTAATGCTGACAAATTTGAAGCATCTGCCTGATATCTCCAAACTATTCCAAGAAACAGAATGCCTTTATTATAGTTCATTTGACCAGTTTATCAGCATAGCTTGGAGGAATCGGTAGCCTCTAGTGTATCAGAAGTTCATTACACCCGTTGAATGTTAAATTATTTCTGTTTTCTTTTTTTGTTTTTGTTTTTTTCACGTTGCAATGATGAACACAAATATCCTGACGTTTGTTGGGAATGCGTGAGTGGTCGAGAGTGTTGCAAGTTAATTATACCTTCAAATACGAATTACCCATAACTTATTACAGTATCAACACTTTATCTTTTTTTATCAGAGATGTTTTATATTACACACCATGTAATATTGCACCTCTCAAAAAAAATAAATAGATAAAAATGATCAATAAATTGTTACATTGTTGACACTTTATCTATTTGATATCGGAGATGTTTTTTATATATAAGATGTATCTAAGATTAGTTTGAAGAGATTAATTATTTTGCCAAGTTTACTTCCTCCTAAAACAGAATTTTATCCTCAGACTGTACTTTGTGTTGGGAGAAAAATTAACTCTGACGTCATGGCCATTTTTACCTTCTTAGTTTCTTCCCTGGTGAGGCTTGAAAGAAACCCTAATTCTGACCCAGACTGTGCTTCTTGTCGGTGGCGTCATGGTGATGCTTCTGGCCCCTACAGTAATTTATTTTTCCTTGGTGATGCTTGGTGTGTGTGTGTGTGTGTGTGTGTGTGTGTGTGTGTGTGTGTGTGTGTGTGTGTGTGTCAAGAAGTTTCATGACTCTGCTCTCATCTCGCTTCATCTTTAATTAAGTGGAGAGTCTTGTATTAGTAAACTGTGAGGCTACTGTTTCCTCCAAACTCTCCCAGGAAGCAAATCACCTCAATGTTCCTAACTTGGAGGTTAATGAGATTCTAATAAAAAAAAGTGTCCAAGTAAAATCGGTCATATAAACAAAGTAAAAAACGTATTCAGAATAATCGAAACAGGCAAAATTGGATGATTATTTGTACAAAGTTACGAAGGAAAAACAAAGGAGGAGTGAGTGGGGCTTGAACTGCGTTGCAATCAAGCACCAGAAAAAAAAAAGAAAAAAAAAGTAAAAAAAAAAAATAACTCGACAGAGATATATGCGTCAGTGGATGGGAAGGGAAAAAAGAATGAAAAATAATATACAAGACGTACGAGTAGGATGTGTATGATTGATATAGGAGTCAGAAAAATACCCGTGTAATGGAGACTTGTTATAGGGTTGTGAAGGTCGTGGTGGTGGTGGTGGTGCGACATGAACGTGGATATCTTCTGTCTGTAATCTGTGTAGTAGTAGTAGGGTAACAACAAAGTATAGTGGCATAGATCCTAGTAGTATGAGATAGTGATAGTATGAAGGTTCAGTCCAGGATGAAAATATCTGAGCACCTTTGACGGCTTCTGGCAACAAACGCAAAGAGTAAATAAATATACACTTGAGTGGTAGATGTATTGTCTTCATGATTGGAAGGGTAATGTTTGTGTCATAGTCTGTGATTGGTGGACGTATACCAATATCAATTTTTGTCATGTAGTCAGTCACTCGTGAATTTTGTCTACCAATGTCGCGTCTAATCGTGGGTTATTATGTGAAGCCGCCAACGGTGTTCTAATATTATTTTTTCCGACTGTATCTTCTTCGTTTCTTGGTAAGCGGCACAGCATAGTAAAGAAAGGGATGACTGACGGCCGTGTTGAAAGAAAGTTGTAAATAAAAAAAAACATGCAGAGAAAGACTAAATATGTACAAAGACTCGAAAAGAGGACAGAGAAAATGCAAAGAACAAATGGTGAGTTTAAGAATGTAGAAAGTCAAATAAATACAAACACGAGGCGGTGAAGAGTTTGGCATTTTACATCCAAATTGCTTACAAAGGCTTGTATTGTAAATGTTAAAAGTGGGATATTTAAATATTATGCGTGACTTAACTGTTTGCGAAGTTTTTTTTTGTACTTGCGTGGCTTATTATTAAGTGAGGATAGGTTGTCTTAGTTGTGAGTAACATACTGAATAACATTAGTTTGATTGTGGTTAGATTTGGCTAGTTGCATTCAGCTGTGATTAAGTTAGATTACATTACGAAATGGAAAAAATATTTAAGTCCTGCATAAATACCTTGAGAGTGTTTTGTAGCCACTATTCCTTCTCATTATAATATATGCACTGTGGAGTATAGCAGTTTTCGATGCCTTTAGCACTACACGTGATAATTCCAAAGCATGGCGAAGTATCCTCAAATATATATTGGTCTACGGTTATAACGAAGAGCGCAAAAATCGACAGACAAATATAAGTGCCAGAGTTTTGAAGATTGGTGTAAGGAACTAGTAGAGGACTATTATTATGATGTAAGATTTTTTTTTTTTTTTTTCAGGGTAAGAATAGGACTCCATAACTAACAACGGCCAGCTACTCCTTCATATCAAAAGCAGGCAGTCGGTAATAGTAAATAATGAAGTTTAAGTTTTATTTTTTTCTAACTAACTACTCATCAATTATTTATGCATGCATTCGAATGACGACCTCACGTTCTTGCTAAACCGCTGCACCGGTCAAATATTCTAAAACGAATGCATAAATAAATCTGTATTACAAACGCAATAGAAGCTACGCAGAAATACTAAAATAAAAACATGATAACGTCTTGTTTCATTCCTTTCTGTTACATTCCATATCAATTCGAAAAGTAACGTAGATACACCCAAAATAGTCAATTTTTTCAATATGTAATGCAATGTAACGAATGTCGGTAAACTAATATATATATTTTTTTCTATATCTTATTCATTTTGCGTAATATTGAGTGTGAATATAAGACTTCAGTTTTATGCTTCAAGTTTGACACACACACACACACACACACACACACACACACACACACCACACACACACACACACACACGCACACACAGAGAGATCAGTGTATGGGGCATAAATTCTGATACTGGGCCCATTCGTTTATGTGTTTTTAGAGGAATGTTTATGGCCTGTGGTAATATCAAGGATCGTCAATATTGACTGTATCTGAGGCTGAAGAGAGCAATCACCATAAAATTATATTAATCAAGTGAAATGAACACCTAATTTAAAGGTGCATTTCACCTCAATACAAAATTTACTTTCTGTATACCCTAAAATGCATATTCTGTTACATTAGACTGCATTTGTCTGGCTGTTGATTACAAGCACACAGGGGACAAATATCACCAGTATATGGCATAATAGGGATACATTTTAATTAAACGCCCTTCACCTTTGTGTTACTTCACCCTTACGTCCCCTCTGACTCCTCTGACCCCTGGGACCTGATGACGTCACCCACCCACCTACGACAGAAGCCAATGGTTAAGTAAATCGGTGTGAATGTCATCTTGTTGTACGGTAGTCCCTCGGGCACATACGCACACGATATGACCTATAAACACACCCTGGAGAGCCTTGGAGCCTCACTTTTCTCCTCTTCGTGGTGCTCATTCGTGTTTGCTCTCCGTCCCACCCCTCTATCACCTTCTGCCTCGCCCTACAAGTTCTTCCATGCCTACGACGGTCTTCTTTCATTACCCCGTAGGAGGGTATTGCCTGTAGTGATGCGAGCAATACTTTAAGGGATTAGGCGTCCCTTCTGCCCCAGCCACTCCCTTTCTTTTTTTCAACTGTCCCTCTATTCCTTCTATTTCCTTACTGCTTGCTGACTCACCTCTATATTATCTTCCACGGGCGCTATATGACCTCGCTGTTGTGGCGCTTAATATCAGTCAGTCAATCAATCAATCAATCAATCAATCAATCAATCAATCAATCAATCAATCAATCAATCAATCAATCAATCAATCAATCAATCAATCAATCTTCTTTCATTCCCCATTCCATCAGTCTTCCCTGGGACGTTTTTCCTGATTTACTGTTTGTGTCTTCAAAGCGATGACGGTGATTCCTTGTTGTCTCGTCCAGCTGTGTACAATGTAGAGTGTACTGTACTATCTTATGTATTTAATTCATGTCTTTGTTCATGTATTGGAACATTTTTACTCTTTAGCATAGAATTATCTTACATATGTTAGTACATGTAGTTTGCACAATCTTATTAATTATCTCGCGTACTGGCGCATATATTATATTTATGTAATTTGAATTATCATATGTAATTTTCTGACGTCTTTTGCTTATGTGTTTTGTAATACTGTTTATTATTTATTTATTTTATTTACTTATATAATTTCTAATTTGTTTGCAGTCTTTAGAAGATACTGCCTTTCTTAAGGATGAGGGTTTTAAAACAGAGTACTATGTCTCAACTCTTGGGCACTTAAAATCTCGATTCTTTTATAATGTCAGTCACAGCTGGGATTATCCACACTCATCTGTATCTAACACCTTTGTCTTATATGATATTCGAATCTATCAGTATCAACATCAAATGAATTTAAAAAACAAAGACGAGAAAAGATATTGGAGAAAAGACTTGGTGAAAACTAGAGAAGAATATATAGAAGAGGATAAAATTAATTAAACGTAATAATATACAGAAAAAGCTGAAATGTACTGTAGTGATCCAATATTTGTATCCAGGTCTTGGTGAAGTTTCTAATCGTTTGATACTTAGCTGAGCAACTTCCAATTTTTTTTATTATTTTTTATTTTTTTTATTTTTTTATTTTTTTTATTTTTTTTATTAATTATTTTTTTTATTTAAACTAGACTTGTACTGACTCAATTATTCGAAGCAAGCTTGGATAAATATGTTGGATAGCAAATGTACACAAGTGTGCACATACCAGCCTTTTCATTTATAGACTGACACTCATTTTATTAACCCTCAATAGGTTTTGAGTTCTAAAAACTCGATATGCATAAAATGCATATCGTATTAAATGGAAAATATATTCAAATGATTCAAGTGTGTCAGTTTGAATAGAACACATCTGTTCACAAAATTATACACACGATTACATATATACATATACACAAACATAGAGTATATAAACAGTATATACACTTTGGTTTGAAGACACTTACATCGCACATTTATATATCGCACTTATCTATACTATAAATGGCAAACCGTCTCTGTTTGTCCTCTTATAACTCCAAACCGGTTACACCTACATCCAAAACCTATATATAATCTGAATAACCATCACCAGGCGCTGGTTTTGGTATGACGTAACATGACGTAACTCGACGTAAAAATTACGTCATCTACTATAAATCCGCTAAAATAACCCAGTTTCACTCGCAAAACTATATATTCTGATTCAGCATCGCCGGCAAAGGTTTTTATGACGTAACTTGACGTAAAAATTACGTTAAAATGTCAAATATTCTATTTGCCGGTTAAAACCATAAAGAAGAGCTCGAATTTCCGTTCGAGCTGCTAAAATTGCGCGCCAAATGTACCGCTCGAACAGAAGCTCGAACGGATTAGAGAGAGAGAGAGAGAGAGAGAGAGAGAGAGAGAGAGAGAGAGAGAGAGAGAGAGAGAGGGAAAGAGGGAGATGGTGACGTCACATGTGGGGTGTTATGATGCAACACACACACACACACACACACACACACACACATATGTACGTTTATTACACACACACACATATGTACGTTTATTACACACACACATATGTACGTTTATTACACTCACACACACACACATTTGTACGTTTATTACACACACACACATAATTATGTACGTTTTTTAAACACACACACACAAGCACATTTGTACGTTTATTATACACACACACATATAAATTATGTACGTATATTACACACTGACACACACACATGTACATTTATTACACGCACACAATCACACACACACACATATATGTTTATTACACACACACACACACATACACAAATGTGCATGTATGTGTGTACGTGTGTGTGTGTAAATGTGTATGTGGAATAGTTTACACACACACACATCAGCATGACACACAGGTATCTCAATGAGTGTGTGTGTGTCCTGTGTGTGTGTGTTCTCTCTATTTGTGTGTGTGTGTGTGTGTGTGTGTGTGTGTGTGTGTGTGCGTGTGTGTGTGTATGTGTGTGTTCTCTCTCTCTCTCTCTCATACTCTGTGTGAGTGTGTGTTCTCTCTATCTCTGTGTTCATGTGTGTGTGTATTTTGTGTGTGTGTGTACTTTCTGACTGTGTATATCTGTGTGTGCTTTCTGACTGTGTGTGTGTGTGTGTGTGTGTGTGTGTGTCAAAAAACATACCTGTAGTAAGGCTTACAAAATCGGCTTGAGATTTTTCAAGTTATTACACTTTTTTGCTTCAGAGCGTGTATGAAGCAAATATTTTTTGAAAATGGCACCAACTTTTTTAAGCCATACTCTAACTGTTTAAGTCATACGTCTAACTGTTATAATGATCCTGACTGTATATCAATGAAAACACCTCTCACTAAGATAATAATTTAATAAAGTTGCTCGCTAAACTATAAAATGTCTCCTTAGTCCTTATTCATATAGGCATCTTCCCCGGGCAACGCCGGGTACCTCCGCTAGTATAATTATATATAGTACTTTGCTATTACGAGAAAAACAAGAACGCGATACTATGCACCGTGTTTGCTACCTCAGGGTTATAAACTCACATACCCATGTACTGTGTAGGTTGTATAAGAAAAAGTAGCTTTATTATTGTATAGATACTCCAATGAAGTTTGTAACTCTGTAGAAATACTACATGCCTTGTCTTGCATATATAAAAAATATCTCTACGATGCTTCTTTTTTGGTAAACAGCAACACTAGAGGATTGTGGCCCATAACCCAAAGGCTCTCTGGGTTATCACTCTGTGTAACCTTGACATTGAACATGAGAGTTGTTGACATCCCGCCGAGTAATGTGTCGTGAATCAGTGAATCGTCCGTCGAGTATTTATACAGATCCCCTGATACAAGACAGTAGTTTCTAAGGTCGGCGTCACCTATCATAATATGCTCTTCCTTTTGCCCTATTTACCCGTGTGGTCAAATTTGTATAGCCTTGGGTTCAATCGTTTAGCCGTGTATAGGCCTTATAGTCGGGCAGATGAACAGACACAAGGGCCTCGTAAAACATTAGTATAGTTTATGCCGTTACAGACAGTGTATCATGTTATTAAATGTTGTTATTATATATTGGTGGGGGAGAGAAGGTAATGATTGATATTGTACAAGAAAATACACATTAGCCTATCATTCTTGCCTTAGTTGTGGAAGTTATATGTTCTCAAATACAACACTGACTACAGGTTTTCGAAAAGTTAGTTGAGAAAATCATTATAGTTATTTTATACAGTAAGCGTATATACTTTTCGGAAGTAGATGAGTAAAAAATCAGTACATTCTACGCCTCGTATTCACCTAAAGCTTAAGTACTTTCCTAAAACGTAAATGTCCATCTATTGGAGACAAGGAAACTCACCTCATCCTAGCAAGAAGTAGTAAGATAGGGAGGGTGTTGACAGTACTGGTAAGAGGTAGAATCTGACATAGAGCACTCTTCCACTCTTACTCTTCCACTCTTACTCTTCCACTCACGGTTATTTATACACTCACCACATCTGTTTCATTTGCTTTCCCATCAACCATCAAACTCCAGCGTGACGTTTTTTTGGGTGAATCATATCATCAAACCTCGATAAGAATCATAATATAATATCTCACCATTCAGCCATTGGTTTCTCACACGTATGATCATGATGTTTATTCAGCCAAGCCTGAATGGAGACTGTGTGGGCGGCTGAATAAGAACTTTATGATATTCACATTAATATGGTAATTTTTTATCCTGAGTTTACAAATATGGCATGTGTGCGATCATGATCATTTGTCAGGGTCATAATCCATTCAGAAGTTTAGAATATCTTTTAGTCAAAGTGGAGGGCTGCTGATTTCTCCAGACTATATCAGGAAACGGACTTCTTCAATGTACAAACATGTGTAGGAGGTTATTTGTTTTCTGGCCGAGTTTGGAGGAAGCAGCAGCCCTTCCACTTGAGCATGAGAGACTGAACAGCCCTTTAATCAATGTTAGGTATAGGAAAGGGATCAACAGTATAGAACCAAACACCTGAACAGACCTCACACACTACGGATGAAAAAAAAAAAGTCAAGAAATGATTGACCTTAATAAAATAATGGTGGTAAATGATTGGCCTTGAAATACTTACGGAGGGAAATTAATGAAGATTGATGTGGTAAGAAATCCACCTTTACTGAACTATTGGCTGTGTCTTATAGTTTGTATTCCATTTTCTTAGTATTGAAAGACACAAGACGTTCCCTGTATTCTGAGGAAGGTGAGGCTTTAACGGGATAGATAATGTGTTTGTGGATCACTTGGATTGCTATACTTATTACCTCCTAAAGGGCATACTCTCTTTATGATAAATTACATATCCCCTGATTCCTCCAAATTATGATAAAAACAAGTCTCCTCCTCATCTGTATCCTGACATAGTTTGAGTCAATCCTTTGCCCTCTAATTCACCAACAAGAGAGCCTCCACTTATGCATTATTGGTAGATCAGTATATCCTTAGTATATACACATTGATGAGCACATCTATCTGTACAATACGAGAGGAAGTTAATAACAGCACACTCGTATTACGTTCCTCCACTCCACTCGGAATAGACTATTAATGATCTATGTGAGACCGCTCAACTTTCTATGTACAGTACAGCACTTTTTTTCTTTCCATCTATGAGTTACCAGTATGTACTGTAACTCCTACTCCAAATTTATTAACATATCTAAAAATATCTTGACATGACCTCGTCCATTGAACAGTGTCTTCTTTTTCATACCAAATTATACTGTACTTTATGAATTTCTTATACCTTCACATCAGTCATCATCAGTTTGACTTGGCAATAAAATCCTCCTCTGATATCAAGAGGTAAGAGATGTTTGCGATGAATTACTTATTATTTTATTACTCTTCTTATACGTGAGGTAAAAGCAGAACATTTGTTTGAATGCCGAAATTAAATTTATTCAGATGAATGTAGTCCATGAAATACATAAGTTTGTTTCATGAATAGATATAGCCGGATAGAAATACTTATATCAAATACTTAAAATATATGTAATTTGAACTGAATACAATACCCTGTTAACGCAATGACAAGAGCAGTCAAACCTCCATCTCAAGAGTGTAATATAGTGTTGATATACAAGGATGCCAAAGATTCCTCTAAACTGATCCTTTAAATAACAGATTCCCGGTATTTAGTTGATAATTTGGTCTTTTTCTTTGCATTGTTTGGTGGAATCGGCGGCAGACTCCTGTAACCGAAAATATAATACAGCTCAGGAAAATTTTACTTGTACCTCTCTGTGGATAAAGTTTGTGTCATAGTCTGTAATATTGATAACTCCACCAATTTATTTTATGTATTAATTTATTCCTTTATTTATTTATTTATTTTTGTTTTTTACGTGATGGTCATTAATGAATTTTGTCTACTGCTGCCTTGTTTACTCTTGATATTGTTGCCTGAAGCCGCCAACGGTGTTCAGATACTATGTTCTCCAACTGTACGGAACTACTAAGAGTCTTTCAATTTTGAGGGAAGGTTTCACAATAGATATGGGACTTCTTGAGGCAATTGCAAACTGCAGGATCAACAATGAATCTTTGGTGGTTTAATATTACTTGGTGTTCAACGACATCACTTTCCATGGAACCTTTGGATTTTGTTAATATCTCTTCATAGTCATCCTGCATCAGTATCGTGCTTCATCCTAGCGCTAAGAATGATCTGAAATAAACAAAAAATATACTTAGGACAAAGAAAACTATCATTCAATTCTTGAGGGGATATAGTATACTTTTGGTACATTGGGGTGCCTTGATCCCTCCAAATTATGCCAGGAAACAGAACCAAATTGGCAAAAATAATGGTGGGTCTATTGCTTGGAATAGTTTGGAGGAATGAGTTGCTCCTAAATTACCTGCAGTATAGTACTCCCTTAATAAATTACAAAAATAATAATTGAACTAAATACGATTAAACAGCAGATAGATAGAATAATTGTTGATAGACACAATGTGTGATTAGACTATTGACGGAAGTTCAACTATAGTTAAAGTTAATTATTTATTGTGTACAGTCACGAACACTAATAACTATCCAGGTGTGCTTCAAATGCCTGGAGACAGTAAATAAATGCACAATAAGATCTCCATTGGAATTAGTTCCTTGGTGAATTGGACTGCTCAGAGCTTCAACCAAAGCTGTATACTTATTAGTGCTCGTGACTGTACATTCATCAGCATAGAACTGATATTTGCTCCTCCACACATTTGTTAGTCCTCTCTTCCTGTATCACTTATAAGGGCTGGCAATTGTACAAATACGAACAAACTTTTATATTTTGAGCAAACCTATCTTTAATAGATACGGACCCTGGATCCAATGATGGTAAATCTGGAACCACTGATTCTTACAAACTATTCGAAGCAACAGACCACCATTATATTTGTTAATAATCTTGTCGTGTTTCCTGACATGCTTTGGAGGAATCAATGCGCTCCAATATACCCCTCCAATATTGTCCCCTGAATGTGGCTCGTTACTCTACCTCGGGGTGTGTTCAGTTTTACTCATCATCTTCATCCTCATCCTCCTCTTCTTCGTCATATTCGTCCTCCTCGTCTTCATCATCGTCTTCAGCATCCCTTGTGAGAGAGAGAGAGAGGTATGGAATGGTATTGAGATCATTAAGGTTTTCAGCAGTATGTTATCCTTATGGGATAACATATATAAATATATTGTCTCACAGCTAACACACACCATTCTAACACCTCTGACGATTCATAGTGAAGGAAAAAATGGGGAAAGCACAAGCTACAGTGTTTGTTTAGAGAGTTAGGAATGTCAGTGAGCACCACCTGCGTACAGAAGTCATATTTTTTTTTCTTGTGTTTACGTAGGACACTAATATAGGAGTAATTATGAAGGCCGTATTACTAAAGCTGCAAAAATTGCATGATGGGGAAATAGGTGGTCTTTATTAATCTACACAAAATGCATTTATTTTCTATGTCACAATCTACTTGATATACTGTAGACTCTAGAAGGGGAAACATGATGAACATTTGCAATCTGCACAAAACGCATAAGGGAAAACAGGAAAAAAAAATTGGAAAATTGCACAATATATATGAGAGGTATATATATATGAGAGGTATATACTTGTACACTGAGCTTTGGCAATCGCACAAAATATATGAGGGAGAGACGTGATAAACTTTGACAAAAGGAACAAAATTAGAAAGAAGGAACGTGTTAAACTTTCACTAACAGAGCAACAGGTGAGAGGTGAAGCTTGACAACCTGTGCTAAACATGTAAAGGGATAATTAACAGGTGACGGAACAGCCTACTTTAAATTCATGACTGAGAAAATACCAACCTCTTCACTCTATCGTCATCATCATCTTCATCTTCCTCATCCTCATCATCATCTTCATCTTCTTCATCTTCATCGGCTTCCCTGAAAAAAAAAATAATAGTAATAATGATAAATAAAAAAAGATAATTAATTAAATAACACTTACAACTTAACCTCGAAAGATAATGATATTGGTCTCGTTATTATCATATATAATTAAGGTCAGATAGATAATACAGTGTTGGTAGCAAATCTGGAGCAACTGATTCCTCCAAATTATTCCAAGCAACAGGACACCATTGTTTATGTTTAATCTGATCCTGTTTCCTGGTATACTTTGGAGACGCTCATATGTACAGCCACAATCAAATATCCACCGACACTTTCCTTCCATCGTGGTAAATATCTTGGCAATAAAGAACAGCACGTGTATGATTTTGCAGCACCTTATAAAAATAATTGAGGGGGTTGAGTTGACATAAGGTGTTGTATGATTATATTTTGATATGATACTGATTTATGAGCACAATGGAAGGCAAATATCAGTGGTTATTATTTTGATTGTGGCTGTACCAAAAGTATAATATTTCCCACTTAAAATTAACTAATCTTCGTACAAATCAACCAGGACAAGACACGAAAATTGGTGCTCACTGTATTTACCTCTTCTCTATATCATGTTCATCGTCATCGTCTTCCTCTTCATCGTCTTCATCGTCTTCGTCTTCCTCGGCCTCCACTGCCTGTTGCTCCTGTACTGCCTCCCTGGGGGTTAATAACATGTTTATATGATATCCCTTAACGCCTTGGCCAACACTTGTATATTATTATTATTATTAGAGTAAAGAACAATAATAATAATAATAATAATAATAATAATAATAATAATAATAATAATAATAATAATAAAGGTAAAAATAACTGTAATAAAGATAAAAATAACAATAATAAAGATAATAATAACAATAATAAAGATAAAAATAACAATAATAAAGATAAAAATAGCAATAATAAAGATAAAAATAACAATAATAAAGATAACAATAATAATAATAATAATGAAAAAATAACAATAACAATAATAAAAATAGCAGATAATAACAACAATAATAACATCTCTTATAAAATTAAAAAGAATGGCTCTGCAAATCACCTCTTAACCTGGTTGTGCTCCTCCTTTACGGCATCTTCCTGAGCACTGAAGAACCAGAAGGCGTTAGTGGTGGCCCCCAGGACGGAGAACACCAGGAAAATGGCTATTGTGAACCTGAATCAAAATGGAAACATATGTATTTATAATAGAGTTCTCGTTCAGGTTTAATTGTGGATGTAAGGTTTGGCAGTTTTGGTGTCCCATATCTGTACAATCAATTGGCCACAGTTACTTACAAGACAGTGTACTGGAACTATTCTGTTAGTAATATTTCTTCTCCTTGTGGACAGTTTTTCGGCATTTTTCATTTATTGTTTATTGTACTGACGCTATAGTAATGTACTATAGACGAGCGTACCTCCTGGCTATTGTTTATGTGTTGTGGAGAAGTACTAATCTCACTGCTATTGTGTTGTGTTGTGTTGTGTAGACGTACTAACCTCACTGTTATTGTGTTGTGTTGTGTAGACGTACTAACCTTATGGCTATTGTGTTGTGTAGACGTACTAAACTCATGGCTATTGTGTTGTGTTGTGTAGACGAACTAACCTCATGGCTATTGTGTTGCGTAGACGAACTAACTTCATGGCTATTGTGTTGTTATGTTTCTTACACGTACTAACCTCACGGCCATTGTGCTGTTCAGTTTTTTCTGTGTAGGCAAACTCACCTTACGACATTTGTACTTTGTAGACGAACTGACCTCATGGTTTTGTGTTATGTTGTGCTGTTCTGGCTGACACAAGGGTTTGGTGGCGCTCTCTTCTCTGAGGTCCGATTCTAACTGGTGCCATGAGAGGCAACCGTGCCATTCTTATGCTCACCCAGTCCCAACCTCCAACGCAAAGCTGGTGACGTGTCGGAATTTACACCAGACACGTGAAATTAGCCGTGTTTCCCGTTGAGATTTATTATTTATTTGCTTTTATTTAATATTGCATTGATTCTGACTCATAATAACCAGAGATTGTAAATTATATTAAGGGTTTATGGTTAATTTGAGGAAATATAGAAGAATTGTTATGGCCTCATTCCCCACGCACAATACAGGTGTGTGAGATGGGGGGGATGTGGCCTCCTGACACAGCTGTGGGGAAGATAAAAGTAAAAAAAATTCACCCCCCCCCCCTTCCAGCCCCCACTGCCACATGTTGTAATTTGGTTCTAATATTGAAGTCAGAACACTAATTGAGGACAGAGGAATTCACTGTAAAGTGTCCACCACTAAAACAGGATTCACAGCCTACAGTATTTTCATGTATTTTTAACAAATAATGTGTCCAAACGAAGCTATCGTTTCTCTTTGATATGTCTATGTGAGATATTTCTACATATTTGTAACGGTTACAGGTATTCATTTATATGAATAAATATATATAAAGCTATCGTACTGCACCAGGCTCAGTATGTTATTAAATCAAGGAAGGATACATCCTTAGGTAAAATGGAATTCCCTGTGTCGTGTATTATCGTTTGACAATTAGAAATAATATACAAATATTGTCAAATTACCGTCCTCGTTTACAGAGGGTTATGTTGAAAACGGAGGGTTCAATCAACAACCTGCTTCCCCCACATCTCTTACCCTCGATACACTGCCACGTGTCAATAGAAATTGGTGGAATAAGATTGAAAAGGATGGAGGGGCAGTAGAGGGAGGTGTTGTAATGAGTTAATGAGTACAGGATTAAAATCATGTTTGCTTTTTGGCTATATCAGAGTTATCCATGAGACCGACAATTTGCTCGTATAGTCATCCCATATGTCCATATAACACTGTTTTGCGCCATGAGAGTGCACATTGCGGTGCTTCCTGAGGCCAAAACCTTCACCAATACACCCTACAACACAGATCTCCCTGCATCAAATGTTGTGTGTGTGAGGGAGGGAGGAGGGAGCAAAGGCGGCGTAAGGCATTACATGTTTTGATGGAGTGGAATCTCACTAAAATCAGGAACAACAGCTGAACATTCATAGATTATATTGATATTATCCTAAACTCCAAAGACGAAAACTGGAGCTATCGAGTGATGCATAAGAAAAACTGTATATTTTTATATCATCGGTATGAAAAATTGTCCTTGATGATCAGTGTAACTATGAATAAGTTAACTTACCATAATACATCTTCTTAAATGAGGCTTGTGGATATAGTGCTAATACAGTCACACACAAAGAGATGACGACACCAGCCTAGCACAGAAATACAATAAATCAGTATCTAGTCTTTACTTGTTCACTCACTGCAAGTACACAAACCATATTGATTGTTTTATTTTTCACCCCGTCACTGTCCTATTGTGTCTAACTGTCTGCCTTCCTGCCTCACCTCAACTCGCCATTGTGTCTGTCTACCTACCTTCCTCCCTGCCTGCCTGCCTCATTGTGCCTACCTCACCCCACCTCGCCACAATGCAGTTGCGAACATCATTCTTGTACCATTTATCTGCTGTTGCGTCGTGTGGTTATATTAGTTTGTATTCAATTCTGTGTTATCCGGTACCCTTCCTGCGACCATTTGTTGTCGGTAATTCTCTTAACACCTCTCTCTCTCTCTCTCTCTCTCTCTCTCTCTCTCTCTCTCTCTCTCTCTCTCTCTCTCTCTCTCTCTCTCTCTCTCTCTCTCTCTCTCTCTCTCTCTCTCTCTCTCTTCCAATTTCGAAAGCGCTTAAAGTACTCATGACTAAGAATAAAACTACCCACAAAAAAGAGGACATGTGGCTGAGATCACGTTTAAAGTTATTGGATCTTATTATCCCGATCGGCATATCATTAAAAAAGTCATTACAGATTTCACTTTCTTTTGTTCTGGAGCTTACAAATTGACTGCGAATATGACTGTATATCTCTAACGATGAGTGATAAAGAAGGACAGGCGCTGAGTTGGTTCCTGCCACGTCACTCCCCCACCACCCTCAGCTAAACCCCCATCACCAACCACACACCGCCATGAGAGATGCAGGTGTTTTTGTGTAACAGGTGTTGCCTAAAATTACCTCCTGGTACAGCTCCCTGTTATACACACGAAAGTCGATATTATTGGAGTGACAGCTTCATGATAGCAAATAAATATTAGTATTCTGTTTGGGGTTATAGCACTAATTTGTGCTTAATTAAGTGTAATTACTTGTAGCATTTCAACAGATCGCTTCTAGGGCTGTATTTGGGATATAAATGAGTACAGAAGATGGATGCCCATATCGACTTTCGGCACCAAAAATTTCGATTTTCAGCATGTTTTGGGCTGGAAGAATCACACTGGCGTGATTGTCTAAGACGAGAAGAAAACCCACACTGGCAGACGGAAGTTTATTACCAAACAGTTACGGTGAACACTGCCACCATCCTCAGTCTTGCCCACTAAGGATAGTGGCCGTGTTCACCGAACCTGTTTGGTAATAACCTTCCGTCTGCCTGTGTGGATTTCTTTCTTGTAACCCTTCTGATGTTGCAGTGCCATTAAAATCGTATGACATTAACCAGAGTATTTTCCACAGGGTTAATCAAGGTGATTTCAAATGAGATGAGTGAAAAACAATTTAAATGAAGGTGAAATACACTTTAATTTGTGTTGAGTGAATATCAGAAGTAGGAGAGGACAGGTAGGAGGTCGCACACGTGTCCTATCCACCATTACTACCACTACACCTGTTTATTGTAAGTAGCCAACAAAGCCATAGTGACGTGGAGGGAAGCAAGGCCGAGCCGTGAACAATAGAGAAATACACGTGTACACTCTCTTCTCTCTCTCTCTCTCTCTCTCTCTCTCTCTCTCTCTCTCTCTCTCTCTCTCTCTCTCTCTCTCTCTCTCTCTCTCTCTCTCTCTCTCTCTCTCTCTCTCTCTCTCTCTCTCTCTCTCTCTCTCTCTCTGCTACTGACAGATAGAAAGTGAGAGAGCGAGGAAACAAAGAGAATTAAATTGTCCGTTGTATGGCTCAAAGTAGTGTATTATTTATTCCAAAAAAGGTTCTACTGGGACCCATTGTTTATAAGTGTAGCGTCTGAGGCAGTGTCATACTCAGAGTCTAATATGGATTGTGTTCTTATTAAAGTTTAGTTACACCCTTGTCTGCTCGGAACTAGCAACACATGAGACTACCATTTTATTATTGCATATTCTGCTGTGGACGAAATGAATGCTACTGATTCCCTCCAATCATGCCAGGGAAACAGTTTCGTACAGACAAGCACATCCACGGTTGTTTCTACCCGGCGAGTTATTGGGGAGAAGTGGAGAGTTAGGGAGAGGGGGAGGCGTTAGGAGGGACTGATGGAGAGAGAAAGGGGAGGGGAGTACAGCTGCCAGACTGAAATGAGAAACCACCTGACTGGCTGATAGTGGACGGTTATCAAGTCAACATCAATATGTATTGATAAATATGCCTTAACTTTGGGTAAATGGGATCCATCATAAATCTTAATAATTTTTTTATATACCATGGTAATTTAGAATAGACTGTGAAGTAAATGATAAGATATTGTGCGGCTATATAGATCCATATGATTATTATGACGTGTATAAACAAACATGTGAACCAACCAACATCTCGAAGCTTCAACACTTAATAATCTCGGGACCATGCAAGAGTCTCAGGCCAAGGCTGACCACCTTTAGTCCCGAGCTGGAGGTGTAAAAAATATATAGACAATATCATTGACTATTATTTAAGTAGTATATTTTATAATAGGATACAAAACCTTTGATACAATATTGTGAATTTGTATATAGCATTATAATTAAAATATATACAATTACTTATCATACAAAAGACATACTGTAGATGCTTATTTTAACATCAGTAACACTGTAGGTCATTAACGGCAATAATGAAAAACAAAAGAATGTCTGAGGTGAGGCATTGCGTACAGTTCGTTTATGAGATGTGTCAATATGAACATAAAAAAATCATATTGCTCAAGTTTACAGAATAATAAACGTAGTGATTAAATAATTGCCTGAAGTTTTAAAAGTATTGTATTGTATGACATAGTTAACATGCATATGTGAAATGGATATCATCGTCATCTTGTTCCTGCCACTCGGGTCTTACAGTGTTATGAAGTCTGTTAATAAGGTAGTGCAATAGAAATATAATGATGATTGTTATTTGCCTGCACATTTATTTGAGAGATAACTTTTCTTCAAGTATATCACTGTCTAAAGATGTTTGTAATTTAGTTACACAGTTGTTTAATACGGTGATTTGCAGGAACTGACTACTACTAGGGTCATTTTACATAAGAGGCAAATATAAGAAGTAAGATAAACTAAGTTTACTGCCCTCATGTCCCTTGTTATACAACTTGGTAACAATAGAGCGGAAAGGAGATGTTATATTGTAAATATCAATATATGAGGAGACCAGGATTTTACGTAACTAAAAAGAAAAAAACATAGAAGATGAGCAAATAATCGGAAACGGTAAACATGAATAGAAGAAGGGAAGCCTAAGCAGTTCAAACTTAACCGAATGGTGGCAACTAGATGGTTCAATCAATACAATTCGAACCCTCCTCCCCCCCTCTCCCTTACTCTGACCCTATCTCCAGTAACTCGCCGGGTAGAAACAACCGTGGATGTGTTTGTTTGGACGATGGTGGTGTTTCCCTTCCATAAGCTCGGGACTGTACTGTACCTCCCGGGATCTGTAATGCAACATATAGTTTGGAGGAGTCAGTTCGTCTATCAGACATGATCCCCATAATGTTACTCATCTTGACTCTTGATAATATTTTTTCAACTAGTCTTCATGTGGGTGCTTCAACTACGAGACGGAAGACCACAAGGGGGTCGTCAGTAGGGTTTGTGTAGTCAGTCATCGAACAGACATAAAAACATTACACTATATAAGTAAGAAAACGCCAATCACTCCTCACTGCTGGTGTTATGTGTGAGAAACTCCACTTTGTTGTGTCATGTACGGGTCCTGTATGAATCTTGTCCCGTTGCTGGTTACTCGGCTTTTAGTCGGACAAGATAATACTGAACTAGTTTATGTTTTTTGTTTCATAATTTATAGGGTTTGTGTTGATTTGAGCTGCATTATTTATATCGTTGAAACACCTTGGTCTGTTTCATATTTGTAATGTTGTTGAGGGAACACTCTGAAGAGGAAAATAAAATATCCATACTTAAATTCATTAGCATTATATAAACAAATGACACCGAAGTAGAGGAGTTTACTCTCTTGATTAAATGTTGTTGAGTAAGTGCAGTTTGGAATAAGACATACACATTCATTAATTATAAATACTTATCTGTGGTAGATATACACATTAAATAATGATGTCCTACAGAAACCTTAAACTCAGAAAATAACATTATGTTGTAACAACAATGACACACACTCTAAACATTTCACAGCAAACATACAAATATTATCTAATATATCTTCAATCCTCTTAACGCATTCATGTTAACAGCAATGAGAATAGTAGTCGTAAAGGTTAGATACTGTCAAGTAGTACTGTTAATTCTATCATATATTTCCTAATTGTTACTGTGTAATTTACAATCCTTTAAATGCATTGTGTTCAAGCATCTCGAACGAAATAGGACAGTACAACTAAGCAGAAACATCCTGTCGCTAACAATGATGTGATTATACAGAGACACACATAATTATGGTATCAGTAACATAGATTCTCATGATGGGGATTACAGATATCATAAGCTTATACTTGTAATGCAAGACTTACTCCCTCTATTATAAATGTGGCTGGCTGAGGGAATGAACCTGTGCGTACATACAGTGCCACCACCACCCCATATGTACTCAAACCCACCTACATGAACCACACAGGCTCGTCATCCTTTGGGCTCTAATGCAAGACCTATCCTCGCTATGATAATTGTGGCTGTCTGAGGGAATGAACCTGTGTGTACCCTAGTATGCATACCACTGCCACCCTGCTACACCACCACTCCATATGGACTCAAACCCATCAACAAGAACCACTCAGGTCCGTCATCCTTGGGGCTCTCCGTCTGACCCTTCGTTGACCCCCAGAGGCTGCTATAGTCGTCCCCTTCCTCTGAGCTGCTTTGTGGCACTTCCCTCTTCCCCCTCATCTTCTTCATCGTCTTCTTCTTCTTCTCGTACTTTCCTCCTTTCTCCTTAGAACTCTCCTCGTCACTTTCTTCATTCTCCTTACTTTCTTTACTCTCCTTGCTCTCCTCACTCTCCTCATTTTCTTCACTCTCCTCATATTCTTTGCTCTCGTCACTTTCCACACTTTCTTCACTCTCTTCACTCTCCACACTCTCTTCACTCTCCTCAGATTCTTCGCTCTCGTCACTCTCTTCACTCTCCTCACTTTCCACACTCTCTTTACTTTCCACACTCTCATCAGTCTCTGCACTCTCTTCCCTTTCCACACTCTTTCCACTCTTTCCACTCTCCTTGCTTACTTCACTCTCTCCACTCTCTTTGCTTTCTTCGTTCTCTTCACTCTCCTTACTTTCTCCACTCCCTTTACTTTCCTCGCTGTCTTCACTGCTCACATCGCTTTTCACGTTCCCTCCCTTGACCTTCCCTCCCTCTGTTTTGTATTTGCTCCCGTCCTTCCCTCCCTTGTATTTCCCTATCTTGTCCTTCCCTCCCTTATCTCCTCCTTTTGTTTTGTATTTGCTCCCGTCCTTCCCTCCCTTGTATTTCCCTACCTTGTCCTTCCCTCCCATATCTCCTCCTTTTGTTTTGTATTTGCTCCAATCACTCCCGTCCTTTGGTTGGTAGCCCCCCTTCTCTTTGCTGTAGCCTCCCTGAACCCCCTTCTTTCCCTTCGCAGCCTTTTTGCTCTTCCAGTCAAACTTCTTATATTTCTTGGGCTCGTACGACTTCTTGTTTTTATCGACTGTACCCTCTCCCTCAGTCGATATGTCCTCCTTGGCACTCTCTTCTTCAGTCGATATGTCCTCCTTGGCACTCTTGTTCTCACTGCTCGATCCTCTACCAATTGATATATCCCTGGCACTGAAATCTTCTATGCTCGAGCCTATACTGGTTGATGCTTCCCTGGCCCCCTTGTCCTCAGTACTCGATTTTGTGCCAGTTGAAACATCCTTGGCACTGTTATCTTCTGTGCTTGATTCCTTACCTGTCGATACATCACTGGCACTCTCATTCTCGGTACTCGATGCCCTGCCTGTTGAAGCATCCTTGGCACTCATTTTCTCAATACCTGTTCCTCTTTCAGTTGATGTTTTCTCGTTACTCTCCTTCTCCGTGGTTGCTTTCTCAACACTGCCAGAACCTGTCCCCTCTCCTTGTCTCCCAGTGCCTTCCCCTATATCCCTTCCTCGTCGTCCGTGTCCTCTGCCTCGGTTTCTACTTCCCTGCCCCTGGCCTCCTCTTCCCCCCTGTTGTTTGCCTCCTCCTCCACCCTGCTGGCCTTGTTCCTGCTGCTGTCCCTCTCCCCCTCCTTGGCCAAGCTCTTCTTCACTCTCTTGGGACTCTTGCTTACTCCCTTGACCCCCTTCACCATCTTCCTGCTGCTCCCCCTCCTCTTGTTGTTGTTCATCTTTACTGTCATCATCGTCGTCAGCATCATATTGTTTCTCTTCAGATTCTTCACTACTATTTACCTGCTTGCTATCCTCTTTTTGCTCTTCCTCCACACTCTCATTCTCTTCATTATAATCATCATCATCTTCCTTACTTTCACTTTCCTCATTGCTTTCCTCCTGCTTTACCTCTTCCTCCTCCTTATCATCTTCATCATCATCTTCATCTTCCTGACTGCCACTTTCCTTACTGCTTTCCTCCTGCTCTTCCTCTTCATCATCATCTTCCTGACTGCCACTTTCCTCACTGCTTTCCTCCTGCTCTTCCTCTTCATCATCATCTTCCTGACTGCCACTTTCCTCACTGCTTTCCTCCTGCTCTTCCTCCACATCATCATCATCTTCCTCACTATCACTCTCCTTTTGGCTGTCCTCATCACTATCTCCCTCTTCCCCACTAACTTGTTCCTCAGTTGAGTTCCCATTATACTCATCGCTCTCAACCACTTCCCTCGAGTTGGCCGCTACTGTTGGCTCCTCCTCCACCTCCCCGTACTCTTCCTCAGTGTCCATATCTACGTTGTCGAAAATTGCCCGAGCAGAACGTACAGAGGGTGTAAAGACCGAGGCCCAAGGGTTGCTGGCTATCCAAGGGTTTCCCTGACCATCAGCAGAAGAGGCCCATAGTCCCTGGAAAAAGGAGCATCACGGATTATAATATTTGTAGGTCGAATTTTGATAGTATTTTTGCAGGTTTAAGTTTTTCTTTTATATATACGGTACATATATTACTACTAAACGTGTATGTATGGGAAGGAAGAGGTGATATACTCAAGGTGGTGCTAAGACGGACTCATTATGTATCATTACTCAAATAATGACGTCCATCCATCATACATCCAAACATCCATCCATTCACCCGTTCATCCATCCATCCTTTCATCCATCCATCCATCCATCTATCCATCCATCCATTGATCAATTTTTCCTTCAATCCATCTATCCATTCATTCTTCCATCTATCCATCTATCCATCCATCCATCTATCCATACCTGTTGTTGTTGAGCCACGAGGGAGTTGCGTGTATCAGCTGTGAGGGGGTCGAGGGGGTCCGTGTAACTCTCACCACTGTTCCCTCCACCAACACCACCACCACCACCACCAGGCCACCACTTGCCGGGGAAGGTAGCACCCGAGGCGACACCCACCACCACCACCACCACCACCACTAGTCTGATTGATGTCACAGTCTTTATTATACTGTAAATTGAATGTACGTGGAGTGTAAATTATTATGTGTATTGTTGCATTGTTATATTGTCAGTAGTTGAGTAATGATTTAAAGAGGTCAGATTGCATTATACGTTAGGATGATGTATGTGGGAGATAATGCAGAAGTGAATGAGTTGCATGTGTGTGTGTGTGTGTGTGTGTGTGTGTGTGTGTGTGTGTGTGTGTTTGTTTGTGTGTGTGTGTGTGTGTTTGTGTGTGTGTGTGTGTGTGTGTGTGTGTGTGTGTGTGTGTGTGTGTGTGTGTGTGTGTGTGTGTGTGTGTGTGTGTGTGTGTGTGTGTGTGTGTGTGTGTGTATAGGGCAAGTTGAAAAAAATAAATATGCAGCTGTGTATGGTTAACAAAATTTAAGAAAAAGAAAAATGTTAAGCAGTGACTGTGGATCAAGATAGAAGGAAAGCATGAATATAAAGCAATGTGTGTTTTTGCATTGTATAGGGAAGGAGCAAATGGAATAACAAGAATAAGAGGCAAGGAAAATGAAAACCTGGGGAATGAAGCAGTATGTGAGGAGGGAGTAAAAAAATAATACGCAAGAATATAATAATAGCATAGGAAAGGAAAGAAAAATATTGAAATGGAGCAGTATTTACCAAGCTACTCAATCGCACACCTTTTCTGTTCAACTCCCTAATACAAAAGTTAATTAGTACTTTTAATCTTTCATGTATACAACTGGTCAACTTATGCTTCTTCAAACGCAATGTGTCTAGGCATCTCGAACGAAACTAGACATGATTCAGGACACCTCTCACTCGTTTCATTTCACAGATGAGGATAATTAGCGGGCACTTATCTTTTCGTCCTCATCTTAATTCTTTACAGAAAATAAATATAAGCAAGTTGATTTTACCAAGGCTGGGGAATACGGATCAGTATGTTAAGGGGATAATACACGTTTGGTACATTGGAGCGCCTTGATTCCTCTAAAGTATGCCAGGAAACAGAGCTAGCTGATCAAAATTAAATGTAATCTGTTGTTTGTTTGGAATACATTGGAGGAATCAATTGCTCAAGATTTACCAACCAACTCTGTACAGGCCCCTTAAGTTTAGTAAGATGTTATAGAACTGACCTGACCACCATAGCGAAGGAACCCTACCGACTGTCTACTTTCACTGGCCGCAGGAGAGTGTCATCTTAATTCCACCCCTCCCTTCTTCCTCCCTACCTCAGTGCCACCTTCTTCCTCCCTCTCTCAGTGCCACCTTCTTCCTCCCGCTCTCAGTGCCACCTTCATCTTCCCTCTCTCAGTGCCACCTTCATCCTCCCGCTCTCAGTGCCACCTTCATCCTCCCGCTCTCAGTGCCACCTTCATCCTCCCTCTCTCAGTGCCACCTTCATCCTCCCGCTCTCAGTGCCACCTTCATCCTCCCTACCTCAGTGCCACCTTCATCCTCCCTCCCTCAGTGCCACCTTCTTCCTCCCGCTCTCAGTGCCACCTTCATCCTCCCGCTCTCAGTGCCACCTTCATCCTCCCTCTCTCAGTGCCACCTTCATCCTCCCGCTCTCAGTGCCTCCCTTCCTTTCTTCCCTCCGCTCACTCTCTTCTTCCCTCAGCTTCCTTCCACTCCCTTCCTTCTATCTCACCCTCCCCATTTCCTACTTTCTAGCCTCCTTCCTTTCGCTTTCTCCCTTCCTCCTTTCTTTGCTTCCTTCCTCCCTGCTCCTCTCCTATCTCCATTATTTGAGGCGACAATGCATTCGTTGCCAGTGTATAGTTGCCAAAATATGAATTCTTACAAATTTTGAAGGAACGTGAAGTATCTTATTGTCCATAGTTGTTTGTAGGGACCATAAGTATGTAGTACAGAAGAAAATGTACAATTCATATTTTGTCAACTGGTATGTATATATATTGGGTTGTTCTGTATCCCTTAACTATTCTATTGTACATCATTTTTTGCCTTTCTTGCATAAGTTCATAAATCTCCATGTACACTTTTTTTTTTTTTTTCTTATGTGTGTGTAAATGTATGGTGACTGTGTATTCCCTAAGTCCTCTATGCTTTTGTACTTGTCCCCCGTCTCTGTCCAGGGTTGTATAGATGATCTCGTCAGGGGCCGTGACAGGTGCCCATCTCTCCGGACACCTTCCATACCCACCCACAGAAGCTATAAATCCGAGTAGGTGGACGAGAGGCACGGAGGGACCCATGGATTGAGGCTTGACACGTGTACCTCATGTCATATGTAAGAGGAAGAGGGAAAAGGGGCTGCGAGAAAACACTGTGAAAATTGGTTATAAGGGAAAGAAGGAGAGGAGATCAGTGAAGGTAGAGGAGGCTAATGGAAAGGAGAGAAGGAGAGCTATGAAAAAAAAAAAAAAAAAAAAAAAAAACGAGAAATATTAAGCAACGAAGAAGGAGAAGAAGAGGGAAAGTATATGAAAAGAGTAAAGGAGAGCGATGAAAAAGGAGGTAGGAGAGAAGAAGCTTTTACGAAGGATGGGTAAACAAGGGATAATAATAATAAAAAAAAAAAGGAGGGAGGAGAGAAGAAGGGGGACAGTTAGGAAGAAGAGAAGAGTGAAGGGACACAGTTAAAAAGGAAGAGAAAACATAGGGCAGTGGGGTAGAAGGGAGAAGAGGGGTGCTAAAGGAAAAAAAATAGAGGTCGAAAAAGATGAAAGGGTCGGAAGGGGTGATTGTGTGTGGGGTGTACGGTAGCCAAAGTAAAGCAAGAATTGAATTATACCTTATGTGAATAGACAGACTGACAGACCATATTCCCTTTGTTGTCGTACTTATTGTGTCTTTATTATTGCGTGTCAAGGTTCCAGTGTGTGAATGTGGTTTGTGTGTGTGTGTGTGTGTGTGTGTGTGTGTGTGTGTGTGTGTGTGTGTGTGTGTACTATTGTGAGTGTTGTGCCGAGCGGGCTAATGTGCGTGTGTATGTGCGTTTACTGTTGTGTACGTGTGTGTGTGTATGTGTGTTTGTGTGTGTGTGTGTGTGTGTGTGTGTACTATTGTGAGTGTTGTGCCGTGCGGGCTAATGTGCATGTGTATGTGCGTTTACTGTTGTGTACGTGTGTGTGTGTGTGTGTGTGTGTGTGTGTGTGTGTGTGTGTGTGTGTGTGTACTATTGTGAGTGTTGTGCCGAGCCGGCTAATGTGCGTGTGTATGTGCGTTTACTGTTGTGTACGTGTGTTTGTGTATGTGTGTGTGTATGTGTGTGTGTACTAATGTGTCTTGTGTACTGAGCGTGTGTATATGTCATCACTCCATAACTTACATGACCTACACTCGTTACTGGCTACTGGGTTTATAAATGAACGATGCTGACTCTCGCTGCAACACATCACGACTTTCAGGCCAATGTGTAAAATTTATAGGACTAATGAATCCTCCAAACTATGATGCGAAACTGATCCCGTATAAGAAATATTGTTTACTGACGTACTTTGGATGAATCAGCAGCCCTCAAATTCACCATAATGGAACGAGAGACAAGGAAGCTGTTAAAGATACGCATAAAAGGTATATGTTTAAATGTATCAGATAAACCCCTTTAAGGACCCTGTGCTCGTGTATGAAAATTGGTGGCTTCTGATTCCTCCTGACTATGCCACGAAACAAGCTCATTCCATATAGGTGGTGTTTCGTGGCAGTATCAGAAGGACTCATTTACCTCCAATTTTCTGACTACACCACAGGGTCCCTTAATTACTTATTGCACTCTAAGTAAAGGATGTGGTGGTGGTAAGCGAGTATAATTTTCTGTAAATAAACTTCATTGTAGTTTTCTTTACTGATACGATCCCAGTAAAATATAAAAAAAAGAAGTGACTGAAATGGCAGTGTATGGTCACCATCCAAAATGTTAACTTCGAATTGTTTCACTGGGTCGTAAGATATTTGTGTTTACGCCTGGATATTAATTTATGATCGCGACTGTAAAATACATGATGGTGAGTCGCAAATTGCTGTACTGTCGGCAACTTTACTGCAAACACTGAAGCTGTATCATAGCTTCTATTACTATTACTATTACTTGCTATTACTAGTACGTACAAACAAAAGGTCTACGTAATAATCAACACCTTCAATAAATTTCGGTAGCCAGTCTTCCTTTCTCACTCCCTCATTCAGAACACTACTTGGTTTGAGAAATTAATTTGCATTTAATTTCTAGAAGGGATTGAGTATTGTCCATTTTAGCTGCATAATGTCTTCGGAGTTTA
Organism: Petrolisthes cinctipes; assembly: GCA_033782935.1. NCBI lineage: Eukaryota > Metazoa > Arthropoda > Malacostraca > Decapoda > Porcellanidae > Petrolisthes > Petrolisthes cinctipes. Next base: position 278,774 of record JAWQEG010000248.1, read on the forward strand.
CGTTTACTTAGGTGAATGGGAATGCTAATTATTATTTACCCAAGCTATACCAAAGCACAAACCATTTCAATATACGAGGAAAGGATGTGTTCGGTGACGTAATTTGGAGGAATAATTAGCCATCCAATTCAATACTAGACGAACCTCTTAAGGTGAGATTCTCTTATTGGTGAATTGGAGGGCTACATATTCCTCCAAACTATGACACGAAACGACAGATCCCCTATTAGTAACATTGAGGGTATCTGTTAACTGGCATAGGTTGGAGGATACGCCACCCCTCCAATTCCCTTAAGCTTACCACGCATTAATACACAACGACCTGTGGTGATAGTGATGTCCATGTGGAAGTACAGAGGGTTAGAGGAAACGGAGAGTGTGTGTGTGTGTGGAGGGGAGAGGGGGGGAGTAAGACGAGACAAAGGCAGGGGGGAAAATTCAGGTGAGAGATGACGGGCGAATGTTGGTTATCTCTGGATGTGCTGTATTAAATGGGATAATGTTAATACTGCAGTACGGTAACTGTAGTGGTTATACGAGTCATGGTATCGGTAGTATTGATAGTGATAATAGTAGTGGAGTTGTTAGTTGAAGGGGAGTGATCACTATCGACAGGAGTGGAGTGATGGGCTGTACAATATTATGGTGAGGATAGATTTATGTGTATGTTGTCCTATACAGGTGTTACTCCGTCAGTGTGACACCTGTTATCTCGGCACAGGTGAGCTCCACGTGTACACAGACAGCGTACACCACTTTTCCAACACACCAGGCAGTGCACACGTGCACACGTTTCTGCACTGTTGAAAGTGTTTGTATATCTGTATAACACATGGCCACACCTCTGCTTCATTATATTCCTGTCAAGGCCAATGCATGTTTGAAAGAACCTACTGTATTCATCATAAACCTGGCTCATTTCAACCTTGCTTCACTACACATCTGTTTTATTACTCATTTTCTCCTCATCACACCCATGTCTAAATGCAGTCTCCATTCCTTCACCATTCACAACCTTACTTTCTTTCTCACCTCACTTCCTTTCTCTCTCTTTCACTACACACTTTCTCACTCCATTCGTGCCTCTCCATGTGTCTGACTCATTCTATTATTTTGTCACAACAAAAATAAGTATCCTTCGTTTCTTTACTCCACACCTGGCACACAACATCATACACATCGTTATTATTATTATTATTATTATTATTATTATTATTATTAAAACAGTTATTAATAAAATAAGGTGTCCGAAGCTGAAGACTTTGGAAGGCCGAGGGGAGTTGAAAGTGGTCGCTGATGATTAAAGTCACTATGGGAATATTATCCTTTTAATCATTATGTTATGTTTCTTTATTGGAAGAAATTACAATTTGAGTCTTCTTTCTTTTATTGATTTGTTTGATAATGATATCTGGTATGATCTAGGAAGAGTTACGTTCGGACATTTTCCACAATCTTGGCACAGGAATTGAGGTTGACCACCAGGCAAACAGCTTTCCAATATCAGGGGCAGGAAAAACATTTGAAAATTTAAAACTCTTGCTCTGGTTGCGACTCACTCCGCTCGGTATTATTAAAATATTAATTATTATAGATTTAATAATAATATGACAGTGACACTATCACTATTCAACAAGCCCATTCATCCCCTCTTCTTCCCCAAGGTGTCGGCAGTGAGACCTCAACTACAGAGCCTCAACCAGAGTCAGCTGGGGTTCCTACTGACCAACTTGTCCCAGGTGGCACGCACCGTCGCCTCCACCACCTGGATCTCCACCAGCATCAGTGCCATCAATGTCTCAGTCACTAGAAACACGGTACGTCAGGCAGGCTATAATTTTTTTTTTTTCTTTTTTTTTTTTTCTTTTTTTTGCATGGGTAATATTTTTGTCTTCATTACTTTATCCCATGTTGTTTGTCGCGTTTTATTTTACATATTGTATTAACTGCCTTCATTATTTTTTTTTTTTTGGTTGGGTAAGCGTGGCTGTTCGACTGTTTTTATATAATTATGTACTATTTATTCACTATTTTCATTCATATTAATTTATGTAGGGAACATTAGCCACTATTTACTCAATATATTCATTAGTTTCAGTACAGTCATTTGTATGTTTTTGTTTTGTATTTATCAGGGAAACGTGGCCATTTGTTTTCTATTTACTATTTATACACTATTCTTATTAAGGGGGTGCGGGAGTAGGGGGACAGGCTTGGGGGGGGTTAAGAGGGGTGTGGGAGTAGGGGACAGACTTGGGGGGGTTTTGGGGGGTGCAGGAGTAGGGGGACAGGCTTGGGGGGGGGGGGATTAGGAGGTTGCGGGAATAGAGGACAGGCTTTCTACCCACCCCAAGCCTGTCCCTCTATTCCCACACACCCCAAACCCACCCCCCACCCCCAAGCCTGTCCCCTACTCCCGCACCCCCTTAATATATCCGTGTGTAGGGAAACGTGGCCTCCCTACAAGGTGACGTGGCCACCATGAGGACGAGGCTGGACCCCCTGGTGGCCAACGTGTCCCGCATCTCGTCACAGTTGTCCCTCGTCACACCGGATGCTGCACAGAGACTCCAACACCTCAACCAACTCATTACCACACTCCAACAGTCGGTGAGAGAGAGAGAGAGAGAGAGAGAGAGAGAGAGAGAGAGAGAGAGAGAGAGAGAGAGAGAGAGAGAGAGAGAGAGAGAGAGAGAGTGAGTGTGTGTGTGTGTGTGTGTGTGTGTGTATGTGTGTGTGTGTGTGCTATAGCTTTACCAGTCAACCCTAATTATAATATGCGAACACTATTTTTTCCGGCCCTCAGACTGCATCCGGCCGTTGAATTGGTTATCAGCTAATTGCATAGTTATAAATGTTTAAAGGCAAGAATTGTAGGAAAAATAGTAAAATAAATGTACTTGTGATCGTGTATGAAACTAGATGTCTTCTTATTCTGACTATATCACAGCGTCCCCTTGACATGCCTAGGTGTACAGTAAATGCATAGATTAAATATCGGTGGTACATAATGTATGGTCCTTTTGTCAATAACAATTTATAAATCTGGTCACCATCCTAAGATAGTTGAGTATTCCCACGTTATTGCATACAGTCTAAAAAAAAAACTCCTTACAAATATCAGAAGCATGACTAACGGAAGCACGAAACAATATCATCATAGTTATTAATATACAATTATTTATTTATAGACCAAACACGTGTCAACCAATCCAGGTCACATGAATTAACAAAACATAGAGTACAAAATACAAGGGTACATTCGTGATACGTAATCTCTGGCCAGAGACGAACGGCAGGCACCACACACACATACCCAGCATTCGAACTCAGCCTCTATAAGTGTACTGGGTGGGGAAATAAGCCCTAGCAGGCGATTCGAAGCTTTCTGCTCCTCACACACTGGTCAGAAATTATGTATTACGAGTGTACGTGTGATGACATTTGAGAGTACAGGTCTAGCACACGTAACAACACCACCTTCCAGACGAGCCAGAACCAGGAGACCATACGAACGCTGCGTGATGTGACGGTGGCGCAGCTTCGTCAGGATGTGGTGGCACTGCAGGCGGGGCTGGCGGCGATACCTGACCTGAGGAATAGACTCAACAACCTGGAGAACACCACCATGAGGGCCACCATCAACGGCACCACCAGCATCTCACTCTTCTCCATCACCATGCTACAAAGGGAGGTGAGATTGTACTTTTTATTTCCATATTAGTCTGTCACTCTTCTCCATCACCATGCTACAAAGGGAGGTGAGGAAGGTACTGTTTATATCTATATTAATGAAGGTGAGAAGTAAATGCTTGTGAAGGCTGTTTATGGTTTACATTATTTGTTTATCTTTGGTCTTATTGTAAGTACAGTATGTCTCTAGAATGTTTCAGAAACAGTTGTATTTGATTTTTCACTGATACGTCCTATTTATTCTGTGAAAAGTGCTTCTATTCCCGAAATATAATGCATTTGGAACCTTCCTCTTTATTTGAGCATCTTTTTGTGCATAATTATGTTTAATTTCTGTTGCCGAAGCTTTTTGATACTTTTACTATTGATGTGTAAATATTTTCACTCACAAGAAATACAATTAAAATAATAATATTAATAATAATAATAATGATAATAATAATAATAATAATAATAATCTCTCCCATGGTGGCTGAAGGTGTCGGAGATGAAGAGTAACTTGTTGCTTGACGAGTGTGTGTCAGGTCCCTGTCAGAACGCCGGCACGTGTATCGACGGCTACCTCAAGTACACCTGTCTGTGTCGCAAGGGTTGGCGTGGCCAGAACTGTGCCATCGACTTCAATGAATGTTACGAGTACCAGGGCACTGATCTGGGATGTCAGGTGAGGGATAACACCTTAAAATTAGGTATAATGTGTATGATAGGTGGATTACAAGCTTGTTAATAAGTACCAATGCCTCTGATCTCCTGAGAGACATGAAAGCAAGCAATTGTTGTAAAGGGTTGGACCAAATTCAATGCACGTGTGACCTCATTTGACTGTGGAAGTATACATTTATGCACTTTATTTTTTTTTATCATCATCATTTGGAGTTGAATTGGTACACTTTTGCCTCGTACACACACACACACACACACACACACACACACACACACACACACACACACACACACACACACACACACTTTATAACTAAGTAACTTTTGTCTTTCCTTCAGAACGGGGGTCGATGCGTCAACACACCAGGGTCGTACCGGTGTGAGTGCACGGCCGGCTGGTACGGTGCCAACTGTGCCCAGAAGTCGGATAACTGTTCTGGCAGCAACGGGGCGGCGCTGTGTGGTGGTCACGGGGCCTGTGTACCCACCTCACGACCACCACACCACTATTCCTGCCTCTGTGACCAGGTACAGTCGACTAGCATTACCAAAACAAATAAATGAATGAAAACAAAGAATGAATGAAAATAATGATCGAGGTAGAGGTTAATCTTCTTCTGTTGGTGAGTGAATTAGAAAACTACGAATTTCTCCAAATTATTCTACAAAATGGGTCCCTTACTAATACTGAAAGGGTACCTGTATTTTGTTGTTGATGGGGCAAATACAAGATTGATATTTTATTCTTACGGTGTGGTATAAAACACGTCCCTTACTTGTATTTTGAAGTAATCTGTTTCCCCGCACTCTAGCACAGCAGATAAGATTTCCACTTAGCGACCTTACGGCTTACGGTGGGGTGCATGGTAATCGATACTAATTATAACCCACTCACGTCACAGGTTTGTGCGTGTGTGTGTGTGTGTGTGTGTGTGTGTTTGTAGGTGTACACTTGTGCTTTTGGTGGTATGTGTGTGTGTGTGTGTGTGTGTGTGTGTGTGTGTGTGTGTGTGTGTGTGTGTGTGTGTGTGTGTGTGTGTGTGTGTGTACACTTGTGCTTTGAGTGGTATGTGTATACTTGTATATTTGTTCCTGTATGTGTTTTCAGAGAATAATACTGGTTTGTGTATAAGATTGACACTAAATAGATAAAAATATGTACTATAAATTGTATGTGCTCTAAGGGATGGAAGCCAGGCACCAGCTCCCCTGCCTGTGTGGATGTGGACGAGTGTACCTCCTCCACCCCACACTGCTCCAGGAACCCACCAGTCCTCTGCGTCAACTACCCCGGGGGCTTCAGCTGCGGCCCGTGTCCTCAGGGTGTGTATGGCTGGAAGGGTTTGCTGTCAACATATTTGTAATTTGAAAAAGACTCGAGGTAACTCACAAATCAGATATAGCCTATACTTCCAGAGTCTGTACTGTATATACCTTTAAAATTTTGGAAATAACATACATTTATTAAAAGAAATGATCGAAGCATCTTTCAGACTTAGTAAACAACACTAAGATTAAACTTGATAGTAATTCTCTTGAAACACTGGGGAATATTGCCGTCAATATACTTTTGATACCCCATTTATACACAAATTTCTCACAGTAATTGTGTTTGCTCATTACCTTCCATCTGATAACATTTCTTTATTACCAAATTTCCTGGAGCAACACTACAGATATCACAAAAATTAATTGAACTAACCAACCAACCAACCAACCAACCAACCAGCCAATCACTCACCCACCCACTCACCCACCCACCAACCAACCAACCACCCACTCACCCACCCACCCTCCCACCAACCAACCAACCAACCAACCAACCAACCAACCAACCACTCACCCACCCACCCTCCCACCAACCAACCAACCAACCAACCACTCACCCACCCACCCACCCACCCACCCACCAATCACCCAGTCAACCGACCAACCAATCCTCCCACCCACCTACCCAACCAATCAAACAACCACCGCCTCCCCAGGTTACAGCGGTGACGGGTTCGTGTGTACTGATGTGGATGAGTGTCAATTCAACAACGGCGGCTGCTCACCCTTCAGCGTCTGCTACAATACACTCGTAAGACAACAACAACAACACTTATTTTTGTTTATCACACACATATGTGCATGAATTGTTTATCTGTTTGTTTCTACGCTCCTATATTCATGTCCTATTACGATCAAAAGTACTACGTCGGGTGAATGGAAGTGTACCATTTGAGGGAATCATATCAATCAATAATACAGACACCAATAGCTCTGGTTTCTCATAATTATCGAGGCCATTTCATTTCGGAGGTGTTGTAGCGCTATTGAGTTTGACTGTACATACAACGACTTTATTTCTCCATTTCCATAGTCATAATGAGTATCCAGATCTACTATGAATAACCTGATGGAATGTTAAACGTGCCCCAGCAAATATGTTACAGGATAATAGTTGTAATTGGTTCATTGGTATACCAGATGACTTTTGACATCAACAAGACCTGGATACTTATTAAGGCTCGTGAGTGTATATGTCTCTATGCCTTTATCCCAACCCTGTCCTTTATCTTCTTCAGGGAGGTCGACGCTGCGGCCCCTGCGCCCCTGGCTATAGCGGCAACGGAATGTTTTGTACACCCTCCAGCCGCCCCTGCCTCGCCGCCCCCTGCCACCCTCTCGCTCAGTGCTATGACAACCCACGTGAGATTATCTGTGGAATATGTTGTTATGTCAGAACATGAAGAAGATGCAAAACTATGTTATTATTCCTTACAACTAATATTATCATGTTTGTTTTTCATCAAGCAGAGTTTTTCAGTGGATAGTTTTTCGAGACTGACGCTGAAAATATCTGACGTTTATAACTACTCTTATGAGCATTAGTACTGTACCATATTCTCCCAACATTCCTTGCAATCAACACTTAGAGGCTGCGCGCGTGCGCACACACAAATACATACACACTCACCAAAAAAAGAATGAAGGAAAAGAATACACACACATACATATATATGCTATATATATATATTTTTTTTTTTTTTTTTTTTTTTCTAAAATGTACTACTTCCGCCATTTAATTTCTTGTTTTTTCCAGTATTTGTAATGCGATCCAAAACAAATTGTAACTACTAGGTACAATACTCCTCTGCAGATTATAAACACTAGAATGCATGTGAAACGTGTATTTAAGACCATATTCCTTAGAGTGAAATTAGTGCATTGTTACCATGATATAAAATGAGTACAAGCGTATCTTCTTTCCCGAAGTCATGTGTTACCCTTCCTTCCCTTCCACAGAGATGTCGTCGACCTACTTCCAGTGTACGTGTCCCCCGGGGTACATTGGCAACGGAATTGGTCCCCAGGGGTGCATGGCGAGCGGTGGAGGAGGAGGAGGAGGAGGAGGAGGGACAGCGGTGGTGCCTACTAACCCCTGCGCCAACCACCCTTGTAGGAATGGCGCCACCTGTACCCAGACGGGATACACCTTCACCTGTACCTGCCCTCTTGGATATACAGGTAAATAAATAATTTGGTTTGTTTGTTCCTTACAGAGCGAAGGTAAATGTCGTACGAGACCTTTTATGAGTCACGGTTTGTGAGTTTGATTCGCGAATTTATAACGGCTGATTACTAGTTTATTCAGCTGATAATTCCAAATTACTGCTTATAGATCAAATGAAACTCAAGGTCACGGCTGCATGGGGCTAAGAATTATACAGCCACAAGCATCGTATCACTGGATGGAAAAGTGATACATTTAAATCTCTGTAAGTCAGTGAATAATAATATCCAATAAGCATAATAATTAATAACCAGTAAGTACAATATTTTTATTTATTATTTGCTGTAATCAATGGCTGTTGTAAACCAGATAAACTCACATCTATGTACTCATGTATCTCAGTGACTCGCTGCTTTGATATTGTAGTAAGCAAATATAACTTTGCATGAATAAACTTAATGATACGTGCATCTCTATGTAATAATTATTGTGCTACACGGAGACTACGAGTACAAACGTGACCTTTACTCCATGCAAAAACGGATCAGTGCATGAGAACTCACGCTAATATTACCCATACATTAATAATTATATACCTTGCCTGTTCTGCTTGCTTCCCAGGAAAATATGTATAAATGTTTTCTATAACGTGTAACTGTTTTTTGGGGGAAATGACAAATGCAGGGAACAGGATCCTGTTTATTTCGACGCTTCTCCTTAAAGAAAATCTGGTGAGCGAAAACTGAAATATAAAATACTATAGCAGATCCTGTACTCTGCATGTGTCATTTCTCCGTGTATAATGTTGTGGTCTTAGGTATATATTCTATACATTTATTCATATAACTTTGTAATTTAAATGATTTGGTAGCAAAGCCTTTTATTTCCCTTTCTTTATAATTATATATTTTTATGTTTAATTTATTGGTTTACTTATCTATTGTACAGCACACGGTTCCTTCCCTAATGAATTCATGACGAGTGAGAAGTTGGGGATTAAATTACCTACAAGGACCCTGTGATCGTGTATAAGAACTGGAGGCTTCTGATTCCTTCTGACCATGCCACGAAATAAGGTCCTTCCATATAGGTGGTGTTTCGTGGCAATATCTGAAGGACTCGTTTGCCTCCAAGTTTCTTACTACATCTCAGGGTCCTTAAGGGGGTGCGGGAATAGGGGGACAGGCTTGGGGGGGGAGTTAGGGTGGTGCATGGTTTTTGGGGGGGATCGGGGGGGTTTTGGGGGGTGTGGGAGTAGGGGGACAGGCTTGGGGGGGTCGGGGTTAGGGGGGTGCGGGAATAGGGGACAGGCTTCCTACCCACCCCAAGCCTGTCCCCCTATTCCCGCACCCCCCCAAGCCTGTCCCCTACTTCCGCACCCCCTTTATATGAGTCTTCTAACAGTAATTACACCCCGTTGAACACTTTCCACCCTCAGGTTACACGTGTGAGGTTGACATCGATGAGTGTGCCAGCAACCCGTGCCTCAATGGTGGCACTTGCACTCAGGGTCTTGGCACCTACACCTGTAATTGTCCCAGTTCTCACACGGGTGACCGATGCCAGACTGAGAACGAACGTAAGTGACGGAGCTTGCACCTTTACTGTACTTTCCCTCACTCTTGTAGCCTATAGACGAGTTAGCATAGCGCAATCAGGCAGCCATCAAAGTACATATAGGTCTGTTGATTGTCCTTTATAGTACTTTGTAATATTTTGTACCATAATGTGTCTACTTTTAAGGGGTTAGTATTTGTTTTTGCTACATTAGAGAACATTGATTCCACCAAAGTATACCAGTAAACAGGCTCAGATGAACAATAATAATAGTGTCCTGTTGTATGGAATAGTTTGAAGGAATCAGTTGCTCCAAATTTACCAACATTGTACTTCCCCCTTAAGCTTCCGCCTTCGCTTCCATCTCAGTATCTTTCTTCATCTTAACCCTGCTACGTTAACAGTACAGTCGGCGGCAAATGATATGTCACCTCACTCACAAATTTCTTGAAAGATAACATAAAGAATAATAATCGAACAAACACATTCACCATACAACATTACATTATCCAGGACGAACATTTTTAAGCTTCTCATATTTTTTTTTATTTCAGTTTACGAGCCTGTGAAGCTTATATTTCCATACTGTACTTAATTAATGACTTAGCAGATGTGGCGACAGGACCTTCGACGCCGACTGTACCTCCACACCTAAACGTATGACTTCCGTCGTCCGTCTCTGTTCTTCTCTTCTTGCCGTTCGCATCTTCATCACATCAACTTCACTTCCGCTTTCAGCTGCACCTCCACGTGTAGGATTTCCTTCCCTTCACCCTCCCACATCATCCCCCTCACCTTGCTGTCTCCCTCAGCTTGTCATGTCTCCCCTTCACCTCGCCACATACTGTCCCCAAGGCCCTTTTGTTTATCTAGCGCCTGACTACACCGACACTTCCCTGTCATTACAGATTTCATGGTTATTCATCGCTCAGCCCTGCAGTGTCCGGTTATACCATCCCCCATCAATGGCAATATTGTACTAACACCGAAATTTTAAATACATTGATTATTGGACATTTGCTAATTTGAGGGACATTACGGATGCATTTATCACGCATACACTGTTGTTTATTTGTTTTGCTCACTTTGTGTCAACACACGACATCCGTGGTATTTGCCGACCACAGATCCCGAAGGTCAGAAGGCAAATTTATGCTAATTAACCTGATTCATAATTCCAATCCGGCTCTGTTATGAAACAGTTATTACATAATTTCAATGACCCATTAAATGCGACGACATAATTATATTGCAATCACATTTTTTCATTACAGCAAGGAAACCCTAAACACAGTGTTTGGAGTAATCAATAGTTCTCCAATACTCCAACAAGCGAATCTCTTTTAAATTAAGGCTTTTTGCTTCCTCCAGCTCATATTTAAAGGGTTCGATGACACGTACTACTTTAAAAGGGGCACGTTTAACCTTAGAACGAGGGGCGAAGGAAGGGGAACGAAGGAAAAGGAATCTTAATGTATCGTGAAGAAAAAAATACCTGTGAGGAAAAAAGTCGTGTGTCGTGAGGAAATAAATATATGTTTGTCGTAAAAAAAAAAAAAAGAGGCGTGGCTGGTCAGGTCATGTAGGGGAGAGCCGTGACCTGTACACACACACACACCAGGATTATCATTATATATTTCCCCATAAAGGCTGAAATTACATTGTTTTCGTATTCACAGTAACCCTTCAACCCCGTGTGTCCTAAAGCTTATACAGGAAATGATTAGGAATCCAATTCTCGCCTGTATTGTCTGTATCATGAAACAAAGAAAAAAAATTATATAATCATGAGGATATATTTAACTTTTGGCCCCAAGACGAGGTTCCTGGTCATGTTTACCCCCTGCCTGACCTGACACACCCTGCCTGCCCCCATCGCACTAATGGACTTCACGTGTAAACTTCTTGGTTGAATATTTGTTCTTTTCTCTGTGGACATCCATTGACAGGATAGTTAACTGGAGAACAGACAGTCGGAAATTATGAAGCTCTATACCCCTCCAAACTATCCAAAAGCTGACTGCCTGTCAGAATTTTGTTATATGTCTCAGCCTGTGACTCTAGTGAGGACCCGAGATTAATGAGTAGGCCAATTATTGGCATATTGGTTTGGAGGAATACTTTGCCTCCAATTCACAGACACTTGCACTATAATCTTTCTCCTGCAGAGTGTGGAGGACGACTGGTGGGTACAGAGGGTGAGGTGTCGTTCCCAGGACAGGCATCACCAGGCCAGCAGTACGGACACAACATAAGCTGCGCTTGGGTCATCACCGTGCCCAGGGCCAAGGTCATCAACGTCACCTTCGGGTACTTCCATCTCGAAGGAGGCTCCTGTCGGTGGGACTGGCTACAGGTAAGAATAAATCATGCAAGGATATTTATATTCTCCTTAGGGTAAGTTGGACGCACACCATACCAGGAAACAGACGACTGACTTTAATGTTACTAGCTGCGGATCTGTTTCAGGACATACTTGGAAGGAATTAGTAGCACTCCAATTTACCCTTTGAGTACCAGTCTCGCCCTCTGTTATCCTACACCTACACGGACTAAATCCAGACAAGTACAGATGAATACATTAATGTTTTGTTCTAGTTCGTATTGCATTAACTTCTCCCTTGTTGAACAGATCCACGACGGTCCCAGCAGCCGGTCACACCTACATGGGAGGTACTGTGGCTCTACCCTGCCTGGCACCAACGGCACCATCATCAGCACCCACAACCATCTCTACCTATGGTTCCGCTCAGACCACTCCAGGGCCTACACCGGCTTCAACTTCACCTGGAACGCCACAGACCCGGGTGAGGAAGGGAGAGTTTTTGGTAACTGTAGACTATAATGTTACAGTCTAAAAGGGAATGCTATAATTCTGGCACTTTTCAGGTCCGATTCCTCCAAGCCATCCTAGGAAGCAGACCAAATCAACAAACTATATAAGCAAAATGAAATGTATTAAACATATTCCCATTCCGCCAAAATAATGCTACCCCATTAAATTTAATCTTTCTATCTTTCCCCTTTGGTGCCTACATGTCTAGTTGCAGTGTCTATATTTTGTATTTATATGTACTTTACTAATACATTTTTAAACGATAGGTAATAACTATTGCCGATATGTGTGTGTCTGCAGTGTGCGGCGCAGACCTACAAGGAGCAGAGTATGGGTCCATCAAGTCCCCCGGTTACCCTGGACGCTACCCATTAAACCGTGACTGCTACTGGACCGTCCAAGTCACTCCCGGCAAGAGGATCAAATTCCACTTCCCAACACTACAGATGGAACACCACGACAACTGTAGCTATGACTTCCTCGAGGTGTGTTCAGTGCAGTACAGTAAACACGGTGTATTGCATATTCTCTTTATAATTACAAGACACATTATTTTGTCGAAGATAAAGTCTGATCAAAATATCTCATTCTGAAGATGACGGTATACGTGATTTTATGATAGCTTACAATAAATGACAATGTATGGGGACTCGGTAACTTCCAATGTTCATACTCTGTTACAGGATCCTTAACTCTTGAACCACGTGTGTGTGTGTGTGTGTGTGTGTGTGTGTGTGTGTGTGTGTGTGTGTGTGTGTGTGCGTGTGTGTGTTTTTTTTTTTTTTTTTTTTTTGTGTGTGACATATTATACAGTATATTAATGATAGTACCGTAGAAATGGTCACAATTTCTGCCAACTTTCGTACAGGTGCGAGACGGACTGACGGAGACAAGCCACAGCCTGGGTAAGTTCTGTTCCACCACCACACCTGCCCCACTCACCACCTCGGGTTCTGAGGCTCTGCTCCACTTCCACTCGGACTACTCCTCCACCGACACGGGCTTCCTCATCTCGTACAGCGCTGAACCCGGTGTGTATTCTCTTTATAGTTGTATTCTCTTTTTAGTTGTATTTATTCTCTTTATAGATGTATTCTCTTTATAGTTGTATTCTCTTTTTAGTTGTATTCTCTTTTTAGTTGTATTCTCTTTTTAGTTGTATTCTCTTTTTAGTTGTATTCTCTTTTTAGTTGTATTCTCTTTTTAGTTGTATTCTCTTTATAGTTGTATTCTCTTTTTAGTTGTATTTATTCTCTTTTTAGTTGTATTTATTCTCTTTTTAGTTGTATTCTCTTTTTAGTTGTATTTTCTTTTTAGTTGTATTCTCTTTTTAGTTGTATTCTCTTTTTAGTTGTATTCTCTTTTTAGTTGTATTCTCTTTTTAGTTGTATTCTCTTTTTAGTTGTATATTACGGCGGCCATCAAAGACCTGCATGCACTTACTTATCCTACCATTATCCTACGCTATTATATGCTACACAACACTAACACTGCAGTACATTACACTATAACAGTACACTAACATCAGAATGAATTAAGCTGCACTACGCTACAATACCTTGCACTATATTGACACAGTAATGCAGCTAACTGTACACTACTACACTAAACGATACTACACACACACATGCCCGAAATATTAATAATCTTTGATGCTGCAGTATACTATAATAGTTGATATCTCGGTCTGTATACATTGTTACCTTCCCGTGAACATTGAGCACTAATAGTCGTGTCGCTGGTTTGTCCGAAAACTAAATGCAACTCTTCAAACATTATGAAAAGCCCTCAACGACACACAGCAGAATTATCAACACATTTAGTCCGTCGGCATAATGTTTTCATCAGATTTCACTACACGACTATTGGTACTCATGGCTTATATATTCACCATATCTCATTACACAACTATTGGTGCTCACTGTACGAACCTTTTCCTGGTGTCCTAGGTATTCCTGGGTGCGGAGGGTTGCTCACCGGGGAACGAGGCGAATTTTCTGCCCCGACCTTCTCCGACCGCTACCAACACAACCTCCATTGCCCCTGGGTCATCAGAGTTCACCCACAGGAGAGAGTCAACCTCAACTTCACAGAATTTCACCTGGAGCAGAGTCGTACCTGCTATTGGGACTATGTGGAGGTGAGAAGTTTGTTTGTTTAGAACCTTAGACAGTAGAGATTTTATAAGGAAATATTGTGTGAAGGAAAAATTATTTTGTTGTGGGATAACTTGCTCATAATTGTTTACACGGCATTGTGTGATTATTTGAGTCATGTAAACATATATTAATACCATTCCTATGTCTGGAGTTTCGACCAATCTTACATTCTTGGGGACAGATTCATATACGTACCATGTCCTTAAAAAAATGCACACACATGTAAAAACGTTTCCAACAACGAATCCAGCCCAAGAGCAAGATAACCGGGGCCTGATAACTATGGAAAATCAAGATTGTATCCCCTACAAACATTTTCTATAGCAAGGCAAAGTGATAGAAAACGTACTTATATTGAGCTATATAGCATGTGTATTTTTACCCATGTGAGATAGCGAGTTTTGAAGCTATTTTGCATAATTATAATGGTCGTTCAAACCGGAATAATAATACAGGTTAAATTTATCAATCCAACCGTGTCAGGTAAGAGACGGGGGTGAAGCGGACAGTCCCCTCATCACCAAGGCGTGTGGACTCAACCTGCCCGAGCCAATCACTTCGTCAGGCAACCAACTCTACGTCCTCTTCCACTCAGACTACTCAGTGGCCCACGCAGGCTTTACTGCTACCTACCAAGTGGGTCAGTATTTAATAACACACGTTTGTATTTACCACCATTACCACTACTACCACCATTATTACTACCACTATCACTACTACCATCATTATTACTACCACTATCACTACTACCACCATTATTACTACCACTATCACTACTACCACCATTATTACTACCACTATCACTACTACCACCATTATTACTACCACTATCACTACTACCACCATTATTACTACCACTATCACTACTACCACCATTATTACTACCACTATCACTGCTACCACCATTATTACTACCACTATCACTACTACCACCATTATTACTACCACTATCACTACTACCACCATTATTACTACCACTATCACTACTACCACCATTATTACTACTACTATCACTGCTACCACCATTATTACTACCACTATCACTACTACCACCATTATTACTACCACTATCACTACTACCACCATTATTACTACCACTATCACTACTACCACCATTATTACTACCACTATCACTGCTACCACCATTATTACTACCACTATCACTACTACCACCATTATTACTACCACTATCACTACTACCACCATTATTACTACCACTATCACTGCTACCACCATTATTACTACCACTATCACTACTACCACCATTATTACTACCACTATCACTACTACCACCATTATTACTACCACTATCACTACTACCACCATTATTACTACCACTATCACTACTACCACTATCACTACTACCACCATATTACCACCATTACCACTACTACCACCATTATTACTACCACTATCACTACTACCACCATTATTACTACCACTATCACTACTACCACCATTATTACTACCACTATCACTACTACCACCATTATTACTACCACTATCACTACTACCACCATTATTACTACCACTATCACTACTACCACCATTATTACTACCACTATCACTACTACCACTATCACTACTACCACCATATTACTACCACTATCACTACTACCACCAATATTACTACCACTATCACTACTACCACCAATATTACTACCACTATCACTACTACCACCAATATTATTACCACTATCACTACTACCACCATTATTACTACTACTATCACTACTACCACCATTATTACTACCACTATCACTACTGCCACCATTATTACTACCACTATCACTACTACCAGCATTATTACTACCACTATCACTACTACCACCATTATTACTACCACTATCACTACTACCACCAATATTACTACCACTATCACTACTACCACCATTATTACTACCACTATCACTACTACCACCATTATTACTACCACTATCACTACTACCACCATTACCAAACTACCATTACCAACTCAGGTATTAGTTTTGATACAAATGAAGGGGTAAGTCCGGTCATTACTTACATTCAATCAACAAGAAATAATCAAGACAAACTATCATCAAACAAACAAAAATATGTATGTCCCCATTCCTCAATTACCCAACCCAACCCAACTCAACCCAACCCTACCCTACCCAAACCTGACCCAACCCAACCTGACCCAACCTAACCCTACCCAACCCAATCCAACCCAACCCAACCCAACCCAACCCAACCCAACACAACCCAACCCAACCTAACCTAACCTAACCCTACCCTACTCAACCCAACGTGACCCCATGTCTCATCTCCCTTCCCTTCAGACTGTGGTGGTGAGTACAGTGGGGATACAGGCCTCATCCACTCCCCTTACAGTCCCGACCATTACCCCAGCAACCGTGAGTGTGTTTACATCATCAGGCAGCCCGTGGGTAAGGCTATCCTCCTCAACTTTACCTTCTTCGACATAGAGCATCCCAGCTACTGGTCAGGAAGATGTGTTTTTGACTATGTTGAGGTGAGCTCAGACTGTTTGCTGCCGGAATAGATGGAGTAAATTGTATTGTGATGAAACATAATTTATACATATTCTCAATAAATCGTATTGCATTGCACTTAATTCAGTTGTGTGATGTTGTATTGCATTGCACTTAATTCAGTTGTGTGATGTTGTATTGCACTGCATTGTGCTGTCTTGTATCTTAGGACATTGCATATTATATTTTCGAGTGTTCATCAATACAGATCTATAAAATCTGAGGCTTTTTAAATCATATGAATACCAAGAGTGTTCCGAATCCTCAAATTTCCCAGGCGGAGCTATGGATCATCCCCCAAACATGTACAGTACAATACCAGTCATGAAACTCATTTTAGTAATAAGAATTCATCATAAACCACACTTAATAATATTTTGCATAATCCCGGGAAAAAACAAACAGACAGACAAACTACCGAATCAATGGATAACTACCTTGGCGAGGATGATTATAACAGATGTAATTCCTGGTGCAGTAACTCATAATGTCTGTCTGTCTGTCTGTCTGTCTGTCTGGTACGATAACTGACAGATACGAGACGGCAGGAGGTCCACGTCACCTCAGCTGGGAAGGTTCTGTGGTCCCGAGAGTCATAGGCCAGACCCAGTCCTCTCTACACACAACTTCATGTATATCAAGTTTGTCACAGATAGCAGCGTCCAAAACCACGGCTTCATCGCCAACTACACCACCATTGATATAAGTAAGGAGTTCAGCCACTAGCGTAAGTAGATCACAAACTATACCCTAGTACAAGTAAATAAGGTGTTAAAGAAAATACTCCTTAATAAGTAATGATTTAAGACTCCCCCCATATAGGTATAGGAACTTATAGGTATAGGATATAGTTATAGGTATAGGAACGTTAAGCAAATTATTCACACACACACACACACACACACACACACACACACACACACACACACACACATGCAGCAGAACAAACGTGCCAGTTGCTTTAAGAGAAATATGTCAATGAAAACTACACGAT
Source organism: Petrolisthes cinctipes (assembly GCA_033782935.1). Taxonomy (NCBI): domain Eukaryota; kingdom Metazoa; phylum Arthropoda; class Malacostraca; order Decapoda; family Porcellanidae; genus Petrolisthes; species Petrolisthes cinctipes. Next base: position 296,691 of record JAWQEG010000248.1, read on the forward strand.
GTACCACTAGTAGTTTGTGTGTGTGTGGGTGTGTGTGTGTGTGTGTGTGTGTGTGTTCAAACGTTGACAGTGGTGGTCAAAGTGGTGGTGTATCTTAGATTTTCTTTAAGTTTATCTTGTGTTGTAAGTTATTTTCATGGTCTTGTTTTATGTACTTTCTACGGAGTGTGTTTAGATTTCTGTTTCTAGACTGACGATGGCATTTACTAAGGTACGGTAATAGATGAAAATATGTCTATTCATCTAGCTCTATACTGTATATCTATCGGTCTATCTGTCCGTCTGCCTGTCTGCATGTACATCTATCTGTCTGTCTGTCTGGCTATCTATCTGTCTTGTATTACTATATTCCATGTGTGTTGCCTGTCTGTACATCTATCTGTCTGTCTGTTTGGCTATCTATCTGTCTTGTATTACTATATTCCGCGTGTTGCCTGTCTGTACATCTATCTATCTGTCTATTTGGCTATCTATCTATCTGTCTTGTATTATTATATTCCGTGTGTTGCCTGTCTGTACATCTATCTATCTGGCTATCTATCTATCTTGTATTACTTTATTCCGTGTGTGTTTCAGCGTGTGGTGCCATACTGACGGCTGTTACTGGCGTCATCAACTCCCCCAACAGCCCAGACACTTACCCCGCCAACTCGTACTGCAGGTGGGTGCTGGACCTGCCCCCTGGATATGTCATACAGCTCACCTGGCACTCCTTCTCACTCGAGGATCACCACAACTGTAACTACGATTGGGTCGAGGTCTTTGACAACTCGACGTTTCCGGGCAGGAGGATGGGAGAGTAAGTTAATTTAAACCATGACAATGAAGTATTTTTGGTTAACTAATTTCAGTGTTGTAGAAAACACTTCAGAATATTATTAATTGATGACGATTTCATTTCTTTGTATAGTTTGATGGTAGACAGTAACAGTTCAGGATTCTTTCGAAGATTTCAGTTTTTATTCTTTTCTGGAGATGATAAGATTCAAGGCATATGGTGTTGCTCAAATATTATAAAGAAAAGTAAACCAAATACGACTCTACATTTCTCCTCCAGACGGTTGTGTGGTAATACTCTGCCCCCCATCATGACGTCCTCAGACAACCTGGTCACCGTACAATTCCACTCCGACACGAGCGTCAACACCGCCGGCTTCTCCCTTTTCTACCATGGTTTAGACGCCTCCAGAGGTCAGTAGTAAATTTATGACAGAACAAATATATTTTCTAATTTTACAGATAGACATAAAATGATAAACAAAACACTCTATGGACGCAACCAACCCATATTTCACTCCCATTCTTACCCATAAAATGCCCCTCCAAAAAGATCTATTCCTGACCTTCATATTTTACTTGCATTGATAAAAGTATGTAATCACTTTTAGACTCATAACACTCAATTATCCTGCAAAGTGTGATGACACTCCGACAATAGGTTTTGAGATATATCGTTCACAAATCCATCAACCAACATACAAACAAATCAACAAACATGAGTGAAAACATAAAGGTAAATAGATACATAGATACATATGCCAACTAACCATTGTGTGTGTGTGTGTGTGTGTGTCTGTGCGTGTGTGTGTAGCGTGCGGGGGCCACTACCACACTGAGACTGGAATCATCACCTCACCCAACTACCCCGAGAACTACCCCCACTCCCGTATTTGTGAGTGGACCATCAGCGCCCCGAGACGCCAGCAGATCAGACTTACCTTCGACGAGATGTTATTGGAAGAGTCTGATGGCTGCAACTACGACTTTCTCGAGATTAGGTATGAATCCATTTTTTATTATTATTACCAGCGACAGGGAGTTTTTGTTTGTGGTTCGAGTTGTTTGTCTGTTTGTTTGTCTGTTTGTTAGTAGAATGATCAAAATGTTAGTTGGATGATTGAATGTGAGTGTGACTTACTTCTCTGGGTAATAATAATAATAATAATAATAATAATAATAATAATAATAATAATAATAATAATAATAATAATAATAATAATAATAATAATAATAATAATAATAATAATAATAATAAACTAAAAATAATAAAAATAAAAATAATAACAATAATAATAATAATAATAATATATAATAATAATGATAATAATAGTAATAATAATAGTAGTAGTATTATCATTATTATTATTATTATTATTGTTATTATTATTATTATTATTATTATTATTATTATTATTATTATTATTATTATTATTATTATTAATTAGTAGTAGTAGTGGTGGTGGTGTTGTTAACATTGTTATTATCTTCATCAATACTAATAATCTACATCACCTCTATCATATATTTCTTCGTCTACACCTCCAGCCCTTGCTTTTTTTTTCTCCTACAACAGGAATGGCAAAAACCCAACATCTCCATTGTTGACGACCATCTGTAGCTTCAACCAGTCAGTGCCCGAGGTGCTCTCACACACCCATCAACTCTACATCAAGTTCCAAAGTGACTATTCCGTACAGAAGAAGGGCTTCAAACTTCTCTGGGACAGCTTGACCACAGGTTGTACATTCGAATAACTATAATGTTTGAGATATTTGACTTGGATCCTGTACTGACAGTGATGCCTTATTGTCTCTTTAGGTCAACTATACATATATGGTACTAGAATATAGGTTCCCCATCCAACACTTCTATATAGTCCATGTGACATTTTTCCATCAGTTTTAAAGATAGCAGAAGATAGTACTGATGGACGTTAGCTGTTGTTCACTTTGATCCTCTTTCAATGTAAACATAGACTTTCAAATATGGCAGTAAATGACAGAATAAAAAAAAAAAACTGTATACGACTGTCCTGCTCATTGGACCCGAAGAAGCAATGGGGCAGTTTTGTTAATGAAGGTTACTCTTTGTATTTACGGTTCCATTAATACGGTTCATAGCAGGTGGTGTGCATTTGTTAATTAACATACTGGTCAAATGTGTCGTATTTTTTACTTTATGATGCACTTGCTTGTTACTAGTTAAATACGACAATGCAGCAATAATTACGATTGGTGAATTAGATGGCTCCTGATTCCTTCAAACTATGTTGCAGGAAGCCAATCACCATAATGCAATAGCAATATGGTGATTGACTTAATAGAGGAGTTTGTCCCTCTTAAGGACCCTAAGATCGTGTATGGGAATTGGGGGCTTCTGATTCCTCCTGACTATGCCACGAAACACGCTCCTTCCCTAAAGGTGGAGTTTCGTGGCAGTATTTGAAGGACTCCCCTACCTTCAATTTTCTGACTACATCACAGGGTAGTGGTACACCATTTTATAGACTCACGCCATACATCTGCATTTAGGTATTTTAGTGGACCAAGACACACATCACTGAACAGGGAAGCCTTTAAAAATATCTACAATAAGAACGATTTGACAGCACCAAAGAATCTCCCCTCTCTCTTTCTCTCCATCAATTTGTCTATTTATCTATCTATTTATTTATCTATCTATCTAATATTCTAGCTAATTGACTAACTATCTATGTAACTATCTAACACTCTTTGCATGTATGACCAGGGTGCGGTGGAGTCCTTACTGGTGTGACAGGAGAGATCATATCACCCGGGTACCCTCAAGGTTACTACCACAGGACTGACTGCTACTGGACCATCCGTGTGGCTCAGGGATCCAGTGTCGCCTTGTACTTCACCGACTTGGACCTCGAGACGTCTCCAGAGTGCGTCTTTGATTTCGCTGAGGTAAGTCTGGTTAAGAGGAGGGAGGGAGGAAAGAAGACTGTAATTGGTCATACAGAAGAGTTTTGTTCTTATTATTAACTTAGAACTATATTATCATTCATTGTAGTTTATAAGAATCATATCAGTGCATTATGTTTATACCGAAGCACAAACAATACTTGAGTATCAAAAAATAATTCACCCAAAGCAAATGAATTGCATTGGTATTGATTCCTCCAAAATACTATGCCAGAATAGAGTATGGAAGATCTGCTTGTGGCATAGTTTGTAGGAATCAATAACTTTCCAATTCACCTCCAAGAAATGTTCCCCTTTAAAAAGTCTGGATATATATATATATATATATATATATATATATATATATATATATATATATATATATATATATATATATATATATATATATATATATATATATATATATATATATATATATATATATATATATATATATATATATATATATATATATATATATATATATATATATATATATATATATATATATACATAAACTGTATATATTATTTAATTTTTTAATTTTTATTATTTTTTCAGCTGAGAGATGGGAGCGACTCGTCCTCCCCACTGTTGGGCCGCTACTGCACCATGTCCCAAGGCTTCGTCTCCGTCAACTCTACTTCCAATACGCTGTGGATTCGATTCAGGTCCGACTGGTCTGGATCGGGCCGTGGATTTAAGGCTCAGTACCATACAAGTAAGATGTAGCATTCAGTCAGTTACGTTCACTTAATTCTGTAGTTCTTAACCAGGGGTGCCCGCACCCCTAGGTGGTGCGAGGCCGGTTCCTAGGGGGTGCGAGGATAGGCATAATTAAAGCAAATTATATTTTTATATACGCATGTTATTTTTTTCTGCAAAAAAAAATAATCTTTTTGCTACAGCAGTGTTTTGAGCTAGAGAAAAACCTACACCTAATTTCCTAATGAAGTGCCAACGTTACAACAGACTCGAGTAAATATGTATGTGATTCGGAGGGACGAGGGAGGGAGGACACGTATAGGTGACACAGAGGGAGGGAGGACACGTAGGTGACACAGAGGGAGGGAGGTTATCGTCACCACCCTCCAGCACCATTAACACACAGTCATCTGTTTGAGTGATTTATGGTTTCCCTGTTTTAATAACTTTTTCTTATTGATACATATACAGTAGGGTGGAGGATTGGTTGTGAATCATTTCTGATTTTGTTTTCTTCACATGTATTTAAATGGTCGGTTTATATAACATAAATCATTACTGTAGCGGTGTAGCCATTACAATACTTTCATGGAATGTATTGTGATGGCTACAAATGTACTTATTAAAACCACGTATTTCAGATTTAGCATTTTTTTTTTTTTCAGCAACTTTTCAGGGTGCGAGAACTGACTGCTGATTTGAAAGGGGTGCATATATTGAAAAAGGTTAAGAACCACTGACTTAATTGGTAATCCCTTTCCTTCTATTTTCTTCGTGCTTGCTGTCCCACCTCTCTAGCACGTCCTACTGCATCTTCCAGGCCAAGGGCGGTCTTCTTTTATCCTCATATTAATTAGTCAGTCACGTCCAATATTCTCTAACAACTTAAATGCTATGGCAGCTGGTGTTTAATTTTAGTTAGTATGATTCATTTCGATGGCTTGTTTTCCTTCACCTCATTCAGGAATTTCACTCGTGCTTGTACAGTACTTAATGTCACTTATTGCTTTTTTCCACTGTAGAAAATATATATGTGATTCCTTCGACTGTGTGTTTATGCTGAAGACGTGACTAGTGAGGGATACCTGGAGGGCCACTGACTGGTATATCTATCTATTTATATATATATATATATATATATAGAGAGAGAGAGAGAGAGAGAGAGAGAGAGAGAGAGAGAGAGAAAGAGAGAGAGAATAAATAACACAAAATCTTAATGCTACTAACAGATTATCCATTTTCTGGCATAGTTTGAAGGAGCCTGTAGTGCTCCAATTCGCTCACAACATACGGTAGATCCCCTTCAGGAAAACAAGACTAATGATTACACGACAAGACTAATAATAATAATAATAATAATAATAATAATAATAATAATAATAATTATTATTATTATTATTATTATTATTATTATTATTATTATTATTATTATTATTATTATTATTATTATTATTATTATTATTATTATTATTATTGTTATTATTAATATTATTATTATTATTATTATTATTATTATTATATATAAAAAAAACACCACTACAACAACACAGGAGTTTTTCAATGGGTTTTTCTGCGTCAGATTGTAACCGTGTGGTGCGTGGCCACAGAGGAGTCATCACTACACCTAACTTCCCCAACCCTTACCCACACGACCGTAACTGTACCTGGATCATTGAGGCACCTCGAGGCAACTCCATCAACGCCTCCTTCAGCGAATTCGTGCTGGAGGATTGGATGGACTCCGAGAACAACCGGTGTTTGTATGACTATGTTGAGGTGAGAATAGTTGGTATGACTTAAGATTATTTTGTTGGTGAATTGGAGGGTCTCTGATTCCTCCAAACTATGCCGAGGAACAAATCCTTTATTAGTAATATTAAGGTCGTCTGTTTCCTGGCATAGTTTGGAGGAATCGATATCCCTCCAATTTACCAAAAAGAGAATATCCCCTTAAGGACCCTGTGATCATGTATGATAATTGGAGACTTCTGATTTCTCCTCGCTATGCCACGAAACAAGCTTCTTCCCTATAGGTGGTGTTTCGTGGCAATCTTTGAAGGACTCATTTACCTCCAACTTTCTAACTACATCACAGGGTCCCTTAAGTAGTTGGCCACACACTGTATTCTCCTGAGTGTAGAGAAATGTCACCTCGAGTTACACCACCTGGATATCTGACTTTCTCTCGTCATGGAAACCATTTATGCTTTTTTTATTCCAAACTTATTGTAAGAAACGGTGGCGTGTTGTTTGAATTTGCTTGGAAGAATCAGTTATCTGTTATACGATATGTCTGGCAAACTGGGGGCTACTCATTCCCCCAACTAATTCTACAAACAGACCATCTAGGCAATTACTGAAGTGACCCGTTTCCTGATACAATTTGGAGGAATCATTCGCTCTCCATTATGCCCAAAACAAAATAATTATGACTCGTTTAATGACAGCTGCGAGAGGCGGAAACCAGAGACGGCACCCGGTCCTTACTTCGTCACCTCTGCCGCACCACCACCCCGCCCCCCGTATATACATCACAACGCAAGAACATCCTCGAGGTCCAGTTTGTGAGCGATTTCATGGTGGCAGAGAACGGCTTCAGGATGGAGTGGATCGTCAATGGTGAGTACAAAATACAGTGAAGTACAATACAATACAGTGAAGTAAAGTACCGTACAATAAAATGAAGTACAAAGCAGTGTAATGAAGTACAATACAATACAAAATAAAAGAGACTATTTCCTTTATGATATGATATTTTTAATGTTGTTCCCTCCTCATGTGATAAAGTTTGTGCCACTGTTTGTATAATGTTGTTACTCCGTATGCTGAGTATGGCTATGGCACACTATAATTATAATAATCTTTCGTCCCAGTCTGATACAGGATGTGACGCTCATGTTATCTTATTCCTACCTCCTATTCCTATAAAGGCTGTGGGGGACTACTGACGAAGGCCTCAGGAGGTTTCAGTAGCCCTGGGTACCCTCAGGCCTATCCTCATGACACTGAGTGCGAGTGGTACATCAGCACTTCTCCAGGCTCCAGGATAAGGATCACTATACACGAGTTCGACATCGAGCATGCCGCTGCCTGCGTCTTCGATACTTTACATGTAAGTGCGAATATAACGGAATTGTGTATGTAGGTTAAGTGTGGTTCTTGAGTAAAGATATCTTGCTGTGTAAAAGTAGGACAAAAAAATAATGTAGGACGAAGAATTTAATGTAGTACAAGAAAATAATTATGTGACAAGTTTTACTCCACCTCACTGTTTTCATCTTTATAACTCTTGCAGGTGTTTGGAGGAGAAGACGACTTGGCACCTCAACTGCTGACCCTGTGCCACCAGCAGACGCAGCCCACAGTTGTCACCACCCAGGGGAACCACGCCTTCGTCAGGTTTGCCAGTGATCAGTCCGTCAAGGGCAAAGGCTTCAACATCTCCTACAGCACACTTCCTGGTGGTGAGGATGGAGTAACAAACACAATATATTCTTCAGGGGGAAGGATAGTGTTGGTTAATCTAGAACAAGTGATTCCTTCGAAGTATTCCAAGTAACAGGCCCCCAATATTTTTGATAAGCTGGTCCTGTTTCCTGGCATACTTTGGAGGAATTGAGGCACTCCAATGTACGTATCTAAACTATGCTATCCCATTAATGATTAAGGCATTTCAGCGATCTGCTTGTGGCGCTTTTTTTTTTTTTTTTTTTTTTTTTTTTTTTTAGATAATTTATTATGTTGTCAATGAATTGAAGGGCTACACATCCATCAAGACTATACCACAAAACAGATTCCCCCACTCGCCACTGAGATAATTATATAATATGTTTCTGTTTCCTAGGATAGTTTGGAGGAATTAGTAGCCCCCCCCCCCGCCCCCCCCACTCAATTTCGCCCAAAGCAAACGATCTCTTTAACCCCAGTTCCATGTAATTAATAATCTCTCTTGAAAATAATTGTGAGCAGGGCCCTTCATTAATCAGAGTGCTTCTGACTTATTCTCTTACACTCTTGTCTACACATTCTACACTTCAAAGACTATGGGCCGATTCCACAGTGGCTTTGGTTTGTTATGATCCTCCCCAACCACACTTGTCAGTCTTAATCATATCAAAAAAATTCAGTATCCATATCCACAAAATATGTCAGGTAGTTCCATTATTACGATAGTTTCATAGTGGAGTCATCAAATCCATCAAATAATTCACTCATGAGTCATTTACACAGTTCAGTTTCTTTCGTTATGGTGCTTGCAAAAAAAAAAAAAAAAAAAAAAAAAAAAAACTGTCGAAACTATATAAAAAAAAAAAAAAAAAAAAAAAAAAAAATACACTGTGGAATCTGCACTAAATAATACACGGATGTTTAAGTTGGGTTGGTTTTACAGGATGTGGGGGACTATACACCTCATCCCACGGCTCCATTCACTCCCCCAACTACCCTGACCAATACAACAGCAACGCGGACTGTGTGTGGACCATTACAGTGAACCCGCTACACGTCGTCGAACTCAACTTTACCCACTTCGACGTCGAGCATGAAGCCAACTGCACCTACGACAATATCACGGTGAGTACAGTACGGTACATTACAGTCACACACAGCTGCTTGTATTGTGAAGTGTCGTTGTCCTTGTAAAATACTCAACAGTTCTCGCCTTTCAATTCTACTCCATTATTGTTATTATTATTATTATTATTATTATTATTATTATTATTATTATTATTTTTATTTTATTTATTTATTTCTTTTATTCGGTAAATATAATGTAATCCAAAGCAAATTACACTCAAATTTTTACACATCTAGGTATTGTACTTATCTAAAGATGACGGTAATGAAGCTAATGATGATGATAATAACGATGATGATGATGATGGTAATGATGATGATGAAGGTAATGATGATGATGATGATGAAGGTAATGATGATGATGATGATGAAGGTAATAATGATGCCCTGCAGGTTTACGACGGGGCTGACACGAGCGGCCCTGTGTTGCTTCACCACTGTGGCACCACCCTACCTGAGACAGCCTTCGTCAGGTCCACCAGCAACTCCATCACAGTCAGACTCATTACCGACGAGAACATCAGGGGAAGAGGGTTTTATGCCACCTACGCTACGGTGGGTGGGCAATACACACACACACACACACACACACACACACACACACACACACACACACACACACACACACACACACACACACACACACACACACGCTCGTACTGTACAGCCGAGCTCGTAAATTCGCGACCACGTACTTAGATGTTTATGCCATTTGAGCTGGTAACATTTATTTGGTGAGGCATCAGGGTAGGTGGAACATAGTAGAGGGACATGATACAATCTTTCACCTACAATGACACCCTCCCCACACAGTGTTACCAGCTCAGATGGCATAAACATCTAAGTACGTGGTCGCGAATTTACGAGCTCGGCTATACATACACATATATCCACAGACATTCACTCACTTATTAAATATCATACAGAACACACACACACACACAACACACATTCATTCATTCATTCATTATAGTCGTCTACTGTAACGGTTATGTTGAAAGAAGTCATTGTTAGGTGATGACGATGATAAATGCATATATATATATACATTAGAATCTAGGAAGCCATCGTAACTTGGTATCGTCATACTGTATTTAACTGATTTCTTTTCATACATATATATCTAATTAACAAACCTATTCAATTATGTGTGTGTGTGTGTGTGTGTGTGTGTGTCTGTGTGTCTGTGTGTGTGTGTGTGTGTGTGTGTGTTTGTACAGGGATGTGGAGCAAGGCTGGAAGTTGGAGTGGAGGGTGCTGGGGAGCTAACGTCACCTCACTACCCTAGTCCTTCCCCTGGCTCCATCAACTGCTCTTGGCACCTACACGCCCCTCAAGGTGTGCTTTGTATTCTGTCTAGATGCTAAAGAATATCAACCTTTTATTTAGTTACGGTACATAGTTTTATTTAATCAAACCAGCTAAACACATGTGCATTGGCAAAGTTTGGAGGAATCAGCCATACAGTATCTTTCAGTTTTTATTATACTTATCTTACTCCCACTCCCACTACTGCTGTACTGTACAACCCCAACAGGTTACCGAGTGTACCTCCACGTTGTACATATGAACATTGAGTCCCGCTTCCCAATCAACGACAACTGTACCCTCGACTACCTTGCGGTGAGTGGTGTACCGAGCAATGAGTGTTCTTCATGGAATATAATTATACATACAATAGCATAGAAAACAGACGAGTTCAGTGTTATTGATATGGATTTCTGTTTCGTGGCATTATTTGTAGGAGTCAGCAACCTTACAATTCCCCGACATAAACGACACACTTGACATTGCTTTAGCTTCCTATTTGGTGATGACTGACTGCACTTAGACATAAATTTATAAAAAGGTATCTATTTAGTACATTTCACTCTATTTATGTAGTGTGTTGGACCTACAGATACTGGAGGGTGACCTTTGGGACTCTCCTGAGGTGGGCCGGTATTGTGGATCCTCCTCACCCCGACCCTTGGTGTCTGAAGCAGAATACCTCACCGTCAATCTTGTCAGCCACTTCGGGTACTTCGTCAGCTTCAGGTGAGTCGACATCACGCATTCAGCTGCAGTGAAGGAAGGTCATGGGTTATTTGGACGTGACGTAAGCTGGTACAGTCACGGTAAAAAGTCATGTATCGGGTGAATGAAATTGAGTAGTGAGAGTAAATCATGTGAACCAATGTTATAGAGACCAACAGCAGCTATGAACTTGCACCATTATTTGAGTCCGTTTCATTGGAAGGTGTTGCAGGACTGTTGACTGTGACCATACAATGGGGGTCATTAATTCTGTCCTGATCCAAGACACAACATGAATCTGCACCATCCTTGCATCCCACTCCTCCCAAAGCACTTCATTTGGTAGAGATTCAGATTGTGTGCCTCAGGTCAGGACAGAATTACTGACCCCCAGTGTGGAATCGCAGGTTGGCCCAAAAACAAAGGACAGAGGACGAAGGAAATAGGCGTTCGTATGACAGATCCTAATGGGGGATATAAAAATTCTTATTGATAAAATAGAGAGCTACTGATTTCTCTACAGACTATACTACGAAGCAAATCCTCAGTAAAAACATTTAAAACATTATAAGCCCTTCTGCTTCCTGACATAATTTAGAGGAATCAGCAGCCCTCTTGTTCCACCATTCGAGATGACAACTTTAAGAGCTTCTTTTCTATGATGAAAATTTGGAGATTTCTGAATCCTCTACACTAAGCCATGAAACAGATTACCTCAGTTTATGAGTAGAGGATCTATTGTACAGCACAGCTTGGAGGAATTAGTGACCCATTAGAGATTACTCCCATAACCTTCATTTCATTCTATTCTTGGTTGTGTTTCCAGAGCTGTGTATAGCGTGCTGACCTCTGCGTGTGGCGGTGACCTGACCTCTGCCTCTGGTGAACTGGCCACACCACACTACCCTGAACCTTATCCCACCAACATAGAGTGTGTGTGGACCATCAGTGCAGGGCCAGGTGAGAACATACAAAAATAACACAAACACAGTACTGTGATCTGTTTTGTTGAGATGTTTAAAGAGTTATGTAGATACACACACACACACACACACACACACACACACACACACACACACACACACACACACACACACACACACAACACACACACACACACACACACACACACACACACACACACACACACACACACACACACACACACACACACACACACACAGTCCTCCCCCTAAAGGCCTATATACTAGCAAATCACACACATACACACCCACAGGTAATCGTCTTCAGCTGAATTTCATCGAGTTCGACATTGAGGCTTCAGACGGGTGTAATCTGGACTACCTAGAGGTGCACGAGATGGACGCGGCCGGACCCCTGCTGCTCCACAATTGTTCCTCCTCCTCGTCCTTCATCCCAACCTCCATCACCGCCAAGGACACACTCTGGATCAAGTTCCGTTCTGATGGCACCTCTGCGGCAGCCAAGGGGTTCCTCGCTTCCTACAGTCTCCGTTAGTGTGATGTGATGTATTTCATGGTCTATATGTTATGTCCTTGGATAGTATATAGTGTAGTGTGTTGTAGCTAGTAGATTTTTGAGTGCTTGTTTTTTCTATTGTTATTAACTGATCGATATACTGGAATTATTTAGGTATGTTTTGAGGCATTTAGGTATATCTTCAGTTAAACTTCCCATTAATGGTATTAAATCTATTAATATGTTTATTTGCATGTAGGAGTTCATGGCTCCTTAATTAAGGTTTAAGTACTAATACTCCCTCCCTCCCTCCCACCCACCCCCTCACCAGTGTACGGGGACCGGCTGTATGGCACTAGTGGCGAGATAGTGTCACCTCTTTACCCACATGCTTACATGGGCCGAGAGGACGTGGTGTGGAAGATCAGGGTGCCGTGGCGTAAAGCTATCTCCTTCACCTTCCTCGACCTGGATGTAGAAGGTGACCCCGTAGACGACTCCTGCTTCGCCTCCCTCGTAGTCAGTACTGCAGGAGTCCTTGTGCCCCATTCTGTGTTGTTGTATAAGGCTTTATGAAATACTTTGTACAAGGCTTTATAAAATACCTTGCCGTTGGCTTAGCAGTTATAAACAGTTAATCTTTCCCTTTAAATCTTACCAAATAAAATTCCGGTATCACTTTGTCTCCACAGTTTTAAGCATTGTGTCAAACTCCCCCTTTCAATTGATATTAAACCATTATCCATTTGTCCTGTCCTTGATGTGAGCAGTTCTACAACGGGTGGTCGGAGAGGTGGAGTCCTGTGCTGGGTACCTACTGTGGCCATCAAATCCCGGACGAGCCCCTGGTATCCTCCCGGAGACGTG
>JAWQEG010000248.1:315000-356886 GCA_033782935.1 Petrolisthes cinctipes
TATATATATATATATATATATATATATATATATATATATATATATATATATATATATATATATATATATATATATATATATATATATATATATATATATATATATATATATATATATATTTATAGCGTACAACTCCCACATTATGATGTATCAACAAATCTCCTCTCATTTAACAGTGTGTGGAGGGGAGATTGGAGGACCCGAGGGCTTCTTCCAATCTCCAGGTTATCCTCATGGTTACTCCAGCGAGAGGGAATGTCAGTGGAATATTGTCGGACCTTCAGGCAGGAGAATAAAGTTGGACATCATCGACCTGGACATGCCTCACGGAGTCGTCACTTTCGGACCTAGATCATACCCTACCTGTAGTTCCTCCATAACGGTAAATTGTGCAGCCCAGAACCAGCATTGATTGGTATCCAGCCACACTTTCAGTCTAGTTATAACACCACTTCAATTCTGACATCTTTACATGGTATTACATATTAACAACAACAACAACATATTTACAAATTCTTTCTTCAAAATTCTTAAGGTAATTATTAGTTAACATATTTTGTGGAACGCTCTTGCTGATTCTTATGTCGATTAAAAAAAAAATCTTAAGGTCTCAATTCGGACATCAATGTTCCGCAGATTTGGGACGGCATCGTAGAGGAAGCACCATGGGTCACCAGAATTTGCGGACGGAATGTAAGTACCAAAAAGTATAGAAAATGTACGATAGGAACAATACAATAAGTGCCAATCGGTGCGTGTGTGTGTGTGAAGAGCATGAGATAAAAACACAAATATCAGACAAATATATGGTTATAAATATGTTAGCGTAAAGTCTCGATATACAACACTTATAAGGATAAATATTATGTGCCATCATGTTGGTGTCATATTGATTCATAGTTTATTACTCTATACATTTGGACTGACAGGAGAACGACCTTAAGGGGAGATTCTTTTGTTGGGGAATTGGAAGGTCACTGATTCCTCCAAACTATGCCACGAATCAGATCCCGTATTCTATGGTACCACTAAGGACGTCTGTTTTCTGGTATAGTTAGGAGGAATCAGGAGTTTTCCAATTTACCAACAAAAGAATCTCCCCTATAAAGGTGCAGAAATTTTCGCTTCATCTACTGGCTATGTATAAGTTAATTAAGGACCCTGTGATTGTGCATGAGAATTGGAGGTTTCTGATTCCTCCTGACTATGCCACGAAACAAGCTCCTTTCATATAGGTGGTGTTTCGTGGCAGTATTTGCAGGACTCATTTAAGGTGCACCAATTTACTGACGACACCACAGGGTTCCTTAAGGGGATAATACACTTTTGGTAATTCTGGAGCAAATGATTCTTCCAAACACCATTATTTTTGTTCTTCTGGTCTTGTTTCCTTGCATACTTTGGAGGAACTAAGGCACTCCAATATACCAAAAGTGTGTTATAACCCCCCTAAAGAGAATACTATACCTAATTCCCACACCTCACACACCCCACAAGGATGAGGAGAACAATAGCATCAACTCGAGTATGAACACAATGAAGGTGATATTCAGGACGGTGGGCCACAGCAGTGCTCGGGGCTTCAGGGCTCGTTGGACCACAGAGGACTTGCAAGGTGAGACACATCTATTACCTTTATAATTAATATAGGTGGGAGGTATATATATTATTACTGTGTATCTTCAGTTAATTTTGAGACTATATAATTTCAGACTTCCATTAGCGTTATTTAAAGTGTATTTGATTGTGTATCTTCAGAAAATATTTAGGCTGTATAATCCACACACACATCCCTCCCTCCCCCCCCCCCCCTCCATCTCGCTAATGCCAATAAACAACGGATCAAATGAACTAAAAATTTGTTTCCTAGAACAGGTTGAGTCTTTTATCATTTTCATTCAGTTTTTAGTGTTGTAGTTTGAGGACAGTTTCTTGACGATAAACTGGAAGACTACTGATTCCTCCAAACTATGTCACTAAACGGGACCCTTAATAGTAACAGTTTGGTGGTCTGCTTCCTGTCATACTTTTGGAGGAATCATTATCCCTCCAATTTCAATTCACCTTTAATTAAGAGAATTTTCCCTTAATTGTACTAAATTAAAATATATATATCTTTTTTTCATATTTGATATTTACTGTTATTTTCAAGTATTCATAACTGATTTATTTTAGTTACTTGTTGTTATTATTATTTGTTTATTTATCTATTATCATTATTTATTTATTTATTGATTGATTTGTTATTAATATTTCTCTAGTTGTTATCCTTATTTATTTATTTATTTATCTATTATCATTATTTATTGATTTATTGATTGATTGATTTGTTATTAATATTTCTCTAGTTGTTATCCTTATTTATTTATTTATTTATCTACCATTCCTTGCCAGCGTGTGGAGGTGAACTGGAGCCCAACGCTGATCTGAGCTTCGGTGGCCCAGACGACGAGGATGCAACTGGCCACAAGCTGCGTTTGGACCGTCAACAACCCAGACCTGACCAACTCGTCCTTAGTGGTTCAGTTCCTCTCCCTCAGCCTCGACCAGTTCTGTGCCAGCGCCATACACATCGATGGAGGTGGGTGCATGGGTTTTGTAGGAGACGTCATTATAAAGGGATTTATTTGTTTGTTCAGAGATAATATTCAGAGTGATGATAATAAGGAAAAAGGATAGTAGTATGTGTAAATAATAGGAAGGAGGTATAGGAAAAAAAAGAGAGAAAGGAGGTATAGAAAAAATAAGAAAGAGGTATGTGAAAATAATTTAAAGGAGGTATGTGAAAAAGGAGAGAGTAGGTGAAGAAAGAGAAAGGAGGTATGTTAAAAAAATTTAATGAGGTATAGGAAAAAAAAAAAGAGAAAGGAGGTATAGAAAAAATAAGAAAGGAGGTGTGTGAAAAATGAGAGAAAGTAGGTATGTGAAAAAAGGAGGTATAGGAAAACATAAAGACAGGAGGTATGTGAAAAAGAAATAGAAAGGAACTCCGTCAAAAAAAAAGAGAGAGAGAGAGAGAGAGAGAGAGAGAGAGAGAGAGAGAGAGAGAGAGAGAGAGAGAGAGAGAGAGAGAGAGAGAGAGAGAGAGAGAGAGAGAGAAAGGAGTTATGTGTAAAATAAAAATGAAATGTATGTGAAAAAGGAAAGAGAGGAGAAATGTGAAAAAAAAAAGAAGGGATAGACAGGAGAAATGTGAAAAAAAAAAATGATAATTATTATCCTTACTGGTACTTACGCTACCCTTTGCATGTTGATGTTGTTGATGTTGTTGATGTTGTTGTTTTTCAGTGAAGAGTGATGGTGGAGCGGTTCGTCTAAGGGATGTCTGTGACACCACCTCTGCCCCGCCTACCATCGTGCCCTACCACACACTCAGGATCACATATGTCCAGGTTAGAACATTGGGTCATTGTTTAGGCCATACGTATCTTTTAAATTCTGTACTTAAAATCATATGTATACAGATAATAAGAATATTTAGTCCACTTTTAGCTATGTATATTGTTTCTCCTGCACCTTCAGGATACTATAGAATTATACTGTGCAAGTTGGACTCTCGTATATTTTTAAACAATATCTTATTGGTAAAGTGGAACCAGCACACCTGGATAGGCGATGACCGGGACGATGACTCCATGAATGACTACAGTGAACCACGCACTGGTCATCAACCCTTGCTAAAATGTCCCCTTGCATATATTGTTCTGTGCAGAATGTTGCCCCCAGGTTGTAAAAAAAAAAAGTCCCCATGCAGAAATAAGTGATCCAATGTATAAATGTCCCCATGAAGAAAACAGTGTCCTCCTAATGTAGAACATTTAGAATAATGGTTCCCATAAAAAATTAGTCCCCGTAAAGAAATATTAGCCTACTCCCATGCAATAAATAAATAAGTAAATATTTATATAAATAAATAAATAGATATTTAAGTAGATAAATATATACAAAATTTCCCTCCCCATTAGCATCGAAACATGATTGGGTCGTGGAATTTGACTGTGCGAGCCAGTCCCTGCGGCGGGATGTTACACGGCCCCCAGGACGTCATCACATCACCAAACTACCCCAGCAACTATCCCAACAACGCTCACTGTGCCTGGGCACTCCACTACGGCCAGGGAGAGCAGATCGATGTAAGTTACGATTAAGGCCGAAACTTTTGTAAGTCTTAAGTGCATAGTACAGTATGGTAAAATCGGGAGCAACTGATTCCTCCAAATAGTTTCAAATAACAGGCCACCAATATGTTTTTCCGGGTATACAAATACTATGAATTGGGAACGTTTGGCTTGGACTCCATCTGAAGTTCATGCAGGTCACAGGTCATCGCCCTCTCTGTATAAATATAGCACGTGTGAAAACTGATTCCTCCTGAATATTCCAATAAACAAGCTACAAATCATATATTTTGTGGATATGATCTGTTTCTAATGGTATTTTGTTGGAATCTGTTGCCTTCACTGTGGCAAAGATACAACTCCCCTTTACCTGGAGACTGATAATTCCTCTAAAGTAACCTTCAAAAGAAATGTTCTACTCCTTTACTGGTGTCGTATGTTTTCTGGCATAGTTTGGCGGAATCTGTTGCCCATCATTAGGATTAAAAGATATTAACCCTCTCAATTCCGCTTTTTCTTACCTGTTGCAGTTCCATTTCACGAGTTTCACGCTGGAGAGTTCGGCGAACCATGACTTTGTGAAGGTGTACAATGGACCACGACCCAAGTCGCCTCTCCTTGGCCGCTACTCTGGCTCCAATATCGACATGAACGTGGGCCGCTCCATGACCAACAACCTTCTGGTTCAGTTCAGCACAGATGACTCGGGCACCTACAGAGGCTTCAGGGCTATGACCGCCAGTCATACTAGAGGTTAGTTTTCATCCTTTCTCTTTTCAGTTACTCTTATTTGGAACTCCTTTAAACAAAATTCTTCAACCGTCCCTCCTCTATTTCTGTTTCCTTTCGTGTTCTTTACAGTACATATATTTGCCGCCCTTGTCAAAAATGATATACATTGGATCATATGCAAGAACGTTCATGGTGTTGGTATAGTACCTGTGATACACACTACAGAGTCATCGTACCAGTACCACGCGATCGTCAACACCACCACACGGATATTCTTACATAGTAACCAATTGTCCCCGTACAGGATGTGGCGGAGTCTTCCACGGGAAAACGGGAAACATTTCAAGTCATGGGTTCCCGAGCGACTACCCTGCCAACAGTGAGTGTGTGTGGGAGATCGACACACCTGCTGGTTACCACTCGGTCCTCACTTTCACCACCAGCTTTGACGTCGAGACCAGCGACAACTGCCAGAACGACTACCTGCAGGTATAATGAATGGCTTTTCATGTCGACGTGATGGATGCTTAGTTAATTAAGGGGGTCGTATCTTCTGTGCCAGTTAGAGTCTACGAATTCGGACTCTGTACAATGCTAGAAAACTGATTCCCTGTTCCTATACTGAAGTGGTCTGATTTCTGGTAGAGATTAGAGGAATCAGTAGCCCTCCACTTTGTCCAAAGTAAATGATCCCCATAAGACTTAAATAATTGACCCTTTGATGAATAATATCACTTACCATTAGTGTTTTTTTTTTACTAACATAGACTATTATGTTCCGCCAAAGTACGGTTGCGGACATATGAAACAGACACACCTGAAACGGGGCCCCTCATTGAGCATAGAGTATGATGAGACGTTGTGTGTCGAGGCTCGTCCTGTTCTATGCTTGATAAGGGGCCCCTGATTAAAGTGTGCCTGTTTCATGTGTCCGCAACTGTACATTCCTGATCGAAACTCCTGTCGCCTCTCTGGTACAATGGTAAACTCTGAGAATAATATTATTTTCTTCTGCCCGTTACTTTCATGGCTTAAAATCAAACAGAGAACAACTAAACAGATATTTACTTTCGATAAACATGTAAATGTAGACATACACACAGGGAGATAGACAAACAGACAATGACGAGCAGGGGTTGTGGCAAAATGAGAAAAGGTTGATGCAAGCTTGACCTTCATATTCAGGTCCTTCACTCGGAGCGCTCAGGAGACCCCCACGGCCCCTTGCAGTGGGTGGGAGGCGAGAAGCTGTGTGGGAAGCAGCTGCCTGCTCCAGTCATTGCCTCGGGAGATCGCTTGAGGCTCCTCTTCCACACTAACGAGGCTGTTCAGGGAGATGGCTTCCAGGTAATGATAGTTATAACACCCGTGTATGAGATAATGATAGTTATAATACCCGTGCATAAGTGTATCTGTGTTCAGAACACCCAAATAAACACAAAATGCCGTGAAAATATATAATTACCGTATAGAAATAAGTTACCCCAATCAGAGAACGATCCAACCCAGTGCCAGAGATTATGAGACAAGGGATTGCTTACTTAATTAAGAGGTGCTACTCTCATTGGTGAATTAAAGGGCCAATAATTTCTCCAGACTATACTATGAAACATATTATTACCTCAGTAATATGTTTTGTAGCATAGTCGCGGGGAATCAATAACCTTCCAAAACGTCCACAACAGAAGGACCCTTTACATAGGTTAGCTGGATGAAGCTACGAATTGTAAGTTATAATTGAGCATTTTGGGGGAGGGATATTCGATAACGATATATTGTAAACTTTATGAATGGGCAGAGGAGATATAAGAACGACAATATGGAGAACGCAAATTCCTAGTGCTGCAGAATGGAAATACACAGACCTTGGATGATTTTAATTACCAATGATCTCTGTTGTGTCCTTCTCCCCCAGGATGTATTATGGTGTACAAAATTAGTTTCCTCAGGATGAATGAATTCTTTGTGGTTCGAACGACAAAACACAATTTGCATTTTATCCTATGCAGCTTAGTCGTTCGCAGCACATGCAGGTGATAGCGACGCCCCTCTCCTTGACCCATACGAAACCCGCAGCCACTGCTTCAGTGTTGGGGAAGGAGGAAGGCAGTGGGTGAGAGGAGGCAGAGTTGGTTTAAAATTAATTATATGAAAATGATCCTAGTATGGAAACAAAAGCTTGTACTTTTGGTTCAGTGTACCTCAAGGCGAGGGGCGTCGCTATTGTCGGGGACTGTACACCTCTTTACTACTGTATATACCTACTTAACTCTACAGATGTCTTGGGAGTCGCTATGTGGCATGAATTACACCCAGCCTAGTGGGTACATAGTGTCCCCTGGCCACCCCGACAAGTACCCTAACTATGCCGACTGTGACTACCGCATCGTGACCGACCGATCGCAATACATCGTCATCAACTTCCTCTCATTTGATTTGGAAGGTTGGTTGTTCTGGGAGGATTGTTGCTCTGATGACACTTCACATCTACACTTGCTCACTATTTTATTTACCTCTAAACTTTCTTACATCATCTTTTTATATTTCTACCAGTATAACATTATCACTTTGCCACCGTGTCTCCATAGAAAACATGGCTAATACCCAGGAATCGATCTGGAATGCGACCAGTTTTATGTATAGTAACCTCATCAAGATTCAGAACTGATTTGCACCTCGATATTCCGAGGACAGTATAAGTTCCAGGCATATGAAGCAACCTAAGATAACAAAACCTATCCAAACCTAACATAACTTAACTCAACTTAACTCAACTCAACTCAACTCATTAACTTAACTTAACTTAACTTAACTTAACTTAACTTAACTTAACTTAACTTAACTTAACTTAACTTAACTTAACTTAACTTAACTTAACTTAACCTTTCCCTTCTTCAGAAAATTACGGATTCCAATGCACTTACGACTACCTCACGGTGTACGAGGAGAGGCAAGGAATCTTCACGAGACGGAGATGGCAGGGCAGAAACTGGGGGCCCTATTGTGGAGGAGACGCACCCCCCGACACACTCACTACCCGGGGCACCACTGTACTACACTTCCACTCGGATTTGTCCGTAACGAAATTAGGATTTGTGGCGAATTTCTCCATCCAAGGTTTGAACCGCACCAAATCACGTAACGTAGAAGGAGAGTCTTTATGTTGCTGAATTGGGATGTAATTGATTCCTTCCAGTTAGCTCTCCATTTTCAGTACCTTTCCACAGTTTATTCATAACGACCATTTCCCGCATGTTCGTAGATGAATCAAAATAATTTCAAGAATCATATGACCATTTCCCGCTTCCAGTTAATAAGCTTAGAACTATCAGAAAAGGTGATCAGTCAGTCAGTCAGTCAATTAGTCAGTCAAATTGTCAGACATTTAGACATTCAGTCAGTCAGTCAGTCAGTTAGCTTCATTAGTTGGTTAATAGTTAGTTAATTGAATACTTAATCATTTTGGACACGTTTGTTGGCAGTGTGTGGAGGCAACCTAACTGCACCTGCCATTATCCGGCTGCCAACACAACCACTCTACCACGACTCTATGAACTGTGTGTGGGACATCACGGCACCCGAGGGCAAAGTAGTTCATATCAAGTAAGTACTGCACAATGATTATTAAGAAGGGAGACACCGTTGATTGTAAATTGATTCCATTGATTCCTTCAACCTGTTTCACGAAGCAAGACCCTTGTTAGAAAAATTGAGGTGATTTGTTTTGTGGGATAGTCTGAAAAAATTATTAGCCCTCCAATTATAAAAAACAAAACAAAAAAATGTTCCCCTCTAAAGGAAAAAAAAAACCACCCACTCAGTACTCATATGGTAACGTATAAGTTGGTTTTCGAACTCAGGGGGTCACTCCTCTCTGTAGCATTTTCTTTCGTCCAATATGGTCTTCCGCCAGGACTAGGACTGTCTTCTTTATACATACCTCTGTTGTCTCGCCTCTCTATCACCTGTTCCCTCATCCCACCTTAATTAACTGCAGGGCCTTCCTACATTCTCAATCAATCTTTTCCTCTTTAAATTCGCATCCCTTTCACCCTAACACTGGACTCCACTCACTCCCCATCACTCCAGGTTCCAGGCTCTCGTGCTGGAGACTCATTACCGGTGCAGATACGACAGCGTCAGTATCTACGATGGCCACACTAACAACGACGACAACCTATTATCACGGCTATGCGGGAACCACACCGAGGACCTGCCTGTAGTGGTCACCCCTGGAAAGAATGTCAGGATTAGGTTCCGCTCCGATGACTCACGTACCTTCGAAGGCTTCAGGGCCGCTATAGAGTTTACCTATGGTGAGATTGCTTTACGTGTTATGAGATAATTTGCGTATGGTAAAATGATATATATCTGCCAACACTTATTACTGGTACAGGAGATGAGGACTGACAACGCTGACTGTATCAGTTAATTAGTTATAAGTGTGATTGCAACTGTACGCATTGAGGGATTTTTTTTTTTTTTTTTTTTTTTTTATTATAACATATTATATGAATCTCTTGACTATTATAATATTCTTTAGTGTTTGCCTTCGTTTGTATCGCCTTTACGAGATTGTTTACTTTGATATGATGATTTCTTTTGGCAATTATTATGTTCTTTTGGTGTTTGCTCTCGTTTGTATGGCCTCCACGTGTGTTTACAGCGTGTGGGGGAAACATCAACATCTCCAGCGCCGGGGCCACCAGTCAAATAAGGTCACTGGACACCAACAATGACGGTATGTTGAGTATTTTATTAATCTGCTATTTGGTTCCCATCTGTGTCGCAATTTGCTTACGAGATCGTGTGTTAGTTTACTATGATGTGCGTCCATGTGTATGTGTATATGTGTGGGTGTGTGCGTGTACCTGCATGTGTGTGTGTATATGTGAGCGTGTACCTGCGTGTGTGTGTGTTTATATGTGTGTGTGTGTACCTGCGTGTACGTGTATATGTGTGTGTGTGTGAGCGTGTACCTGCGTGTATGTGTATATGTGTGTGTGTGTGTACCTGCGTGTGTGTGTATATATGTGTGTGTGTGTGTGAGCGTGTACCTGCGTGTATGTTTATATGTGTGTGTGTGTGTGTACCTGCGAGTGTGTGTATATGTGTGTGTGGTATCTACTTACTAACGTGTGTATATGTGACGTGACAGGTTACTACGAGCCGTTACTGGAGTGTCACTGGTTGGTGGTGGGTCATGAGGATCAAGTCGTCACCCTCAACTTCACCAGACTCAAACTCGAACCTCCAGGAGCCAACGCCACCGAACCTTGCCCTTATGACAGGATAGAGGTCAGTATAGGTCAAACATAGTATCTTTTTTATTTCATTCATTTATGTTATTTATTCGTTTATTTGATTTATTTATGCATTTATTTAATCTATTTAATATTTTCTTATTTATATATTTATTTAATTAATTTATTTATTATAGTTATGAGTTATTTTCTTTTATCATTTTTTTTGGCCTAAATTTTTCGTCCGGCTGTTATCAGATTTAAGTTCCATGTTTTGGTTGGATTCCCGTGTTTATAAAGTGTAGTTCGTGACCTTTATATGTGAGTACATGGTGTAGTATTAACTCGGGTTGCACATCAGTTCTTGAAAAAACTACAAAGCTGGAAAAGAAAGTGTATTTACTCTCTCTCTCTCTCTCTCTCTCTCTCTCTCTCTCTCTCTCTCTCTCTCTCTCTCTCTCTCTCTCCTATCGCCAACAGATCTACGACGGCCCCTCCCGGAAAAGCCCCCTCATCTCCACCCACTGCAACTCTTCTTCCTCCTCGTCCCTGCCCTCTGTGTCTGCCTCCTCCAACATCATGTACATCTACTTCACCTCGGACAGCTTCGGCAACAACCAGGGCTTCACCGCAACTCTCGGGAACGTCCCTCGTGAGTCGCCAGTTCCTACTTCCTCCCTGCTCCTGGTTCAGTTGATATATTATAATTATACTGTAATTCTGTAGGTCGTTGTGGTTGTATGTACGTGTTGTCGTATACTGATGGTAGTGGTGTTGTCATCAGTGTTATATTTGTATTCTTGTAATCAACTGAACTATTACTGTATCATCGGTAAATTAGTGGATCAATATATCAGTCTACTATTAACCAACCAGACAATCCGGGTAAGGTTGATTCAATGCCCCCCCCCCTTTTTTCTCTCTCTCTCTCTCTCTCTCTCTCTCTCTCTCTCTCTCTCTCTCTCTCTCTCTCTCTCTCTCTCTCTCTCTCTCTCTCTCTCTCTCTCTCTCTCTCTCTCTCTCTCTCTCTCTCTCTCTCTCTCTTATATTACCATCTCCAACAGACCCATGTGGTGCCTCCAGCTTCGTAGCCACCAATCAGACCCAGTCCCTGGAGTCCCCGGGGTACCCTAACCATTACCCACTCAGTACCCGCTGCCGCTGGATCATCTCAGCCCCAGAGGAGGACCAGGATATCGACCTCGAGTTTAACGACTTCCACCTCGAGTCGTCCACCCGATGTGCCAAGGATAAGCTCTATGTGGCTGACTTTGTCCCAGTAAGTTATATATATGCATTTTATATTGTCAATGGTTTCTCCCAGGTTAAATAATATCGTTTGTAGTAAATCATCATATATTTTGCAGTCATTACCTATATTAAGACAGTTTGGACAGTGTGTATCGTTTTCAGAATATTTGTGAGTGGCCTCATTCACCAAATCTGACCTAGCCTATGCTAACCACTGTACAGCTTATTCTCGTCATTGGATGACTCGAGCATCGCTCATTCTGTGTGTAATGTCACTTTACAAATTATCCTGATTTTGTAGATATTAATTAATAAATATATACATGTTTGAAGAGTGTATATGGAATTGCTATGACAACTAAGTGTTGTCCAGGACACTATAGTATTGGTAGGGTTATCGAGGAACCCAAAGGTTCTGTTAACAGTGTTTATTCCGAAATACCGGCAGTAGTACAGAGAGGGTCAACGTCCTACCACTCTAGCTGTACGTGTGAGACTGAGACTAACACATGGCATTGTTGGCAACTTGGCAATGTGGCCTGCCGGGATAAGTGTTACCACATTAAGTGAAAAATTATTATTTCATCGCTCGGGTAGATAATATCGACTGTAAGGCAATCTCCCATTAACTAAATGTAGAAGTGTAGGTGTGAAACAATATGAAATATTTTGTGTGTCTTTCTACACTAAGCTACAATGGCGTTACCCACAAAGAAGGTGTAGTTAATAATAATCCAAGCACTAATTTGCTTTTGGTGTCTATTAAAATATTACACTTTGGTTTGATAGAATTATAAGGAGCTTAGTCATGACGCCGTGTAACAGATTAGGCTGACGGCTCCTGTTGATTCCTTCAACCTTCACCAAGAGATAAACAAACACCAAGAAATAAACAAACACCAAGAGATAAACAAACACCAAGAGATAAACAAACACCAAGAAATAAACAAACACCAAGAGATAAACAAACACCAAGAGATAAACAAACACCAAGCGATAAACAAACACCAAGAGATAAACAAACACCAAGAGATAAACAAACACCAAGAGATAAACAAACACCAAGAGATAAACAAACACCAAGAGATAAACAAACACCAAGAGATAAACAAACACCAAGATATAAACAAACACGTCTTCATGATAATTATGTGGTCTGATGTGCAGCAAATACCTCTGTTTTCATTCACTGTACAAATATATATTTTTTTCATATAATTATATCTTCATTTATTTTACATTACTAAGTTTTATTCACTTTTTTACAATGCTTTATTTGCTATATTTCACATAATTATTTGTTTTTGTGTTTTTATTTTTATTTGCTTTCTTTTATAATTTATCATAACATTATTATATGTTTTGCAATGTTATATCTTATTATATTTTCTATTTACTGTACTTTGTCCTATGTTGCTATTCAATTGACATATTCATATTGCTGTGTTCCATTTTATCAGTTATATTCATTTAAATATTTTCTCTTATTCTATTCTGTTTATTTTTTATTTTTTTTATTTTTTATTAGTACTATTATCTTTTATTATCATTGTGTTTTATTTATCATTTATTTCATGTAATATATATTTGCCTTATTCTGTTATATTCATTTATCTATTCATATGATTCGATATACAATATAATTTTTCTATTCCCCACAGAGCAGCACCTCAGTGAGTCCCATCAGCTCAGGCAGACGATACCGATACTATGTCAATATTGCCGGTCATAGAGTTCGCTTTACGGTGAGTCTCTCTCTCTCTCTCTCTCTCTCTCTCTCTCTCTCTCTCTCTTGGTAGCATGGGGTAGTGGCCGTAGTCGTTAGCGTGCTTGTTTGCTTGCTTCACATAACTCCAACCAACCTCACAATACCAAATTTACAACAACAAACCTTATCTTACATCTTCACTCTCATATCCCCAATCTGAGTCACATCTTCAACCTCACCACCTTAATCTTACATCTTCACCCTCACAATCCCAACCACCCTCACACACACAACCCTACCAACCTCACACACACACACACACACACACACACACACACCCATCCAACCTCACACACACAACCCAACCAACCTCACACACACACACACAACCATACAACCTCACACACACACACACAACCAACCACACAAACACAACTCAATCAACCTCACACACAAACGCAATCCAACCAACCTCACACACACACACAACTCAACCAACCTCACACACACACCCCCAACCAACCGACCACACACACACAACCCCAACCAACCTCACACACACAACCCAACTGACCTCACACACACACAACCCAACCAACCTCACACACAAACACAACCCAACCAACCTCACACACACAACCCAACCATCCACACACACACACCCCCAACCAACCTCACACACACAACCCAATCAACCTCACACAAACACACAAACACACACAAAACCAACCTCACACAAACACACACAACCAACCACACAAACACAACTCAACCAAACTCACACACAAACACAATCCAACCAACCTCACACACAAACACAACTCAACCAACCTCACACACACACAACCCAACCAACCTCACACACACAACCCAACCAACCCCACACACACACAATCCAACCAACCTCACACACAAACACAACTCAACCAACCTCACACACATACACAACCCCAACCAACCTCACATACACAACCCAACCATCCACACACACACACCCCCAACCAACCTCACACACACAACCCAACCAACCTCACACACAAACACAACTCAACCAACCTCACATACACAACCCAACCAACCTCACACACACACAAAACCAACCTCACACAAACACACACAACCAACCTCACACATACAACCCAACCAACCTCACACACACAACCCAACCATCCACACACACACACACCCAACCAACCTCACACACACACAACCCAACCAACCTCACACACACACACACAACCAACCACACAAACACAACTCAATCAACCTCACACACAAACGCAATCCAACCAACCTCACACACACACACAACTCAACCAACCTCACACACACACCCCCAACCAACCTCACACATACAACCCAACCAACCTCACATACACAACCCAACCATCCACACACACACAACCCCATCCAACCTCACACACACAACCCAACTGACCTCACACACACACAACCCAACCAACCTCACACACAAACACAACCCAACCAACCTCGCACACACAACCCAACCATCCACACACACACCCCCAACCAACCTCACACACACACACCCATCCAACCTCACACACACAACCCAACCCAACCAACCTCACACAGACAACCCAACCAACCTCACACACACACACACAACTCAACCAACCTCACACACACAACCCACCTCACACACACACACCCAACCAACCTCACACACACACAACTCAACCAACCTCACACACAAACACAACTCAACCAACCTCACACACACAACTTAAACCAACCTCACACACACAACCCAACCTGTCTTGCAGTATGGGTCGTCCCTGGAACACAACTACTGCGGCTCAGTCATCCCTCACCACCTGACCTCGGCCACCAGTAAACTCGAGCTTCGCCTGGTGAGTGACGCGGACACCGTGGCTTCAGGCTTCAGACTTCACTACTCTATTGCCAGTGAGTGGTGGATGGCGCCCTTGTTGATGTCTGTGTATTCGTTTATGTATTCAGTTAGCGAGTTAGTTAGTTTAGTCCTTCCATGTGGTTACTTCTTGGGCTGTTGACATTTTCCTTGGGCCCTTATTTATTTATGTACTTCTTCCAATCGATCAGCGTGTAACCGGACTTTCAACTCGACTTCGGGTATGGTGATGGGGCGACGCGACTGGTGCTTCACAACCTTCAGGGCACCGGAGGGGTCCTTCATCAATCTCTACTTCTACAACTTCTACATCAGAAACACAGGGGCCAACTGTACCCAGGGCAACACTCTCAGGGTATGGCTCTTGCGGTTGTTGTTTTCGATGTTGTTGTCGTCGTCGTCGTTGTTGTTGTCTTTGTCGTTGTTAGTAGTAGTAGTAGTAGTTGTAGTAGTAGGAGTAGCCGATCTGGCCCATTAGGCTATGTGGGTTTAATCAACTAATCATTACATGTGTGTTTCAGCCCAGACTACTCAGATTAATTCAGGCCCTGTAGGAAAACTGAAGGGCAAATTCATAAAATGGAAAATGTTTTATTCTTCCAAAAAGGTCCAATCTTCAGGTGTACTTATACTCAGCCCAAGGAGTCTCCAAGAAGCTGTGCAGAAAAGCGGACGCATATACAAAATGACACAAAGAAAATTTTTAGTTTTCCAGTCCCACTCCTCGTCCACTAACAGTCCTCCACTCTTCCACTCCACCACTCTTCCATTCCACCACTCCTCTCCTCATCCATCAGCCCTCCACTACTCCTTCACTCTTCCGGCAGGTATATGACGGCGCTGACTCCTCTTCTCCATTGCTGGTTAGTGCTTGTGGCTGGAGAAACCCAGGCCCAGTCCACTCCACCGGCAACGTCCTTAGACTGGAACACACACCTCAACGATACGGTCGCTTTAAGCTCACCTACACCACCTCCACCGTTGGTAGGCATATACAGTGGGCGAAAATAGTCGTGTTATGAAATATTGTATGGTGAAAACAAAGGCCAACAACAGATTGTAACTGTGGCCTTTAATTAAGTGTTATCAAGTTGCTGAATACTAAAGGAAAACTGTATATGCAACTTACCACTTGTCACTTAGGGGTATGTGGTAAGTCATTAGGTTAATTGTAGGCGTAAAAATTAACTTATGGTGTATATGGTTATTATTGGTTATTATTGGTTAGTTATAGACATAAGAGGTCATTTATGGTTTAGATGTAAGCATAAAAGGTCACTTCTACAGTAGGTTAGTTGTGGATATAATAGGTCACTTATGGGTCAGATGTAGGTAAAAGAAAAATTCATTATTTCCTCTACAGGTGGTGGGTGTGGAGGTTCAATGTACGTCCGAAGGAGAGCCAGGTTGTACAGTCCAGGGTACCCAGGAGCTGCTCAAACCAACCTTGACTGTTTGTTTAGCATCACCGTCCCTCCAGACACCCACGCCTCTATAGGATACACTTGTAAGTTATGTCATTATTATTATAAAAGTATTTATATTATGATACAACCCAACCTAATTTCACAGACACACACACACACACACACACACACACACACACACACACACACACACACACCACACACACCACACACACACACACACACACACACGCACACACGCACACACACACACACACACACACACACACACACACACACACACACACACTCTCTCTCTCTCTCTCTCTCTCTCTCTCTCTCTCTCTCTCTCTCTCTCTCTCTCTCTCTCTCTCTCTCTCTCTCTCTCTCTCTCTCTCTCTCTCTCTCTCTCTCTCTCTCTCTCTCTCTCTCTCTCTCTCTCGCTCTCTCTCTCTCTCTCTCTCTCATTGTGTTTAACAATCTAACTAACAATCCATCTCTTATCTCTCTTCTCTCTTAGATCTGGACTTTGCGGGTGAGGGAGGCTGCAACAACACATACCTACAAGTGTACGACGTCAATGTGGCCGGTGAACCCATCCTCCAAAACACCATATGTGGCACAGTAAGACATCTTTATGTATCATGTATGTACAGTATGTGTGGGGGCTGCAAAAGTAGGCAGACATACATATTTTTACACGTAGACTTATATCATTATTACAATATTACAAAACCTGAGGCATAGAACAGATTGATAATATATATCATTGCATTATATTTCACTGAGTCAGAATATTATGATGATGATGTATGTATGATATTTAATAAATAACACCGAACTTATGAGCAACAGCTTAAGGGGGAAATTTTGTGTTGGTAAATCTGGAGCAACTGAATCATCCAAACTACTCCAAGCAACAGAACACCATTATTTTTGCTCTTCTGGTCCTGTTTCCTAGAATATTTTGGAGGAATCAAGGCACTCCAATGTACCAAAAACGAATTACCCCCTTAAGGGAATACACACCTGACGGTAAATGTTCGACAGGCTACTGATTCCTCCAAACCCCGTGATGTAGGCAGAAATTTAGAGGTTAGTGGGTCCTCCATACATGGCCAAGAAATACCACCCATGTTGAAGAGTAGTTTTTTTCATTGCAATGGTCAAGAGAAATCTGAAGCCAGTAAGTCTCATGCATTATCACAGGGACCTTATAGGATTCTTTTGTTCTTGGAGTCCAGGTAACCCTCTGTAGAATGCCACAAAACAGATCCCCTTCTCGTATTTCGAGGTTGTCTGTGTTTATGCATGGTTTAGACTCAGGATTACCTGCTCCCAAGTATACCCACAGCAAATTATCCCCCTGTTTTACACCCTGCAGGAGAACATGGCTCGTCACGTGGCTCCCAGTAACAGAATGGTAGTGCGTTACGTGACAGGACCTAGGAACATCACAGGGCAAGGCTGGACCATGTCTATCAGGCCAGCCATCCCACACCAGGACACAGGTGAGTCAGTGTTGTAGTTTGTGTGTGTGAGAGAGAAAGAGAGAGCTTGAAAGGTCTTTATGCTTGTACAAAGTCGAAATTTTACATGGGAAAATGGCTAAAGTGTGGAAAGATTTGTAATTATTTGAAATAATAAGAAGTATGTACAGTACGTGTACAAGTACCACGACAATTATATTTACCATATTAAGTTCCTCATCTCTTGTCATCGGTTTCTTGACAGTGTTCGACACATCTGAAGACTCAAGTGACACCAGCGAGTGAAATATTCAAGAGTGTATAAACCCATAAGACATCTGCAGCCTTCTCCTTCTACTTCTGATTACCGACTGGAGGGTTCCACTGTATCCACTCCGTTCTCCACATTTTGGCTACACGTTCAAGGAGATAATAATTATGATTTGGTTAGCTACTGTTCTTATACAGAGCCTGATGTTCCCTTCAAACTGTGCCACCAAACAGATTCCTTCAACACAGCTATGACTCTACCATTTACCTTCATAATTATGTTCTCTCTAATTTCTCTCTGATTTGGGTTTCGTGTTGTGTGGCACAATCCCCAGGCAAAATAATAATATCCATCCTCCTTGTCCTGTCTGTCCTCCAGTGCAGATGCTGTTGGTTTTGTAGGACACTGGAATTATCAGGTACTAATTAACTCTCCAAATTAAATTAAATTAAATTCTCCAGAGTAAAAAAAAAAAAAAAAAAAAAAAAAAAAAACTCCTGCTTTGTGGCACGGTTTGGAAGAACAATACTCTAATTACTCTCCAGTTTGTTTACTACATTATCGGACCTTTCAATACAAACTTTATATTCGAAAACAAATAAAGCACAGAATCGGCTCGAAACGCTAAAAATCAACAAGTTAATGAAGGGCCCACTTGTGATTTTCACTTCACTTTTACAGAAATTTTACAGCAACTCACTAGGCTTCAAATTAGTAACTTTTCTAACTCAACTAAAATCCTGCAACCATAAATCAATGTGTTAGTTTTTCCCACTGTTTCTTCTCTATGCTTACTGGATGTATCGCAACACCTTTTCACAAACAGTTATCTCAAAGAGAGGTTACACCATTAATTAACCTCTGAACCCATAATACCAAAGACAAATAAATAAAAGTTTTGAGAAAAAAAAAAAAGAAGCTTTTCATTGAATATTTCTTATGATCCAAAGTCAAAAAGGCTGTAAGAGATCTCAAGTAAACCATGGTCTTGATGTAAATATTATGTGCTGTATATATTTAGTAGTAGTTGGTTTGAAATGTTTGCACACACACACACACACACACACACACACACACACACACACACATTTTCCAATACGGACACTGAATTAAACTGTGTATAATTATCAATCAGGTAAACTGTTTATTGAAGGTGTTTGAATCCCTGGGTGTGTACAGTCACGAACACTAATAAGTATCCAGGTGTGCTTCGAATACCTTGAGGCAGTAAATAAAGGCTCAATAAGATCTCCATTGGAATTACTACGTTGGTGAATTAATTATTGGACTGTTCAAAGCTTCAACCAAAGCTGTATACTTATTAGTGCTCGTGACTGTACCTCATTGACAAGCCCATACCGTAGCCTATCTGGTCACGAGGAGATTTTATTATGACGCAAATCCGAGTCTACCATGAGGGAGCGTCTTCAATTGAGGGCCACGAAACAGGCGACTTTAAAGATACTACTAATTGGAGGAATCAGAGACCTTCCAATTCACCCTCAAGAGAATCTATCCTTTTTTAAGCTCTGTGTGGCCTGGTCCTAGTAGTTGCATTATGGTATCTGTTATATTATTGTACTGCATTATTGTACAGTCACTCATAAAAGTAAAGACCCCCCCCAGGCAAGACACCTTTTAACTCGTGTGATATCGGTTCTGGTAACATTGTATCTGACGTCAGAGGTGGTGGTGTGGGAGGTGTTTGGAG
Source organism: Petrolisthes cinctipes (assembly GCA_033782935.1). Lineage (NCBI taxonomy): Eukaryota > Metazoa > Arthropoda > Malacostraca > Decapoda > Porcellanidae > Petrolisthes > Petrolisthes cinctipes. The sequence continues at coordinate 334,804 of JAWQEG010000248.1, forward strand.
GAAGGCTGGTTTGCTCGAAACATTATCCCAACTCATACTTCGTCTCATCTACCGTTAGTTCCAAGTGAGTCGAGCAGATCAACTTCATCTCTCAAGCGCCATCACTGACGTCACGTACACTGTTGCCAGAACCGATTTACACGTATAAGAAGGTGACTGGCCTGGGGGGGGGGGGGTCTTAATTTTTATGAGTGACTGTACCTCATTTCCAAAGGCTAAGATAGTGTCACCAAATTGAAGGCTAAAAGATCCTTCCAAATCTTACCATAATACAGCACCGATTCTGATAAAATAAGTTTTTTTGGCACAGTTTAGAGGAATCTGATGCCTCCAGTTGGCCGACTATATCTGAGTGGTTATTATGATTGCCGTGTACAGTAGTATATGAGCAAACAGGATTCTGGCTGGTTCATCTTACAGTACTGCATTTTTGGCTTCATATTTACTGCCGCGTTGATTGTTCCTCTATCTTGTCCCAAATAATCACATAATCCCGTGTAAATAGATATAAGCAACCTACCCCCACCCACCCGGGAATCGAACCCTAGAACCAGCGATTGTTTTAAATAGTGTGGTATGGTCAAGTCTATAGTGGGTGAGTAACTGCCTTGTAAGATTGTATAAGGTTCGATTCCCCGGTAAGGTATAATATTGCTCTCCTGACTTGTGTTGGTTTGTTATCTACTATTGCGTTGAAGATTCCCGTATTGTTAATAACTGCATAAATTTTCCTTTGCCATAATTATCATACAGTAACTGTAGGACCTTTTATAGACGATGCTCCTCTGTTTCGTTTGCTGTTTCGTTCCGTCTGGTACGGCCCTTGCCATTCACTTCCAATTCTTCCACTGTCCCTCCTATCCTTCTCTCTCCTTGGTGCTTGCTGTCCAACCTGTCTATGGTCTTCTCCCTCGTCCTTCCGTATCTACAGGGTCTTCCGGGCCTAGGGTAGTCTTCTTTCTTCTCATTCAATTATTCTATTTGGCACAAGTTTTTGCATTTATTGAATTATTGCTGTCCGTTGACAGTCAGCATAGAAATGTGAGTCTATATTGTAGGGTTGTTTAGTCTCTGGTGGTGTTTCGTGTTTAACTTTAATCTTTATTTATCTGTAATGGTGTTGAGGCTGTATCGCTCTGGTGAATGAATGCTCGTTCTGTCTGAATTCGGAGCGATATATTACGGAGCAGTAGTAGCTTTAGCAGGTATGGTGGTGGTGATGGTGGTGATATACGTTATTGTGTAGAATAATATTGGTTTCCCGTTATATTAACAACCCTGAAGTGTCAGCAATTGTCATGATAAAAACAGAAAGTTTAGAAACAATAAAGGAAAGAGAAGGAAACGGATTGATAATGCAGTAAGAAGAAGAGAAGGGAATCAAGGAGGAGGAAAGAGAGAGACAGAGGCGGAGGGAGGGAATGGGGGAGAGAGAAGGGGCGGGCCTGAGACAGCCAGCCAGCCCAGCCACTCAGCCAGGCCAGTCAGTCTGGGGCCGCATGTCTGTACACACACACATACACCTGCCTCACTACTCTTCCGTGTCTTCCTGCCCCACTCCTGCCTTCTCCACCACCAGAAGCAGGAGCGAGCGGCACCGGCAGCATCCGTGGCAACACCAGCATCATCATCATCTGGGTGCTGTCTGTCCCTGTGTCTCTCTCATTCGCTCAGCATCATTCACTCAACACCCAATACATTCACTCTGCTTTGGCCCGCGAATCTAATTAGTTGTATTCACTGTGTTAAGGGTACCATACTTGTTATAGTGATTTGAAAATAAACAGAAGAAAATGATATGTGGTGATTTAGAGGTTATGAGACGGTGAGGCTGAAAACAGTGGAAAGGGAAAAAATAATAAAGAAACGTTGAAATGATGGTGTTGTTTGCCCGTGATCATTGGTGTGAAAATGAAAAAAAAGCAAACCTCGTGAACAACGCTAGAATCTAAACTGTATGGAATAAATATTGTATGTGCTCGATTCCTCACGAAATACTGTGTTGATTCCTGTGAAGTTTACACGAGTAGCTAATCACATCCATCCTCATTGAATCAGGTCTTGGATTTGTAGGTGTGGGAACTGTATGGATGAGGTTGCTGGTGGATGAGGAGTAGGATAGTGATCAAAGAAGTGGCAGTGGGTGAGGAGTACTGTGAGGCGGAATTGAGTGAGGAAAGGGTTGAGGTCCGGAACTAGAAAAGGTGGGTGTGGTGAGGAAGGTGGTAGTGATAATAGGAAAGGTGGGTGAGGAGTATGGTGAGTGAGATGAGGTGGAGGTGGGTGTGGTAGTGGTAGTGGACAGCACGGGTCAGCCACCCTCTACAGACACCTGATCCTGCCCGCAGCCCAACCAGTCAGCAGCAGCAACAGCCCCAAGTGTGTGTGTGTGTGTGTGTGTGTCGTCAATCCTGCACCGCTCCCTTTCCTCCTCGTCCTCCCCCTCTTGTTCTTCCTCCTCCACCTCCCTCTACTCTGCCCGAGGCCAATAGCTAGATGCTCCTCTCCCAACTCAGTTACCAGCAGTGTTTAAGAAGCACCACCGCCGCTGACACAGCAGAGGATCGAACCGAGCACCACGCCAGGTTACGCATTGTTTGTGCTGACTTCAGAACCACTGTAACTGTGCTTCCCGTGCGCTTCAGTGTTGTACAGCCATTTCGCTTGGCTGGAAACGGTGAATTTAAACGGCAGTGATTTGTTTAGAAAGATAGAAAGGCGTTTAAGAGTGTCGTTGGTTGGTGAATGACGTGGACTTCATTCAGAAAGTGTAATACCAAAGCTTGTCTCAGCCTCCACACCTGCTCTGCTTTCCCCACACCTGTCCATCGGCTTGTAGCACATGTCTGTCATCACATACATTGTGCAAGGTGTAAGCTCTACCTTTCCTTCCATCCACAACTGCACACATCTGCCTTTCCTCCTTCCACACATACAAGACTGAGGGAGGTAATGAGCCCGGAAGAGGTCAGGCTTTACTTTTCTTCCCTGTGTAGTGCTTCCTCTTGGCACCTGGCACCGGAAGCAGTCTGGCACCGACAAACAGACAGGTTGCCACAGCGGAAGAAATTCGGTGGTTCCTTTCAACATTTGGTGAGTGATACTTTAATTTTTCGTACTATATTCATACACGTGTGTGTGTGTGTGTGTGTGTGTGTGATAAATTTTTTTATCTGTGCTCACAATTCGTGATTTCATTGTTTATGTGACCACAAACCTGCCCAGATTAAGCAAAGATTTTAACTTAGGCCAGGCTACTATTAAATAGAATATTGCAAACGCGTTCTTTAGCAATTGTGTGTGCATGTGGGTGTTCTCGTATATATGTATTTGCAATTATAGAACATACTCGTATATTCACACTGAGGGAATTACAGGAAGGGGAAGGAGAGGAGAGGAAGAGGCTGTTAGAGACAAGGAAGAACAAGAGAGTTGAAGGCATTGCCAGGGAGGATAGGGAGAGTCAGGACGGAAGGAAGGATGGAGAGTGTAGCGAGGTGGTGTGTGTGTGTGTGTGTGTGAGAGGTCATGAGGGCGGGGGTGTCCAGACCTTGAGCAGCGTCTGTCAGGGCACCCAACCCACTCCTCCTCTCCCTCTCTTCTCTCCTTGCAACTAACTCTCTCTCTCTCTCTCTCTCTCTCTCTCTCTCTCTCTCTCTCTCTGTGTAGTTGATTTTGGTTGGTTTCCACACATGGCTGGGAGGAGTCGTTAGTTTCTATTGTGTCAAAAATATATTGTATCCTTAACTGTAGTTGAAACGGGGGTATGAATGGTGGGGGACATTTATCAGAAACTGTTCGTAATGACGCATTTATTTTCTCTTCCCCCTCCAGCTCCTCCTCCTCTTCTTCTTACTCTTCTCCTCCTCTTTCTCAATCTCCATATTTTACTTCTCTTCCTACTTTCAAGCCTCTATTACCTCCTCTTACTCCCCGTCATTTCTTCACGTTCCGCTCCTCCTCCTCCAATTCTTCCTCCTCCACATACTCCTCCTCCAATTCTTCCTCCTCCACCTCCACCTCCTCCTCCTCCACCTCCTCCTCCTCCAATTCTTCCTCCTCCTCCTCCTCCTCCTTCTCCTCCTCCAATTCTTCCTCCTCCAATTCTTCCTTCTCCTCCTCCAATTCTTCCTCCTCCTCCTCCAATTCTTCCTCCTCCTCCTCCAATTCTTCCTCCTCCAATTCTTCCTTCTCCTCCTCCTCCTCCTTCTCCAATTCTTCCTCCTCCACCTCCTCCAATTCTTCCTCCTCCACCTCCTCCTCCTCCAATTCTTCCTCCTCCACCTCCTCCTCCAATTCTTCCTCCACCTCCACTTCCAGTTCAACCACCTCACTCACTGTGCTTTATCATGCCTGTCCATCTCTGTCTGCCACGCCACATCACCAAACCTCATGCCAGCCTTGCAATATCATAAGTAAATACTGTACACGTCTCCAAACCTCGATGCACTAACGGCGCCTCCACACTCAGCCAACAAGCGCGTGTCAACAACAATTCATTCTTTATTTCTAGACGAATATTCGAGCGCAAGAGAAACTGAACACAGATAATCGGTGATGTTCGAACTGGTGTTGAAGCATTATGAGCTTGTATGGTCTTCAGTCCTGAGTGTGATGATAGCGTGTGAACGTACAAAATAATAATATATGGTCACAGTTTAGTAAGTTTTCTCTCCTGACGATGAGTTTATGAAGAGTATAATGTGTGTGTGTGTGTGTACAGCCACGGACTAAGGTATTGACGCCTTGCCAACTTCACTGTGATTTATAAACCCGTGACATATAGAAATGAAGCATTTACCACAGTTCACACCATACATGGGCCACATTACTAAGTGCTTCACTTTTACAGGTCATGGTTTCATGGTTTACTGTGAGACGTCAATACATTAGTCCATGGCTGTACGTTATAAAGAATGCACACATGTTTACCATTATCACTTTGGACAACAGGTAACTTCCGTTGGAGAGTTTGACATCATTGTTTGTTGCGCTGCCACTTAGTGATGGTTGTAAGACGTGTTACCACAACAGATGTTATGAAATATATGAATGCTTGTTGTTGCACATAATATAGCAGTTCATGACAAGGGATGCATAATGGGAGACTTGTGAATCAAAGAACCCTCAGAGAATTATATGAACAAAAATATTGGTGTTCTGTTGCTTGGAATAGTTTGGAGGAATCACTAGTCGATGTTCAAAGCTCGAAACCAGAGAGCACGTCCCAATAGTTGTTTTAATGAATCTTGTTGTGGTCAATAGGCAATAATCACTATTTTAACAAACAAAGCCACTTCTTGGAACATTACCTAAAACCACTACCCATGAAAGAAAGGCATGCAAAATTACTTGTTAGTGGGAGTACCCATAATATAAGAGTATATGATAGTGAATACCCCGTAATAGAAAAGTCGTGAATAAGTCTATGGCTAAGGTCTATATATTGACGCTTTACTAAAAGGTGTTGCTGCTGGATTATTGGACACATGTGATTCTACTCTTGTCAAGGGAACCTGATAGATAATATGCGGGGCCTGTATTGCAGCCCTCTGTTTCTTGACACCACGGTCTCATGAGGGTGGAATCAGGGCCCATATTTATCATAGTAAGGTTCACTCCTAAATTTAAATTTTGTTGGTAAGCGATCATAATGGCAAGGACTGCATGGAACCCGTGCTGGCACTGCTTTGAATCACAATATAGACTCGTACAGCCATGGCTGATAGTGCTGGACCAGGGTCCAAGGAGTGTTGGAGAGCAGCTAGACAGAGTTCGAACAAGTGAATTTTCCAAACCATTCTCAGCGTTGAGAGAGGTTTAGAAGACTCACTTTTTCGAACTCTGTTCAGTTGCTCTCCAACACTCCTTGGACCCTGGTCCAGCACTATCATCCATGGCTGTACTTTAAGAAGAGTAAATTCGTCCACTGCTTCGAAATGAGCCTGAAGCAAATACGAATTCAAAGATGTTTAATGAATACCGGCCCAGTATCCTACAAATTAAACCGACACCATCGTACGTACCCATCGTGGTGTGTGGCCGCCCATACATACATACCTACATACATACCTACCGTCACGTCACGTCACCATACACCGTAACGCCTGAATGCCTACCTACCTACCTCGTTGTTGTTACCTCAGTCAAAATAACTCACGCGCTATGACGCTTTACCGTAACTCCAGCGGCGGGGAGGCTTAAGAGGTAGAGAGAGATAGGAAGGGGGGAGGGGGGAGGTTGGTGAAGGAGGGGCTGTGTTTAGGAAGAGAGGGTTAGGCTACATCAATATGCTGTTATGTATGTACAGTTCCCAGCCGATGAAGGGGAAACACTGCCTCAGCCTCTCTCCACTTCAATAGGGTCGATTTTAAATGTCTGCTTCTTTCTGTGTCATATGTTGGTGAGGGATGATATTATAGTGTTGAGTATACACACATCACCATGAAGGATAATAATCATCTTTGTATACCAATTATGGGTTTTTCTGGTACCCACTGTTTACTTACAGCTCCAAAGTTGTAGCTCACTATTAGAGGGAAGAGGTTATAATGTATATATATAAATCACTCCTTTCAGTATAAACATTATTACTTGCGATTCACAGTGGTTATGCCCATTACTGTCTAAACCAATGTTGCCTATAACCTACCTCCCCATATACAAGCATAATTACATACATACCCTTCCTACCTTTCCAACCTTCCTATCTGCCTACCTTCTGACACACACACATACACACACACCACACATTCACACATATACACATTCACACATATACACATTCACACATATACACATTCACACATATACACATTCACACATATACACATTCACACACACACATTCACACACATACAGTCTCTCTCTCTCTCGCTCTCTCTCTCTCTCTCTCTCTCTCTCTCTCTCTCTCTCTCTCTCTCTCTCTCTCTCTCTCTCTTGATGAACGTGCACAGAGGAATGTCACTTGGTCACGTCCTCAGCACTATACGGTCGGCGTAACTTAAGAGGCGGCTTAGCTTCCATCGTCCCTTCCTTCCGCTTGTACATACGGTCAGGGACAAAAAACTATGGCACATTCGATGACTTTATTGACTCTTATAACCACAATAACATGAGATTAACAACGGCTCTGACAAGTATGATAACATGAGGATAAATTGGATCTGATTACTATGATTACATGTGAATAATTTGGATCTGATTACTCCGATAATATGAGGATAATTTGGATCTGATTACTCCGATAATATGAGGATAATTTGGATCTGATTACTCCGATAATATGAGGATAATTTGGATCTGATTACTCCGATAATATGAGGATAATTTGGATCTGATTACTCCGATAATATGAGGATAATTTGGATCTGATTACTACGATTACATGTGAATAATTTGGCTCTGATTACTCCGATAACAAGAGTATGACTGCAATTTCTCCCTAATCCGGTCTCAATTATTCCCTTCGATGGCTATAATTCTATTTACTGCCACAGTTTTGGAGAAATCAGGAGCCACCAAACTGTTCATTCCCTCTACAAGTAAAATGGAATTATGGATGGTATATATATTATTATTTCAGTGTCGTGTTAGACAGTCGGAAAACTATAGCAAGTCCTAGACACAAATTTTGGACTGTGACTGTGCATGCTTCTAGGTTAGTGTAGAGATTCACGTCTTCCTCTCTCTCTCTCTCTCTCTCTCTCTCTCTCTCTCTCTCTCTCTCTCTCTCTCTCTCTCTCTCTCTCATTTTTTTTTTTTTTTTTTTTTTTTTTTTTTAATATTGTCACTTAGGAGGATGATAAATGCTTAAGAGAGGAATACAACTGTGCCGACATGTTTACACGTATCTGCTGTTGTGTGGACGAACATTATGAAAGGTGTACACTGACTCCCTCAATCTATGCCTGGAAACGATCCAAACCCAGTATACGGATAAGTGGATCTTTTTGTTTTGTTGCATCGTTTGGGGGAACCTGCAGACTCCAGTTCCCCTACATCAGTCTAGAGAGAGAGAGAGAGAGAGAGAGAGAGAGAGAGAGAGAGAGAGAGGGGGGGGGGGGGGGAGAGAGTGTGAGTACATAATTATTGAGCGAGTAAAAAAAAAAAAACTAACTAAATAAAATAATATAAAAATAGTGTAAACAATATCACAGCATTAGAAACGGCGAGAGAAAAAAAAATGTAGAACACAAAATGAGAGCGTGAGTGGAGATAGAACACAGCATTAATGAAAACGAGTAAATAGAGGAGCAAAACATTAGATTAGAGTGTGTGCTAAATAAAGAATAAGGGTACGGTATTTAAAACATTAGAGAGAGTGCCAGAAGCGACAGAGCAAGGAGGAGGAGGAGGAGGGTTGACTGAGGTTTGAGAATTGAGATAGGTTAAAGGGGAGGGAAATTTTGTGTTGGTAAATCTGGAGCAACTGATTCCTACAAACAATTCCAAGCAACAGAACACCATTATTTTTGTTCATCTGGTCCTGTTTTCTGGCTTACTTTGGAGGAATTAATTAAGGCTCTCCATTGTAACCAAAGTGAATTACCCCCTTTAAGGAGAGAACCGAGCAAGAAGGGTTGACTGGGGTTGGAGAGTTGAGATAAGTTAATGAGAGGAGTGTGATACCAACCCACGCAAGGCTCTCATTACCCTACTTACATATAGAAGAATGGAATAGAGTAGCACCCTTACTTTTTTCCCCTTGACTCGTTCCCTTTCACTTTATCTGGGTTCCCTTTCTTTCTCTTTCACTTTATCTGTGTTCCCTTTCTTTCCTTTTCACTTTATCTGGGTTCCCTTTCTTTCACTTTATCTGGGTTCCCTTTCTTTCTCTTTCACTTTATCTGGGTTCCCTTTCTTTCCCTTTCACTTTGTCTGGGTTCCCTTTCTTTCTCTCACTTTATCTGGGTTCCCTTTCTTCCCCTTTCACTTTATCTGGGTTCCCTTTCTTTCTCTTTCACTTATCTGGGTTCCCTTTCACTTTATCTGGGTTCCATTTCTTTCTCTTTCACTTTATCTGGGTTCCATTTCTTTCTCTTTCACTTTATCTGGGTTCCCTTTCACTTTATCTGGGTTCCCTTTCTTTCCCTTTCACTTTATCTGGGTTCCCTTTCTTTCCCTTTCACTTTATCTGGGTTCCCTTTCTTTCCCTTTCACTTTATCTGGGTTCCCTTTCTTTCCCTTTCACTTTATCTGGGTTCCCTTTCTTTCCCTTTCACTTATCTGGGTTCCCTTTCTTTCCCTTTCACTTTATCTGGGTTCCCTTTCTTTCTCTTTCACTTATCTGGGTTCCCTTTCTTTCTCTTTCACTTATCTGGGTTCCCTTTCACTTTATCTGGGTTCCCTTTCTTTCCCTTTCACTTTATCTGGGTTCCCTTTCTTTCCCTTTCACTTTATCTGGGTTCCCTTTCTTTCCCTTTCACTTTATCTGGGTTCCCTTTCTTTCTCTTTCACTTATCTGGGTTCCCTTTCTTTCTCTTTCACTTATCTGGGTTCCCTTTCACTTTATCTGGGTTCCCTTTCTTTCCCTTTCACTTTATCTGGGTTCCCTTTCTTTCTCTTTCACTTTATCTGGGTTCCCTTTCTTTCTCTTTCACTTTATCTGGGTTCCCTTTCTTTCCTTTTCACTTTATCTGGGTTCCCTTTCGTTCTCTTCATATAATCATTTCGCCTCATCTCTCCTAAATTCCCATTACGTTTACTCACTTCGACCTCTCTTCAAGGACTAAAAAACCCCTTCCTTTATCCCTCCCCTCAATCCCTTTAACTCGGTTCCCCTTCTCTCTCCTCACATCACCTCGCCTCGCCCCACATCTAAAAGTTTCGCTCATCCTATGCCCAAATAAATGAATATATAAGAGCGTACAACCTACCAGTAGTGTTTATTTAGTTTCGAAAAGCATCTCTCAAGTTTGTCACAATTACAAGTTAAAAGACGGCGCTGATATTGAAAGCGGTCGGTCGAGATACTACTTTGCCGTATATTGAATTATTGTCCAGAGTTAGCCTAGTCAAAATATACAGTAACGAAAATGGTTAAGACGTAAGCAACAGAGAAAAAAGATACTATGAATTTCCGCCTTACAGTTTTTTTTTCTGTTCCTATATTTTTTATTCTGTTTTTTAGAAGTAATGTATGTATAGTATATTTAGCATCCTGCTTTGTGGTTTCGACTAGCGAGAGAGAAGGTAAGTAAAAGAAGTAACTATAGTTGGGTTATAAGGTTAGGTTAGTTTAGGTAAGGTATAGTTGAGGAAGGTTAGGCTAAGTTAGGTTAGGTTAGGTAAGGAAAGGTATAGATGGGTTATAAGGTTAGGTTAGGTGATGTAAGGTATTGATGGGGTATAAGGTTAGTTTAGGTTAGATAAGGCATAGTTGAGGAAAGTTAGGTTAGGTCAAGTTAGGGTAGGTTAGGTTAGGTATAGTTGAGGAACGTTTGGTTGGGTTAGGTTAGGTAAGGTAAGGTTGAGGAAGGTCTGGAAGGTGAAGAGGAGGAAGAAGACGGGGCTGAGGCGAGGTCACGGGACACAAAGGGATGAAGAAAGAAGAGAAGATGAGATGAAGGAGAGAAGGAAAAGGCGAGACTGAGGCAGGATGAGTGTACAGAGAGTCAGAGTGAGTCAGTTAGTGTGCAGAGAGTCAGGGTGAGTCAGTTAGTGTGCAGAGAGTCAGGGTGAGTCAGTTAGTGTGCAGAGAGTCAGGGTGAGTTAGTTAGTGTGCAGAAAGTCAGGGTGAGTCAGTTAGTGTGTGGAGATTCAGGGTGAGTTAGTTAGTGTGTAGCCAGAGTGTGTGTGTGTGTGTGTGTGTGTGTGTGTGTGTGTGTGCAGTGAGTGAGTCAGGCGTGAGTGTGTAAGGGCAGGGCAGTGCAGGATTGTCATGACCAAGGCCACACCCAGCCAAGCAGCCAGCCAGCCAACCATCCACCCTGTTACCATTGCCATCACCTCCACCATCACTATCAATGCACCTGACTCACTCTTTCTCTTCTTCATCGCTTTCCGTGCCCCTCCTTACTCCTGGGTGGTTCTGTTCATTCCTTCCCTCCTACCCCAACCTCTGTGTCCTGCCTCTCTCTATGTGTCCCACCCCAGTCCCTGTGTCCTGCCTCTCTCTCTCTGTGTCCTACCCCAATCCATGTGTCCTGACTCTATCAATGTGTCCCACTCCAATCCATGTGTCCTGCCTCTCTCTATGTATCTTACTCCACTCCCTGTGTTCTCCCTATCTCCCTGTTCCACTCCTCTTCTCCTATCTTACTACCTTTATCTTTATCTCTGCCTCTCCCCCACCTCTCTCTCTCTCCCTCCCTCTCCATCCCGTATCCTCCCCAACTCCCTGTCTCTTACACCAACGCAAGGAGAGTCCAACCAGTATCTCTTGCACAGTTTCTCTTCCTCATCCATCACTTCTTACCTGCCTCTTATCTCCGTGTTTCCTCCACCTCCAACTCTTCCACCTTCTCCTCCTCCACGCACCACCTCCACCACCACCTTCATATTTTTCGTCTCATTTATCATTCTGTTTGGTTTGCCTCATCCATCACCACTGAGGGCATTTAAATTCACCAACCCGTCTCCTTCATACATTTAGCTACAGACGGTATAATCAGTTATTGTTTTCATCATCCTTTGTAAGACTCACATTCTAAAGTTTTGCCTCCTCTCTGGTGTAATGGTGAACTATTTTTAAATAATGCTGTGAATGAAAAGTAATTGTATGTCCATCGCTTTTATTTTCATGGTTTTCAGGGCAGTATGCAAGGACATTTGTGGTGTTAACGATGGCATGGTACCGGTACGATGGCTCTGTTGTTTGTCAATGGAGTCGTCGTACTAGTACCACGCCATCGTCTACTCCATGTACTGTATGTTCTTTCATACGGCCCCCAGTCACACGGGAATACAATCACGTCTCATTCACGACAACATTATTCTCAAAGTTGATCATCATACCAGAGAGGCAACAGAACTTTAGACAGTGACTGTACACCAAGCACGCCCTAACTTTCTACACACCCTAACTTTTTACACAGTGACATAAATGCATCAGATTAAGACTTCCGAGGTTCCAGCTACTTAATTAAACATCCTGTACACTTATCTATACGAGTATTTCCGTGTTTCCAATCCGAAAAATTTAATTATAATTGTATTACACGCGGCTATAATTTACAGGCTCGGAAACGCACAAGATAAACTGGAATGCAACTCGTTCTTCCAAACTCTGTCACGAAATAAATAAACTCCCTATTAATGACAATAAGGTCGTCTATTTCCTGCCTGTTCCCTCACCAACAATTTATTAGAATCGATTTTGTTCAAGTATAGAGAGGCTGGAGCAATGTTCCCCCTTAGTCTGCTCGGAACTGTCCCTCGTTGGTGTCTTATGTGTGTGTGTGTGTGTGTGTGTGTTGGATGCAAACCTTGGAGCTACGGGAGTGAGTTTGCGCAGCTGCTTGCAAGATCTTTTATGGACCAACAAAGGGACTCTATCTCAACCAACCACGATTACACACACACACACACGCGCGCTCGCGAAAACACATACACATGCACATAAACATACATATGCACATAAATATACACATACACACGTACAAGCACCTGCACACACATTCTTTTAAACACATCGACACGTACTTTCAAGCACACCTGCACACAAACACATACAAACACCGACTATTGTATTCACACACTCGTCGGCACACGAATGCATTTACACATACACACACTCGATCCTCACCACTGATGTACCAAGTTCATCTACCTTAATTCATTAAAGCCAGTCCGTCAAGTGGAAAGCTTTGAGTGTCGTTGTGAAGGACTAAGGCACGAACGATTACATTTAGACACACAGGCAGCAACAATAAAATGCCTTAGTACAATAGTAGTATTACAATAGACTACGCCTATTCGTTTGTCCTCGATCCTGAAAGGTTTAGGTGACAGCTAATGAATACCATTTTTCAGAATCATTTCATAATACATATATATATATATATATATATATATATATATATATATATATATATATATATATATATATATATATATATATATATATATATATATATATATATATATATATATATATATATATATATATATGACACTTTAGTATTTTCGTGGTGGTAGTGTCGTCCCCTCAGACTGCCTACCTGATTTTCCTGGTAAACAAATCCCCCCCCCCTTTCTTTCAGAAATAAAAGGCGTGTTTGCATGTTGTTCCACCCTTGAATAAACTCTGCGCCATCGAATGAAAGATTTGTCTGACTATCACTGGGTAGTGTTTGATTACAGAGTGAGACAGATAACTACTAGTAGATCATATTTATTTACACAACATTATGCTATTTGGTACTACTTACGAAGAGGCTTATCACCTTTCCGTACATTATAATATGCAAACCAATTAATAGAATATTAAAAAATTAACGCAAAACATAAAATATAAAATGTTGGAATGTATGTAATGATATAGTTAGAGTAATTTTATTGTTTTTTCCGTATATAAAACCCAGAAAGGAGAAGGACAAATCCTTGGGAAGGGAATCATAATTTGAAAACGGGATTTGATATTACAATCTTGCTTGACCTTGTGTGACTGAACGTGCTCGTCTTTGGGTAAGATTGATTTTCTCCGAGGAAACAACGTAGGGGTCGCAGAGTCAGCCGTCATTACCTTGAAAGCTTTTTAATACATAGTGACTGACTGACTGACTGCATTCCTTCCTCCCTTCCTTCCTTCATTCCTTCCTCCCTTCCTTCCTTCATTCCTTCCTCCCTTCCTTCCTTCATTCATTCATTTCTTTTTTCCTTCCTTCTTTTCATCCTTCCTTCCTTCCTTCCTCCCTTCCTTCCTTCATTCATTCATTCATTTCTTTTTTCCTTCCTTACTTCTTTCTTTTCTTTCTTCCTTCCTTCCTTACTTCCTTATTTCCTTCCTTCATAATTCTACTATCACGTTTATCTCCGTTCTCCGGTCACATTAATGGTTTCGCCCTCCTTCCACATGGTCGGCGTTTCGTGGCAAGGCTAAAGCACACAGTAATCTAAAAATTTCCTTACATAATATATATATAATAGTATTTTTATTTTTTTTTATGTTAAACACGATAACAGCATGTATAATATCGGATCAGGAGATTTACCGTCAGCTAAAATAAAAAATAAACAATAGGGATGTGACCTGGTGACCTGGTGTGGGAAGGGCTAAGAGACTAAGGATGGGGTTTGGGGGGGTGAGGGGGACTTGGTGTTTGGGGGGTGGAGGGAATTGGTGGGGGGGTTTGGCGTCTTGGTGGTAAGGGAGGGAGGAGGGGGGGGGGACCTGGTGGTGGGGGAAGGGAGATGGAAGGATTTAGTGGGGGGATTGGTGGGGGGTTTGGGGACTTGGTGGTAGGGGAGGGAGGAGGTGGGGGACTTGGTGGTGGCACAAGTATGAAAAAAAAAGTCTGACGTCTCTCATAAACTATAATTGAATCCAAAACATTATGTTGTTAAGATAAGGTGAGGCGAGGTAGGTTAAGTTAGGTTAGGTTAGATTTGGTTTGGTGAGGTTAGGTTAGGTTAGGTTTGGTGAGGTTAGGTTTGGTGAGGTTAGATAAGGTAAGGCTAGGTAGGTTAGGTTAGGTTAAGTTAGGTTAGGTTAGATTTGGTTTGGTGAAGTTTAGTTTAGTGAGGTTAGGTTAGGTTAGGTTAGGTTATGGGAGAATTCCAGAGCTATTGATTAACCCAAGCTAAGCCTAGAAACAAATGAGTACCTCAGTGTAAGAGTAAGGAATTTATTTTGTATAATGAGAGAGAGAGAGAAGAAAAATAATTGAGAAAGAGAAGTGAGGGAGAAATTTGAGAGAGAAAAACAGAAGTGAGAGAGAGAAAAAAGTGAGAAGAGACGAGTGTGAGCAACCCAGGAAGTGAGTGAAAAGCCGGAAAGCGAGGTGTTGTGCCGGGAAATAATGGCAAACAAGCAACCGGGAGGGAGGAGGAGTGGGGGTTGGAGGAGGAGGAGGGGGGTAATGATCAGGGTCGGAGGTCAGGGAGCGGAGGCTGGAAGGTTCCTGACCCCTGCTTCACTCACTCCCTCACTCCCACTTTTCTGTCTGTCTGCCTCTTGAACCTCTTCACACTGTCTGTCTGCCTGTCTGCCTGCCTGCCTGCCTGCCTGTCTGTCTGCCTGTCTGTCTGTCTGTCTGTCTGTCTCTTTCACTTCTCCTTTCCCCTCCCCCCCCTCTCTCTCTCTTTCTTTCTGTCTCTCTGTTTTCCTCACTCCTTCTTTCTCTCTCCCTTTCTGTCTGTCTGCCGCTTTCCACTATGTTTCTGTCTGTCTGCCTGTCTGCCTCAATCCTTCCTTCCTCTCTGTCTGTCTGCTGTCCTCACTCACTCACTCCCTACTCTCTCTCTCTCTCTCTCTCTCTCTCTCTCTCTCTCTCTCTCTCTCTCTCTCTCTCTCTCTCTCTACTTCACCTAGCCATTGCTGCTTGACGTCGTTGCCTCACTTGTGCTTCAGTTCCTTCCTCTCTTCCTTCCTGTATCTACCACACTCCTTCCTGCCTTTCTCCCACATACCTACTCCTACTCTCTCTCTCTCTCTCTCTCTCTCTCTCTCTCTCTCTCTCTCTCTCTCTCTCTCTCTCTCTCTCTCTCTCTCTAGCATGTATATTAATGCATGTATAAGATTCCCAGGCAGAACTGTTTGCTAATTATCATACAACCTAAAGCCATAGTTTCTACCTACTGTACTCTACGTGTGCCTGACTGACTGAATGACTGACTGACTATAGAGGAGCCAATACCCAGGCTAGGCTAAACATACACACTGAGCCACACCACGACCATCACCACACCACCCTCGTCTCCTATACTTCCTCCTAACATGTACTGTACTATACCACGGGAGTTAATTAAGGGACCCTGTGATGTAGTCGGAAAATTTGAGGTACCGGGTAAATGAATCCTTCAAATTTTTGCCACGAAACACCACCAATATGTTAGGCATTTGTTTCGTGGTATAGTCAGGAAGGAACAGACGCCTCCAATTCTCATATACGATCACACAGGGTCCTTAAGAGATGAGTGTTGCAGTAGAAGTGTAAAAACCTTAAGGGCAGGTTTTCTTGTGGGAAATTGGGAGGTCTCTGATTCCTCCAAAATATGCCACGAAACAGTTCCCTTATTGGTACTACTGAAGGGCTTTTGTTTTCTGGTATAGTTAGGAGGAATCAGTAGCCTTCCTATTTACCAACAAGAGAACCTCCCCTTAACAGTTTTTAATGGACTGGAGAAACCTACAAATAGAATCGTCACTTGGAATGTCAGCACAGGCAAATATTGTTCCTATTCCTGCAGACAGCAAATACTTTATTGAGGGTTACGATACTGACCAAAACACCAACCAAATACTATTCTTATTCTCAAATAGTGCATGGTGGACGTCATTTACATTATTCTTAAACTACGATTAGGTACTTATTTTTTATTATTATTATTTTTATTATCGGAAGGAACTACTGATATTCTACAAAGTATGGTTAATTGGTCACACAAGTTTTTTTTTTTTTTTTTTTTTTTTTTTTTTTTTAGAATTCTAATCCTTGGACATACACCAGCACAGTCTTCTTTCTTCACCTTCATAAAAACACCAGATGGTTTTCTATGACATGGTGTGAGAGACAAAAACCCCGTCCAGAAATATTGCGAAAGGGTGAAGATCGAAACCCCGAGCCTTTGGTGTTTGTACAGCCACAATCAAATATCCAGCGACACATTCCTTCCATCGTAGTAATTATCTTGGTAATAAAGAACAACACGTGTATGATTTTGCAGCACCTCATAATAATAATTGATGGGGTTGAGTTGACGTAAGGTGTTGTATGATTATATTTTGATATGATACTGATTTATTTGTACGATGGAAGGAAATTGTTGGTGGTTATTTGATTGTGGCTGTACTGTAACTTTATGTAGCCAGGGTTTCAGTGTGGTCCTTTGTGTGTGTAGGTAATTATGAGGCAAAGCAAAGACACGACTCTTGTCTCTCACTCTACACAGGAAAATCACAGACCTCCCAGAGTTAATTAAAATAGATAGGCAGTTCACATGAGAAACCTGCAGACGTGTCACCGTTGGGAAAGACAGGAAGGACATCCACAGTTTCTAGACCTGAAGATAGCGCTTTCATTTACGGTACCTTATTGATAATAATGATAGGGACAAGAAAATGACCCCGTACAGATAACCGGTCTTGTAGGGAGAACGTAATGTTATCGTGACCTGTCCATTGTTATCGTGACCTGTCTGTGGATTGCGTGACCTGACTTGCTTGTACAGAGTTGGACTCCACCTGGCTCCCGGTTCTAAGAGTCAACCCGTCTCAGTGTATTTGTTGCCAGAGAAACAGTTATGTACTATTACCTCCAGGAGAGATATATTGTAATGTTTTTTCTAATTCCCTCCTTCCTAAAGTCCCTATGTTGTGGGCAGTACTTTAAGGGTTTGGGCTCCCCTTTTGGTTCACCAGCTATCCCCACTCAATCCTTCCAGTGTCCCTCCTTTTCTTCTCTTTCCATCGTGCTTGCTGTCTGTCCTCTCAGTCACCCTCTCCCTCGTCCTACAAAGTCGTCAAGGCCTAGGACTGTTTTCCTTTTTTAATCTCTTCAGATTCAAAGGATCTGCTTCCTTATCTCTCGAGGAAGCTATAGTTCTAATCCATATCTATATAGCCTACGTTCGCATAGGATAATCCTGAGATATTTTTTTGAAAGGGTACTCATCACTTCCAAAGCAGGTCGCAGCTCATGATGGGGATGGTAGGGGAAAAGGGGGAGGGAGAGTAGGGGATGGAAGGGGGAGAGGGAAAGGGAGAGTAGGGGATGGAATGGGAATAGGGGAAGGAAAATTGTGGAATGGAAGAGGGAGAGAGGAAGGGAGAGTTTGGGATGGAAGGAGCTGAGGGGGAGGTAAGTGGAGGATGGAAGAGGGAGAGGGAGAGGGAGGGGGAGATGGAAGGAAGAGAGTGGGAGAGGTCAATAAAGCCCCGATCGTGCTCAGATTGGTTGTAAAAATAATCCCCAAGTTTCAATTAATTTTCTACTGACACGAAAGACGGTTTGTTGTAGAAGAAGAGAAAGATTCAGAGGCAGAAAAAAAAAAGAATTGAAATGAGAACGAAAAGAGAGGGGATAAGAGGAAATGAAAAATGGAGGAGGAGGAGGAGGAGAAGAAGAAGAGAGGGAAGAAGGGGTTAAAATAAAAAAGGTGTAGAAAAGAACGAAAAGAGATGGTAAAAAGGGGAAAAGAAGAGGATAATGTAGACGAAAACGAAGATAAAAACACGAAGATTTATTCCAATTTTTCCCCATATTCTTTCATTCCTGATTTATTCCATTTTTTCCCCTTGTTCTTTCGTGATTTATTGCACTTTTTCCCATTATTCTTTTATTCCTGATTTATTCCATTTTTCCCTTATTCTTTCATTACTGGTTTATTCCATTTTTTCCCGTCATTCTTTCATTCCTGATTTATTCCATTTTTTGTTCCTCTATTTTCTTGTAATTTTTGGATTGTTGCCGTGAATACTTTGTTTTAATTATTTTTTGGCATAAGTGTTTTTAATGTGCATGGTAATTGTTTAAATGATACACATACATGACCATTGTAAACTTATTAACAAGGCTATCGTAAGTAAATATCCATTAACTAAACACAACAATTGTTAGTTTAATGATGAAGGCCATTTATAACCCTCGTAAGTTTATGATGACAAACCTCTATGTGAGTGAATGACATGACCATCGCAAGTATACGATGACTGGTTAATTAGAACACCCTTCGTACACACACGATAACGACGAACTTATGGAATCGTAGACAAGAACATTGGTGGTGGTGGTAGACAAGAACATGTGGTACCGATACGATGGCTCTGTAGTGTGTCTATCGTCAACACCATGGATATTCTTGCCTATACGACACCCAATCTGACCTTCATAAACAACTACTGATGTTAGGCCTATATAACCATGGTATAATATAGGCTCTTATTGACGTGTATGCCTAAACCCATAATGATGTTAGGCCTATATATCCATGGTAAGCTCTTGTTGACGTGTATACCTAAACCTTAAACCCATGACGATGTTAGGCCTATATAACCATGGTAAGCTCTTGTTGACGTGTATACCTAAACCCATGACGATGTTAGGCCTATATATCCATGGTAAGCTCTTGTTGACGTGTATACTTAAACCTTAAACCCATGATGGTGTTAGGACTATATAAACATGGTAAGCTCTTGTTGACGTGTATACCTAAACCAATAATGATGTTAGGCCTAAATGACCATGGTAAACACGTGATGATACACATTAGGCCATAATGCTAACTCTATATCAATTTCATCAACCTATCTCAAATCATAATAATTATATTGGTGGTTAATTAAGGAACAATACCTTTAGAGGAGGAGGAGCATATGATCTGAAGAAGCAGTAGCGAAATGTTATAAAAAAAAGTCTCCTCCTCCTCCTCCTCATCATACGGTGTTGTTTCTTATTAATGAACCAATCTGTACAGCTAATGCATAGGAGAATTATATCCAATAATGATGTGTTGGCGTTGGAGGAGGAGGAGGATAAGTCGGCCAGTGTGACTTCACCTTCACGCCCGATCAACCAGACCATTCCCTCGTGTCACCCTCTGTCGGTCTGTGTAAAAAGTGGGATTCACTCACGGCATCCGGTGTCTGTTGGCCGTCCAAATGAGACAGACCTTGAGAACTGATGTGTGGCCCGTACGTATACCTGCCCCGAATAATAACAGCCAGGATAGTTTAGTGAGGTAGAACTGTGCGTAGCCAGAGACGAATTACACACACACACACACACACACACATTATATATTTTTATTAATTTGTTTATATATTTGTGGATATGACAACAGCAGCGTCAAAATTACCCATTCGTGATTGTGCCTGAACATATGAAGTATGCCATTCGATAATTATATTGCTTAGACACGTACTGCACATCCACAACATTTTGAAAACAGAAAATGTTCACGCTGCTAAGGTTTGCATGAATGATGTGACCTGTGCATAAATAACATCATGGGTTCAGGAAAGAGACTCTGCCAGCGACAAAACATATTGCCCGTGCATTGCTGCAAACATTGTTAGGAATAATGACAATAATACAAGTAAATACAAACATCGTACGTAATAAGATAACTCGTGGAAACATACGACTTTAGAATTTAGTAGATGAAACTTAATCATATTTAAATACACTCATCAATTCACAGAGTTTTACATTGCCCTAACCTTCAACAATATTCTTCCAAATCTGTGCAATATAGAAATTATTCCAAGAAGAAAAAAAAACAAACATTGCAGGTGACTAATGCTGTCCAAACACTCAACTATTTTTTTTTTTTTTTTCTGTGTGGACAAAGGCAGTCACACCACCACCAACATTACTCTTGCGGTCACTTTTTCGTTCGGTGACAGATGCGTGTCTTATATCAAACTCATGGACGGTAGTATGTGCAGCAGTCGTGATCAAAATATGTCCTGTTCCTCTGGCCTCTTTTCTCTTGCCTTGGTGGTGGAACTCTGGCCTCTTTTCTCTTGCCTTGGTGGTGGAACTCTTGTGTTGTAAAATGTTCTGCCAAAGTCAAACAATGTGTAGTCGGAATCAAATGTCCTGGTATTGTTGTGTCTCCTATATACCTCTATCTCAGGCCTCTGTGATGGTAGAAATCGGATGTTTATGTTGTATCAAAAAATGTGTGTTGATTAAGAAGAACCATGTACAGTCTGGGTCAAATGTCCTGGTTCTGTTTTATCTCCTCCTTTTCCTGTATATCTCCTCCCTTTCCTGTATATAATTATGTCTTATGGTAAAATTCAGGTGTCTTGAAACTGTATATATAGTGTTACAAGTAAACTAATATGTATACAAGATACCGTGAATGTTTTATTAGGGATGTTTTAAGGCCCTCTTCACATGACGCGACCATGGCCCAGCGACCAGGTTGGCCATGCATAGAATCGGATTACCTGGGACCAGAAATCTAGCCTCGCGAGACCTGGCAGATTTTTGGTCACCAGGTAATGCGATTCTGTGCCCGGCCATGGTTGCGTCGTGTAATAAAGGGGGCCTAAGGCAGATGAGGGAATTATGCTTCATTTGTAACGTCAATCAGTTTTTATGAGACGAGTGAGGCGACATGTGTTACAATCGTGACTGTATGAATATGTTATCTGGCTGTACCTTGGTGTGTGTGTGTGTGTGTGTGTGTGTGTGTGTGTGTGTGTGTGTGTGTGTACTTGTTTGTTTGTTTGTTTGTTTCTTTGTGTGGACTGCCCTGTACGTGTGTGATATTATATATTTCTATGTACTGTACAACATTAGGTGGGTGTTTGTGTGTAAGTGTGTATTAATTTGCAAGGGCTGTCCTAGATATATATATGAGAGAGAGAGAGAGAGAGAGAGAGAGAGAGAGAGAGAGAGAGAGAGAGAGAGAGACAGAGAGAAAAGGGAGGTGGGAGGGCAAAGGTGAAAGTCAGAAATAATGCAGGAAATAATCAGCTATGGAAAAGGAAGCTAGTGTCTGTAGTGTCTGTATGTGTGTGATTTGGAAGTAAATAAATATATAAATAAATAAATAAATAAATTTATAAATATATAATATATACTTATTTATTTATTTATGAGAGAGAGAGAGTTACAAGGAGTTACAAGGAAAAGAAGTACCCTAGGGGACCTTACGATCCATACAAAGAGGGTACCTGTGGGTTTAGTTGCGCAAGTAGGCGACCGTCCTCGAATGTGTCATGTGAAACCATCAAGGAACACTCGCACAACGGCTTAAACACCTAGACGGTGGTTTAAGGCTTTGTCTAATCTGGACTTGAACTGATCCACAGAGTTGCTGTTGACCACATCAGCAGGAAGCGCGTTCCAAGTACCGCAGATGCTGTATGTAAAGAACTTACCACACAGATCACGGTTGTATCGCTTCAGTTCAAGTTTGTAGCCATGATTCCTGGTTGTGCCCTCACTGAGTTGGAAAATGTCC